>NESQ01000073.1:0-294952 GCA_003070745.1 Tuber borchii
TTACACAAGAATTGTCTCTCATTTGACTAACCTAAAAACACAACTGAAAGCTTCATATTTTTCAAATGCAGTGCAAATTATAAAATATTAGCCAGAAGTACAAGGGTAGATTATGAATCCATAGTACAGAATATGAATTAGAGGTTTACAAAGTAGTAGTATAGTGCTTGCCAAGTGTATATCAAAATTGTGTTGAAATAACTTTACTTTAGTAATTTAATAAAGTAGAAACTAACAAAAATATATGGTAATTGTAAGAATAGAAATATGAGAAAGGAAGTAATCTCTGAATAGAATATTAATAATAGGAAAGGTCTTATTATATCCCAAAAGCAAAAACTAAGAGAAGAGTTCTTCATTACCAAGTCTGTATTCTCAAATATAATAGACTAGAAGAAGACTAAAAAAGTTTAGGAAAAATGAAAAAAATGAAAATGAGAAACTTAAGCAATAAAAAGCAGTATTTGGCATGGCCACCACCTGCACGAATGACAGCATCAACTCAATTCACTATAATATCAAGAATTTGTCTTAGCTCATATTCTGAACTGTTTTTTCAATTTAGTAGGAATAGCTCCAACCAGTTCTTTATAGTTTTGAGGGTAGAAGAGGTGGTACTTATATCCAACTTGATAATCTACAAATTGACTCTATTTTATTAAGTTCTAGTAAGGTTGCATACTAGACTATTAGATAGTTATAAAGACAATAGTCTTGTAAATCTTAAAATGTAGAATTGATTTAGTAGAAAGAAGCATAATCATGCTGGATATTGAAATAGTCATAAGTGCTTGTGGATATTATTTCAGAATTGATACAACTGAACTATAATATAAGTTTAATATTTTTCACATTTATAGTCTTATCTATACCCCGTTATCCCATATGAGAAGTAACCCTTTTTAACAGCCAATATTACAGTCCCAAGCAGGAATAGATTCCTATTTTTAACTTTCAAAGGTAAGAGTAATTAAACTCTTTCTCTACACTTCAAGTGACTTAAATATGTCATTAAGCTCCTCTCATATTAAATGCGCATTCATCTGTCCAGATAACTTTTGTTCAATTATAGTCATCGTAAGCCTAATAAGTATTAGCTTAGATAAATCAGGTCTAAATCTTTAGAAATACATTTTAGTAAGTATTACTATAATAATAAATAGATAATACAAAATGTAGTAGAGAAATGTAAGTACTCAGATGCCTGAGTTAGTTTGTAAATATAGCTATATTGGTCATTTTGCTATTATTACTTCAAGGTCTACCTTTTTCCACTTAATAAATAATAAATTGTAAAGCCTGAGGGTTGATTTCTGATGTGTTCAACCCAGGACTAAGATAAGATACTAGGATCTGTAAATATAATATATTTAAAAAAGAATATATATTATATATAGCTGTATTAGAGCAAGGAGTCAGAATAATAGAACTACTGGCTAACTTAGAATCAGCATTATGAATATAATAGTATAATAGAGATAGGCTTGCTAGTGGTAGAAGTGATAGAAGAAGTTAAGAGTCTATTATCAAAGAGAAATCAGCTTCCTTATCAGTTATTTGAGTATTAAGTGTCATATAAATAAAAGACTAGAACTTTCAGAAATAGAAAGATGGTATATATCTGTGCTAGTAGAGTGTAAAGATATTTTAATCTAATTTAGACTGAAGATAGATTAGTAAAGCAAAGCTATATATTATAAGTACTATGTTTATTTATATTTATATCTATATACACTTTTATGTGATATTGCTGCACTATCTAATAAGTAAACTTCCAATACATATTAAATAGTAACTGTTGGATTATTAAAGATTTTTACTCATATTATTCTCCAAGTCCTTTGAGATCTAATAGTTCTAACCATAATCATATACCTTCTCCAACCTACTACTTACTAGTAGTAACTCAATTCTTTACTAGTATTAATTTTAACAAAAATGCCAATTTCTCTCCTTTTCTTGTACATGCAATATTCAGTACTTGTCACATATGATCTTGAGTTGAAATATAAACTTTTCTTACCTATTCCAAATTGTTCTCATAGTACTGAATAACCACTCTTACTGTACTTCCAATATTGAAAGCACACTCGTCAGTCTAAATTAGTGTCTTCCAGTCTACTGAACTTCAGTCCTTAGAGTACTCTTCTAAAAAATAACTTAAATTATAAAAGCAATAGTATTCTAGTAATAGTCTTGAGTATCATGTTAATAGTCTTTAATAGAGTTAGTCCAGTGACTTATTCTTCATTATGATTATTGGTATACTGTAAATTGTCTATTGTATCAGTTTTCCATATTTCAATATAAACTGCTTCAGCTGAAATATTTACAAAGGATAAGAGAACCATCTTCACAGCTCCCCCAGAATTGTCAATCCACTACTTTGCATCTAGAGTTAATCTTCTTGTAGTCTCAAAAATACCACACTCAAGTATGATAGAAGGCCATTCAGATATGCCCTAGACAAGCTTTATGTGCCTTAAATAAGACCTCTATCTCTTTATTGCAATAGGTTCCTTGATAACTAGTACTGCTCATTTGCGTAATTAAAGATTGCTACTCACAATATTTAATCTTTTTAATGAAAACATATTTGAATATTCTAGTAGTGAGTTCATGTTCTGGACTCAGTATTTACTTCACAATTAATACCTGCAGTTCACTCAGGTAGAAAATATGGACTTGCTTATAGTGAGTTTTGTGAACACTATCATTTTCTCAAACTAGTAAGCTGTTACTGTAAAAATATAGGATAGAATGATTGGAATTCATCAGTCTTGATGAAACTGAATATATTAGTATGTAAATCCACAGTCTCTTATAATCCATAAATCTGAGATTAATACTTATTATATATAATCCTTAGCTTTTAATATTTCTAGTTATATTTCAAAAACCTATACCTCTATTGCCTGTTTAAGTCTACTAGAAAAATATGAGAAGCATTGAATAATAACTTTGTATCTAGTACAAATATAGTTATAAATCTATCAGAATGCTAGAATATATCCTCTAACTCTGAAATTGTCAAGAACTTCTTCCTTTTCTTTTTCTTTACAATCAACTCAGACAGTTTAAATAAATTGTATTCTCAGATCAGATAACCTGATTGGAACAAAAAAATAAACTTAATTATTAAACTTCAAGTTGTATATTCCACCTTATATTTATCCACTAATTCTTCCAAATTAGATATGATAATATTATAATAACTACTAGGTTTTAGCTTATTCCCCTCCCTGCCTGTATATTAGAAATCATGAGACAATAACTGAAAAACTTTGGAGTTCATAGTGGGTTTTTTTATTGCATAGCATTATAGCAACACAAGTTGAATGAGAGCACTACTTTTGAGTCCCTCAGCTATATTGTTCAATTAACTATTATAATATCATGAAAATGGATAACTTCAGTTGGTAGTGATTTATCACCAGTTATGTGTCTATACTTGTAACTAGTATCATCAAATCTACTAACATAGCAGGATTATTGGCAATAGCTTCATGTAAGTCAATGAGCAAGATAAATATGAAGAAAGTCAAGTAAGTAGACTGGAAGCTAGAGAGTGATCTCTATCTGAAAGCATAAAGCTCCATGGTTGTAAGTCTGAGAGTAAGAATTAGATTTTTATAGACTTAATTAATATAGGTCAGCAAATTAAAAATTAGAACTCACTGAGATAAAGGAAATTAATTCCATTTCCCCTTGCCTTTAATTGTATCTAGAAAGTAGAGAAAGTTTGCTTCAACTACCACTCTTTCTTTTTTTCTTTTTTATAACTTTTATATCTTTTAGGCTTTATTCAACTTTCCCCTTTCGTTATTCCTAAAGATTCAAGTATCATATTTATTAAGTATAAGCCTTATACTCTGATATTAAGGGTAAAATTGTATTAGTATTGAATTATCAAAAATTCAATAAAAGTGAATCTTAATCTATTCCCTCTTACTCTCACTCCCCTCACTCCCCTCACTCCACTCAATTCCACTTTTTAAGATTTACTTTCTTCTTTATATTATAATTTCGGTCTCAATCAACTCTTGGCTATCTTGTACTACCAAGTATCATGATCCTGTCCAGCTCCGCCTGGACCTCAATCTTTGTAATCTTAATATATATTCTCTGATAACCTAAGCCTGTAGCCAGTCTTAAACCAAAACCTGTTTTGAATGGAGTTAATTGTGTCTCTTTCTTGAAACAGCTTCAGCTCTTAATTGTAAATAGAAGAGTATGGTAGATGTTACTTAATTTGTAACTACTACTAATTGTAACTTATTTTTAGTTTCTCACTTGAAGATATTATAAATATTGCAAGATTGCTGCAATATTAAATTATCAATATAGATAATACCAAATGTTGCTAGTAGTTTTTATATCCAGCTTTCAATTTGAGTATCCTCTTTATTGGACTTATATATATTTCTTACTTACTTCTTCTCTTCTTAATTAGTTTTTTTTCCACATTTCTTCTCCAAGTTGTAAGTTAATATCTTTGCCATTTAATATATTCTTTCTTACTTAATTTTATTATTCCAGTAGTATAGTAGTATACCATTATGGTATTGTCTCTTTTCTGTTTCAATTATATATATCAACTTGAAACTATATAATTTATATAACATCAATAAAAGTTTATATCTAGTAGTACTACTAGAAGCTTACAAAACTCACATCCTAGGTCTGATCAAATATTTGAAGAAAATAGAAATAGAAAGGAAAATTTAAAAATGTTAAAAAGAATAACTTGTTTATTATTGCTCAAATATCAATACTCCTTATATGGTAAAAGTGAGAAAACAGACTTGTATCAATTACCCAAGCAAGACCAAAACCAATTAGCAGATTCTCCAGTTAACTAAATGGTGAAGAAAAAGAACCAATACATACCAGCTGGCAACTTTACTATAAACTCTCTCAGGCCCACTCCCTCTCAGGGGGCAACTACTACTAGCCACCCACACCCCATATGCAGGGGAAAGAAATAGTCAGCAGGATGAGAGACATTGGGGGAATAGAAAGGGCAATGAGGAGGTGGGGGAGGTGGGAATATGGTGTATTTGAGGGTAGTGGGAGAAGAAAAGAGAGAGGGAAACCTATTTATACCCAACCAGAACCTGGCCCAAAGTTAGCCCTAGCGGCGAAAAACCAACCCTAGCGGGCAGATGTTGTGATAAGTAAATTGGGCTTCGGGTCATACGTGACAGTACCGCACATTTTAGGGCTTTCCTTGTTTATTCCTATGATAACTCAATAAATGTAACCACACGCTTGTAGCTATAATAGTAACTTCTCTTTCGTAAAACTAACAAACGCGCTCGCGATATATGGATGAATAAATAGATAGGTATGATAAATACGGTAGCTAACAATACTTTTATACAGCAAGGAAAAGCACACACAGAATATCACTCGCCTACGATACGAAGAATATAAACCCTTGCTCCCACAGCAAGTATTTAACAAGAAATGAAGTAGATAATAGAAAGCCACAGGAGAGAATAGAAAGGGGAAACTCGGAAGTAAAAACAAGGAATACCTGCCCCAACCCTACGAAAGCTAAGACGAAAAGAAAACACCCCCCTGCCGTTAAAGCCACCTTAACCCTAACCCTTCACAAAGCCCAATCCCCTAGAGGGTAAAAAAATGTGAAAAGAAAATATAATGGGAAAAAAAGCGTTAGGCCGAATTAAAAGAATAAAAATGACAGGAACACCAATGAAAGGGTAAAAAAGAAGTAAAGTTACACGAAAAGCAGCGCCCGTCAAGTTTTGTTTGTTCTAGCCTCCCATCGCCCCATCACCTGTCCTGCCCACCCATCTACCAAAGCACCCCCACACCCCACCCAGAAAATTAAATTCAAACAGAAACGAAGAGAAACCATCCTTTCTCCATGTCGTCCCCCCACCAAGGAGACGGCTTTTGTCATTGCCTTGCCTCACCTTCCCTCTTCGCAAAGTAGTATGTGAGGAGGTTTTGGTGGCCAGACTTCATACCTTTGAGGATTTGGTCAAATAGCCTCTCATCGTTTCTAAGCTTGCTGTGCATCTCAATACACATTGATACACAGGCCCTCCTCACTTCCGCGTCCTCATCGTCGAGAGACTGTCGCATGGGGTTAGTAACGAATTCGCTAATATTGGGAAGATCATGGCAAACCTTAACAGCTAACTGGCCCAACCTTGCAAATTGAGGTTCTAATGAAGCAATCTTAGATCCTCTGACAAGCGCAGCAAGGCATGTCAAACTCATGCACCAACTCTGAGTCGCCTGTCGGAATCCAGGCTTGTCCTGAGGAAGCGAAACGCTCAAGATCGCCTCGATCCCAGTTGTAGGATCCACGATCGCCATAAACTCCTCGACAATCTCCTCGATCCCGGTAGTAACATGAGACTGAGTCGGGTATTTGCCTCTCAAGTCGATGAGAGTGTGCAAAACGGGCGCCTCATGTCGTGAGAAATATGGGGCGGTCTTCGACAGCAATTGTTTAAGCACTAGCAGCCCTTGCACACGGAGGTCGGCCGCCCTCTCGGCATCGATTGAATCGTCCTCAAGATACTCCAGCAAGGCCTGAAGCAATTCATTAAACACCTTCCCGCCCTCCCAGATGTCGTGGAATGTCTCGCTATTGTTCTCCTGCAGCACGGCTCGCACGGGGTTCTCCCTCGCAATACCAATCAATTTCCTAAAGGCCTGCGTGTCAATCTCACGATTTTGAAGTCGGGTAATAAGTGTGAGTAACAGCCGCGATGAGTGTTCGGGAGTCTTTGGTAGATTGGAATTGCTAATCTGCTTCTTCATCTTGGATCGATACCATTCACCAGTTCCGGCGGCAGGCCCCTTATCAACGCCAGTGCTCGTAGCAACAGCTCCATTCGACTCAATCACTGGGTCTTGGTAGACTTTAATTATCGGATTCTTATCATCCGCACGAGAAGATCGTCGGCCGGTTCCATTTTGGCTTGCAAGAGACTTTGAGCTGCTTTCTGGTGTAGAGGGTAGGGGTGGTAAATCCGTAGCATTATCTTCAGCATTTGCTCGTGTAGGTGTGACAGGCCTAGGCGCAGGAGGAAGTGGAGGAAGGCTTATCATGGTGATATCCTCATCCTTAAGGTTCTGAGGACTCTCTGGGAAATAATTACCCTTCTTCAAAGTGGGAGAAAAGTTTCGAGGCGGACTTCTCATCCCAATTCGAGGAACACTGCCCAGTACCTGCTCCACATCCGCGACCTTTTCCTCAACAATTATTAAATCCCCATCCTCCTCCACATTCACACCCCAGGCCTTCTTCAGATCACGCACTGTCTGTGATTCAAAGGTGTTCAAGATCTTATCAAAGGCCTCCAAGTCCATTCGTTGAAGGTTCTTGAGGAGTCCGGTTAGGGGATTGTAGTTCGGTACTCTTGTATTATTAAGCATCGCGATCAACCGGTTGACATAGAGCTTGAAATTGGAGACATCGCTCAAAAATTCATTGGGTGATCCATTGAGATGGGATTCCACGATTTCATTCATCCAGATCAAACATCCATGAATGATCTTGCGCTTCTGAGTGGTAGTGAACGACCCAAGAGCCAACTTCCTAGGAACAACGCCAGAGACACCCATGCTGGTTAAAATTCTGAACAGCAACTCTATAGCTTCCGATTCTGCCATCAATTGCTTTAAAGCAGGAATACTATACGAAGTAATAGGTTGCGAATGTTCGGCATCATCACCCTCACTGAGGAGCAATACCTTAGGAACAATCTGATCCATCGGCACCACCTTGATCAATTCCGCCAAAACTTCCGGTGCCACAACATGCTCGACTACCTCCGGCTGGGGATCGTTAAGAAGCTTCGCTAGTGTTGGGGCAAACACATCACTTGGCGGGAGTGTCGGCATCTTCTGACCATCGTAGTTTGGGGGTGTTCGTTTGGCCAGGATACAGGCAACAATGATCACACCTTCGACTCTCACTTTCCAGTCTGCGTGATTCAATTGTTCCAAGACAGTAAGCTTCCGAACAGGGGCCGGGCTCTGCTGGCGAGCTGGTGTCATGCCACGTGCAAGGCGTTCATGAATTCTCGGGGGAGAATTCATAGCAGGTGACCGCACACCATTACCACGAGCGCCCAGAGGTGACGTTCTAGTAGATGGGTATGTCCCTGTTGGACTGACCGCACGGGCGAAAGCTGCAGCGTCATGGGTTTGCTTATCTACTCTATTTCCACCCTTCGTTGGGTCTCTGCGAGGCCGGACAGGAGCAGATGCAAGGCCAGAAGTGGTGGGAGCAGGCGAAGCGGCAACCATAGGTAAAGTTGGCATAGTCTCAGCGCGTTCAGGCTGAGCTCGTAGGTTACCTCGACTTCTCTTAGACGCGAGTATTGCTTCCTTTACAGAAGGTCTCCCAGGCACACCGGCGGTAGCGCCCCTATTCAATGGTGCCCTCAAGCTATTGACACCCTTAAGCTGCGTAGTAACGGGCGCATTCGGGTTGTCTTTCGCTAATAGCTTCTTGGTGTTGTTATCAAGGCCCTCCATCATCCTATCAATAATCATTAGTACATCTCTAGCAAACAAACCACCACAACGCAGCTACACTCACACTTCAGCACGCTCAGACCATATTGATGCAAATAGCCAATAAGTCTGTCTCATTCCCTCCCTAACACCTGGATTGGCATCGGACATGCCCTTCTTCAAGCACTTCTCAATCAAGTCAGTTCCCCCAGAATGTTCAATGTACGCTTTCTGATCAACGTGAGCTTCTAATAGAGCCTTCAACCATCCGGAAGCATAGCTCCTAGGTTGCACATTCTTGTCGTTACACGCTGCCCACATATGGTGTAAGATCTTGGAGTGGTAAGAAACGTTTGCGATCAACACTGCCGTAGTAACTTGCCCGAGCTGTGAGGTAATCTTCTTCGTTCCTGCGCACAGTTTAATGAAGCTGGAGAGCAATATCTCAACCATGGGGTCCAATCCAGGGCCAATGATCTTTGCGAGATCCTTGACTAGCTGACATCCATTTGTTGCTACCGTTGTCCGCAAGGAATTGACCACCTTCAGAATTCCATCGAGTAACGACTTAATCCCGGCGAGAAATGTTGTCTGATAATCTCTGTAAGCATTGCCCCTTACCAGCTGTCGGAGCTTTGTAACGTTTCGATCCCGAGCAGCCCAGTTCCCTTCAGATTCTCTGCCGTCAAAAAACTCCACCATACCATGAAGAATCTCTTCAAGTTCACGATTCGTGTTCACATATGCGGGTTCCATCGTATCGAGCTCGCTTCCGGCAAGGCTAGCAACATATGTTGATGAAGCCATACTTCCGTTAATGCTCCCCGCCATACTATGGCCCTGACGGCTTACGCCATCTTCTTCGTGGCCATCCAAAGACCTTACAGAACCTCCCGCAACGTCACCGGCTCCGGGCAACCCAAGCTGGTTGACAATATACGTAGCGATTCCTTTCCTTACTTCGCGCTTCTTTAATTCTCGCTTAAGATCCGATTTCGCGTGATCCGGAGCATTCCTGATGAAAGTATTAGCCTTCAAATACACCTCCCTTGCTTCGCGAGTGCACAAAAAACTTACTTGAATAGCTCCACAACAACCTCTTTTGAAGCTTCCCTCACAGGCTCGCTAGCATCTTCGAGTGCCTTAATCATAAAAGGTGTAAAACTTCGGAAGGAAAATCCCTGCCCAGCACTGTGTACCTGCAGAAGCCAATTCAAACTCTCCTGCCTAGCCTTGGGATTCTTACTACTAAATCCCATCTCCTTAATGCCGCGTTCAACCTCGTTTGGTGTAGTTTTCCAGAGGTCAAGTAATGCAGTCAATGCTATGGACCGGTTTCGGTCCTTCTGGTCCCCAAGCTTTTCTATGAGGAGCGGCAGAATATGATGTACCTGTGGCTTTATACGTGCTTGGTCCTGAAGAGTTACCCGTTTAATCAAGTGACCCAGGCACGACAAGGCATGCAGAGAAAGTGTGTTATTTGAGGAGGAAATTCCGATGCGACAAGCTTCGAACAGCAGATTAATCGCTTCGACCTAAGTAATACCCATCAGCTACAACCGTCACGGAATCCAGCAGGAAGTTGGTGAACAAACCTGAACAAAATGATGTTTAACCTGCGCCTTGACACTCGAAAACTCAGCAATCTTCTGATCAACATCTACACAAGCAAACTCCCATCAGTAACCGAAATCCCGCAATTTAAGCCTTAAGAGGGGGAAGGAGAGAGAGCCTACCATGGCCTCGGAGCACCACCAACAGGTGTTCTGGGACATTTGCTTCTACCGACATCGTGCTTTCAAAGTCGTTTATGAAATGATAATGGGATGAACGGATCAATAGGAGGATGCGGAGAGTAGAAGAGTGGCTTTATGCAATGATTTTCGGGAAGGCCCGTACCGGGGAAATCCCAATGAGGTTATGTTTTAATCCACTCCCGCTGGCCAAGCAAGGAGCTCGTCGACGGGTATCGAGGGGGCGGGGACAAATTTTCCCTTCCTCGCGCAACGGAAACAATAAGGGACCAGAGTTGTGGGGTCGGGTTGATGCTTGCAAGAGGGGAAACAGTATTGTGGGAGGTGGTAGAGGTGGGGATGGAATGTAAGGAAACGAGCAACGCTCGCGAGATAGGGGAGAAAACTTCTACCGTACAGGGGAAGAGAGGGTGGAAATTGGATGGAGCCAGTCGGCAGTGGAAGAGAGGAAGGAGAGGGATGAAGAGGAGACTTGTTTCTGTCTCTGAGAGGTTTTACTTTCTTTTTTTTTTTCCTTGCTTTTCGCGCAGTCGGGAAGAGAATTAGAAGAGGGCCTTTGCGGGTCAAAACAAACAACAACAGAAATGAAAAGAAAAGCAACGACCCCTCCTTGGCCATCCTTACCATTCCGTCACAGCACAGGGTAGAATCACTTTGGGTTCCCTTTCCGAGGCATTTATCCCTGTTTACGCCACAACACTTTGGCCCTCACGAAAATTGTTATTTGAGATGTATGGTCTGGGCACTTGAAGTCAACCGCTCGATAATACTGTAAACTAACTGCTGAAAATCTCCAACCACAACTATATCCTTAAGAAGATATGGCTTGATAGAAGTGCTCAGGGGATACTATTTTATCTTCCCCGACTTTGAATAGGAGCAACATTCACGGAGATAGGATAAGCTATTTTAGCCAAGCTCCACTTTTCCCACCCACTACTTGTATATAAGCGCGAGCACAAACAAAATGAACCGCCCATGAGGTGTTGATTTCCCCTTTTTTCCCGCGAAAATTACGATAATGATAATTTATCGAGCACTACCAGCAACATCGCAACAGCACTTTTACTCCTATTTTAACCCATCCACCGGCATTGTAAAGGGGATAGTTAACAGAGTTCAAAACTTCCCCCTTCCTCCCTTCCTCCCTTCCTTCTCCTGAGCATTTTATAGACTCTGAGGCCCAATCGTCGATAAAGTTCCCTCAAAAAAGTTTAGGATAAGAAATGCGCTGTTGATATCAACCAGTATCACTGGTTAAAAGAAAAAGAAAAGAAAAAAAGAAGAAAAAAAAGAAGAAAAGAACTCGGACGGACACAGGTATCATACATACCCTATGCCCGTTGACGTCGGATTTCACTTTGTGACACCCCCGTCGCCTTTCTCCTGCAGATGGGCTAAAACCAGCCCTACAGTTGCTGACAAGCAAATCAGGAATCAAAACAAATAATCTTATCGCCAAACATCAAACCTTCCCCGCGACAGATACCAATGGACATGTTGCGATGTTGATACCGGTATCGCACTACGTGCCGGTCGTTTCAAAAATAGGAATAATAATACGATAAGGTGTTAGTATTCGTTATCAATATTATTATCCCCCGTGCTTCGGAGGGTTGATGAAACCGCCATAATAATAATGATCGTTATTACACATTAAGAATTATTCTGGCTATATAGTTTCTACCCATAAACGCAAAACAGATTCCAAACCATCTATCATACCACACCCAATTAACCCGCAGCTCTACTCTCAAAAAACTTCAAACCCTTCTCCCACAGCACCGCCAGCATCACATAAGCATACAATCCAAACGACATGGCAAGCGCCAAGTATGCCCAGTGTGGGCCAATCGCGGTATCAAACAATAGTTTCCCAATATCCAGCCTCCTCTTCTCCCCGTCGAGGTCAGTAAGGTACGCGACTCCTCCACTCCCATCAATCTCTTCCCAAATCATTGCCCCGCTCGGGCCCCGCTTGCTCCTCCACTCTTTCCACCAGCACCATACACCCGCTGGGAAATCGTCCGCCGGGTTCCTGGCGTAGTAATCCTTGGCTTCGATCTTGCGACCATTGCCGTAAACAGCGTGAACTTTCTTATCCACCATATCGAAGAGCCATAATTGGTCGCTTGTTGTCGCTGCAACAAACCTTCCGTTTCCACTCATTGTTAGAGCGGAATATTGGCGGGGAAGGGAGGATGCTGGGCCGTCCGGCTTTGTGGTATCTGATGCTAGAGGATCGGGAATGGTATATATGGGTTCGTGTTTATCTGAGGTGTAGTTCCAGACTAATAGGCCCCCTCCAGCTCCTCCGGATACAATGTATGTGTCGGTCAGGAGAAATTCGTGTGAAAGAGCGGTGGTAAAGGCGGCTCGGAGGCTGCCAGACAGTATGGATGAAGACTTTGTGCTGAATTTCATGCGCTTTACCGTTCCCCCGGTTTCTAGGTCTAGAATGTAGAAATCTGTGCCGACTAGCTTTCCGAGGTTTGCCGTCGGATGCTGCGTAACTAGACAAACTAGATGAGTTCTGCATCACGAGGTATATACTTATTAGCCACAGAGCTCGAGCAGGGTTATTGGAAATAGGGTTTGGGGTAAACCTAGTTATATGAAAGTTCTTCAGGTGAGGAAAGCTCGTATATCTATTCATCTCCTGGGGCCATCGAATACTAAGGTCAAATTCCCAAATGATCTTTGAGCTCGCCAGCGTCTTAGCCCCCCACATACTGCGTCCTTCCTGCCCTCTAAAAGACTCCACACAAACTAGGTTACTAGGGATATCCGGCGTTTTACTATCACTATCGGGATGAGCGTAGGTAACCGCAACAAGTATCTCCCCATTCGCAACCACCCGATCAGGCCTTCTCTTTCCCAAATTCCAAGAATGCGAGAGCGCTGCTGTAGATGCGTCCACCGCGCGAACCCTGTACTCCCCGCCCTTTTCCTCAAATACAAATCCCGCTTGCACTGGAAACGGCGTGACGCACCCCGCAAGTAACGGGAGCGGCGACGCAACCCAACCATGCGACCTATTATTCCCCAAAACCACCTCCCTCGGTTTACCCATCACGGGATCTAGGATGCAAGTAACCTTCGGCCCACCCGGCGGCGGCGAGAGCGTCAATCCCGGGATAATACCGCCGCCGAGGCCACCGGGGGGCCTGACCTGAAATACCGCACAGCCATCATCCCTAACACTGGCCGGCTTTGTAACGTACGAATTCTCCCGCTTGGCTCCCTCCCCCGCGACGAACACCTCTATAACCCTCCGTCCGAACCAATCTCCCTTCTTATCCACCGGTGGAAGTTGTCTTGCCGCTCTCTGCTGCTTGGGGATCACTGGGGTTTTCGCTGGAAATGGGCGACCCCAGGCCAGGTTTAGCTTTACCACGTTTCGCCAGAGCCGCTTCTCCAGCGTGGAGCTTCCGGGGTACAAGACGTGGTCCAAGCGAAGGGATTCTGGGATTCCCAGTGCTAGCGCCGGTTCGCGCCAGAGGAGATCGTTTTCTGTGCAGAAGACGGCGTGGTGAAGAGCGCTGCAGGTGAGCGCGACATCGAGAAGAGTTTTGTGGGGCGGAGGTGAAGTGGAAGATGCGGAGAATTTGAGGATATTGACGAGGATTTCAGTTGGGAGATCCAGGAGTTGTGAGGCGCCCATCGCTAGCCACTTATTTCTCTCTTTCTCTCTTTGCGGCAGCCGGTGATGCTGAATGCGAGAGGAGAGGAGGGGGAAGAGAAGTCAAGTCCCGGTATGGTAAGGCACGGTAGGAATGTAATTAACTGCAGGAGGTACAGGTGTTTTGTAGCTTACCAGACTATGACTGGGCCCATTCGTCACATTCATCCGGTTTCCAGGGATTCGCCAAGAATTTTTTTTTAAGTTCTGGGTTACTTGTCAGGAAAAGACCTATGGTATGATATGGGGTTGTTCCTGTGTTGTTTTAGAAAAGACAGGTTACTGGTACGGTATGCCATCATCAGCATTTGGAACGGTGGCACCTTTGGAGCAAAGGACCAGGATCGTGGTTGTGTTACCATTCTATCATGTCGAAAACTGTTGACTCAGATGCCACTCATCAGATTGTACACTTGTATTCGAGTATATTTGGGCGCATGACTCGCAAAACACTTGTACTCGAGCAGCTGGGGAGAAGAGCGATACCAACGACTGACCAATACATCGCACGGGTGGGTGTAAAGACTTCAGCTGCTCCGGTCACTCCTTGTATCCTACTATGATACCGTAGTAATTCTTTGGTGCGAAACACGAACAGTGCAGGATGCCAAAAGCAAACAATTGTCTACGAATACAAACAAGTAGCTTCTAACGCCTTGGCGGAAGGGCCCGTTTGGTAAAAAGGGGACTGTTCCGTTGGGCGACCGTTTCTGCTGTGGAAACGACTTTCTCTCCGCTTTGAAACGGAAGGGAAAGGGCTATTTACATCAGGAAACGGAGCGGAACCGTTGTATCTAAACCGGCCCTAAATTTTCGTGCGTGTTCGCTTTACTCATTTGTCCCCTTGCCATCCTCAACTAATACTCACCCTATCAAACGAAGCCTATGGGATCAAAGAGGAGCTAATTTTAGGCAGTTCTATCCACAAGAACTTTGCTATTATTGCGACCGGTTCGCTATTGCGAGTGACAATAGGTGATTTGCCGGGGGAGTTATCGATCACGTGTTTGACTTCCGCACTGTGCGCTCGAGGAACACTGGCAGTGCAGGACCAATGAGACCGCCTAGACTCACATTATTGGCTGGAATGAAAAGAGGTTGCTATGTTTTCTCCCCCAATAGCCTCCCCGGCCGCCATTACCCCGATGGTCATTCACCTCCGAGTGAAAAATAGACCAAAGAAAAGGAAACTGTGGATGTGGACGTCGCAGCAGTTGGAGCCCGTCCCCGCCAAAAAAAAGAAAAAGAGATGCCTTGCAGAGCAGATCAGGTCAGGCTGGTCCCGGAGATCTACACCTTAACCCAGATCAATCTTCTAGAAGAACATTTCAACCGCTGTCCCATAACCGGTACCAAGTTATATGCGGATACATACATATAATTAACTAACTTGAGTTCCCTAGGCTGAGCTAATTGAAATAGTATTATAACACTAGAACTGCCGCGTAACTATGCGTGAAGGAAGAAGCGCACGATGGCTACATTGGGGTGTTTGGGGGGTTTTCCGGTGGGTACGAGTACAAAGGAGGAAAGGCTTGGGAGTCGAAGTAAATATTCCGCGATGGGGGAATAATCATTGAACATCACGGCCAAGCCCGCAGGGATGTGAACTGGACCCTCTCGCTCTTGACTGTTTTCGCGAGAAGTCTTCAGACTCGGTGTGGAGTGGGAGATAGAGTAAAAAAATAATGGAAGAAAAGGGTTCACAAGCTTAGCGTGTAGAGTATATATTGGGAGGTGAAAGTAGTTTTCTCACAAGACTGTTTTATTTCGCTGCAAGAGAAGAAGGCAGCGGGGGTTGCCGGTATTATTAAGGTTATAACATTACTGCAAGGGCATCTTGGCATTAGAAAGCTTAGGCCGCTTTCTCTTTTTTTTTTTCCTTCCTCTTTTTCTCGAGTTCCAACAGTCAAACCCAACCCAACCCAACCCACCACCGAGAAGGGTCAATTTCACACCATAACCTTCCCCGCGAACACTGCACCCCGCAAACAAATCCATTCGCAATGGCATCACCAAGCTCACCAGTCAAGAAGCGACCCAGAACACAATCCCTCCCATCGCTACCAAGTCTTATAGCGGAGCAAGCGGTTCCCATCTCGCCTGAAGACAAAGATTCCAAACGGCTGATTGTCGTCCTGGCACAGGCATGCCTCGAAACCCACAAGGTTTCGGCCAACGGAGGAGAGAAGTACGTCCTCCTTAACTCAGATGATCACATCGGAGTTTTGAAAAAGATGGGTCGGGATATCAGTGACGCCCGACCAGATATTCTCCATCAGGTTTGCTTAAATCCACTCCGTCCGTTGTCTCTTTTCTAGCCTCCCCCAATTCCTATTGCCCTCACATCCTGCAGGTCCTCCTTCCCCCTCCCTTCTTTCACATAGAAAGAAATAAGGGCTGGTGCGGGGGAGGATTTCAGGCATACATGAACACATACCTGCAAGAAAAGCATTCGTCAGAAGTTCAACCTTTCTAACGGAGTATGCAACCGATTGCGCTTTCAACAGTGCCTCCTCACACTGCTAGACAGTCCCGTGAACAAAGCCGGAAAGCTCCAAGTCTACATACAATCCTCCAAGGGCGTTCTCATCGAGGTGAACCCTACAGTGCGGATACCCCGGACATTCAAGCGCTTCGCTGGTCTTATGGTGCAGCTGCTACACAAGCTATCTATCCGATCAACCACCTCAAGCGAGAAATTGCTCAAGGTTATTAAGAACCCCGTCTCTCAGTACCTCCCGCCGAATTGCCGAAAGGTGACGCTCTCGTGGGAAGCGCCCGTTATGAATGTCCGGGAGTATATCTCCGAGCTTGAGGATAATGAGAGCATCTGCGTTGTTGTGGGTGCCATGGCGAAGGGAAAGGATGACTTTGCCGATGGGTGGGTGGATGAGAAGATTGGTGTCAGTAATTACTCGCTGTCGGCGAGCGTTGCTTGTAGTAAGTTTTGTCATGCTGCCGAGGATGTTTGGGGAATATTGTAGTACTTCCTTCCTTGCGCTGGTACTTGTCGATAGCTCTTTCCCATTCCTTACCGCTATTCTTACCCCCTGAACGGCCGCAATCCGTTTTCCTTGTCCTGCTTGCTCTCTGCATTTTTCTCCTTCCTACTCTTCCACTGAAACCCCACACAAAAAAACATACGAAATGGGCGCTCTAAAAAAACAAAAAAGCAGAGGAAAAATTATCAACCCACGGCGTTCAACAGGCATTGGGTGTACGGTTTTTTCAATCTTGGTTTTTGGTTAATTCTCATTTCTCTCGGGATTCCTTTAGATTTATAAAAGGAAAAGGGTGAATACTTCAACGTATATTATTGTAGTCTATGCTGGCTTTTTTATTTTTACTTTCATTTTCACGTTTACGATATACTACTTTGTTGGGATGAGGTGTAGTGGTCAAATTTTCAATGTGTACGGGTAATTGTTAAGTTAAGTCTGCTCTGTACCGTGTTGGTAGGAACGAATGAATGAAGACTCGCCCACTGCCATTGGGGGTTCACTTCTGCACATACATGCGGGCGATTGTTTTGGGAATTTTCACCGTAGTGATGCGTGGCAGACCAGACAGATCGACAAACGAAGGCCAGTGGTTTACGATATGTGGTTCTTGAAATAAAGACCCTTCCTCCTCCTTCCTTCGCTGTTTCTCTTCCCCCCCTCCTCCGTCTTAAGCAAATCCTCAGAGCCGAAAGATTGTCACTAAGCCATCACGAAAAAAAAGAAGAAAAAAAGGAATCATTAGGAAAATTGTCATCACAATGCCCCTCCCAGGTACCCTCTCCTTGGTTCCGCCCCTCCCCTCCTTCTAACTAACAAAACAACAGAAGCCTCCCCCCTAAATATCTACCTCGGCAGCAATGCGTTAATCTCCCTCTCGACGGCCTACTTCTACCTAACCTCGCCGCAGCCCTCGATCGTGAAGCTCGGTGGCAAGCCCTCACCCACTTCTACAGTCCTAACCCAACTCCTGGCCTCGGGCGAAGCCCTAGTTTCCTACCTCTGCCTGGAGGGCCTGTTTTCCGACAGCAGTGAGATGCGCGCCATGGTGGTGCGTGGTGTGGGTATATACACGCTCATCCACATGGGCACATTTTGGTGGGGTCACAAGAAGCACGTCGAGAATCCCAAGGGGGCGGGCACGTTTATTAGCAGTCTGGTGGTGGGGGCTGGGGTGGGTGTTTGGTGGGGGCTTTTGAGGAGGGAGGGGTTGCCGGCGTATCTGTAGAGAGGAAGTACCGTAGAAAGGGAAGGGGGGAAGGGGCGTCGTGGGGTAATTAATGAGCTTCATGATGGTTATGATGATGATGTGTTGCACTGTTACAATATTATCATGATAATTGTATTCGATGTTTTGGTTTTTTTTGTTAAATTTTCTTTAGTGGGGACACCCTAATCGTACCAACACCTACTGGATGGAATGCGGGGAAACCTTTTTTTTTCTTTCCTATTTTCCTCAGCTATGATAGCAATTCCTACCCCTTGCCTACTGCTATCGTTTATCAATGGACGGATGCGTTGGCTACAAGTACCGGTACTGTACTGCGCATGTTTCTTTTCTTCTCCCTCCCCATACAGGAAAAGGTACCAAGCATTTCTGCGGTGTTGGACATGATAGCTTGCTCTTCGAGGATTTTTTTTTTTACCGGGATTAGGTCTGTGAACGCACATTTGATTGGGTTAGACTAGAGATTGGGTAGAATCGTGTTACGGTATGATGCGCATGGTCGTGCGTGGTACCGCAGGGCAAAGTTATGTGCATAGCTGTGCAAAAGGGACAGGCTAAGAATGGAAGAAGTGGGTTAGGGGTTGCACAGTACACGATATGCGGTATCAGAAACATGAATAGTAGTGTGTATTTCAAGGAGCATAAAAGGGCCAGTGTGCTGGAGTACGATAGTAACCTCCAGGATTGAGCACGATTTCTATCATAAGGGGGATGAATGCCCTCACTTGCGCAAGGAGCAAACCTAGTAGAATGAATAAACCTCCGATACATGCTTTCTACAGTATTATAGAACAATGGGTATCCCGATGGCTCTCGGAGTAAATCTCAACACCTGGTAGTACCAGCACCACTACTACTACTCGTAGAAAAATGTCTAGTAATAAAGTTCTAGTACAGTGCGGTGCAATCACAGCATTTACACAACTTCTTGATATACCGCACCAGTGTCCCCAGCACCCTCGTCACATAATCTCGTATGTGAACACTACCCCGTACACAGAGCACATCTTAAAGTTAACTTACAAAACTCTTTAATTATCATCACGGCGATATAGTTATTGTATTGTATGGCTGCCCGAGTACTGGTATTCGTATGATACTCTGCCGGTGCCTACCGGCATCCTTGGAGAGGAAGGGGGACGATAACTCAACCAGTCACTTCCTAAATCTGGAATCTACAGTACAGTAACCTATCAATAAATCCCGAGACAAAGTCACTTCCTCATTGCTCACTATTTTTTTATTTATTTCACTACTATAATTATTGATAAATAGTACCAAGCCCTAACCTTCAATCCCAAATTTAGACCATCCGTGTGGTATCTGCAACGCTACTCGAATGCTTTAACGCCAGAAGACCCCCGCTTTTCCTTACCAAGACCCCGCTTTCTCCCAACTCCAAAGAATACCACCAACGACCATACTCGATAACTCCTCGTCCATAACAGCGCAAGCAGCAAAGAGCGGAAGATGTCTCAATATACTATCGATAATAGCACCAACCTCTCCAATAATACGGACTCTTTTAACGTACAGAATAACTATGTTGTTGCTGAGGATCGGTCTCCACTCCTGACCTGGCTATCACCCCTAGAACCTAGACTCCGCCATCGGGATATCCAAGAGCGCCGCGTCGACAATGTGGGGGAATGGCTCTTGCAGACTGATGAGTTCAGAAGCTGGCATAGCAGCAGTGGTGAAAGTGAGGGTGGTAAGGAAGTCTTGTTTTGCTACGGAGGCCCTGGGGTCGGCAAGACATTTATCAGGTAATGAGAATTATTCTCGGCCAAGAGAAGAAGGGGTGTCAATGCTAACAGGCAACGATGTCAGTTCGCTGGTAGTGGACAGGTTGGGCGACCAGACCAGAGGACAAAACACAGTCGTTACGTGTTTCTACCTTGACTTTGCAGCGCGAAAGGAGCAGTCCGTGGCCTGTATTCTGGGGTCCTTGCTGAGACAGGTCATTGGTGGAATGGAAAGGGTTCCGGAGGAGATAACACGGGCCTTTCAAGAGCAGAGAATGGTCATTGGTGGACGAGGACCACGACTCCCGGATATCGTGAAGATGTTACAGACCATCACGTCCTCACTGCGCACATTTATATGCATTGATGCCTGGGATGAATGTGTAGTAGCGCATCAAGTCAAGCTCCTTAATTCGCTAAAACAAATCCTCGAAGCGTCCCCGAACACACGAATATTCATCATTGGAAGGCCTCATGTTCGGGCTGAGGTCGAAAAGCGTCTTGCTGGACGAGTGATAAGTGTACCTGTAGGCCCTAGCAAAAATGATATCATCGAATACCTTCGTCTTAGACTCGACGAGGACGAAACTCCAGAGGCCATGGATGAGAGTCTAGAGGCAGAAATTCTGCAGAAAATTCCTGAAAATATGTCGGAAATGTACGTAGGAGCAATGCTATTAGGAACCCCGCCATACACGATCGGCTAATAGATATGCATTTAGGTTTCTACTAGTTTCTTTAAACATCGATGCAATATTACACGAATCGACAATCTCCCGAAGACGAGAAAAGCTTAGCAAAGTGACGGGTGGATTGGAGTTGGGAGATGTGTACGGTGCAACGATCGAGCGGATAAAAGCGCAAGACGGGGATAAGTCGAGACTAGGGATGACAGCGTTGATGTGGATCAGCCATGCGGAACGGCCGCCGCGAGTAAATGAACTCTGCCACGCCCTAGCAGTCCAGATAGGCTCCACGGATTTCGATGTTGGCAACATCCCTTCAATGTCGACATTGGTGAGCTGCTGTCAAGGGCTCATTACTATAGATAAGGAGGCATCAACTGTGCGATTGATCCACTTTACTCTCCAGGAGTACCTTTCCGCTCGTCCCGATATCTTCAGTAAACCTCACTCGGCAATGGCAGAAATCTGCTTGACATATTTGAATTCCCAACAGGTCAAAGGTCTTTCGACTGCCCCTTCTCCTGATGCTCAGAACACTCCCTTTCTAGAATATTGTTCAATATATTGGGGAGTGCATGCGAGAAGGGAGCTTTCAGACTCCGCAAGATCACTTGCGCTGAAGCTATTAGGGGAGGATTATGGCCAGATATCGACTAAATTGCTTTTAACACGAGTAAAGAATTTCCCTTATTGGCGTTTTAATACCTTTTCTCGGTTCGGTGGACTACACTGCGCATCGTTCTTCGGAATTGTAGAGGTTGTAGCTGATTTAATAGAGATGGAATGTTATGATATCAACGAAGGAGATTTTTCAGGTCACACACCACTCGCATGGGCTGCTCGGAATGGACATGAGGAAGTGGTGAAAATACTACTCGGGCGAGAACAGGTCAACCCCGAAAAGCCAAGTGAAGGCGGCTGGACACCACTCTCATTTGCCGCCTGGTATGGACATGAGGGAGTGGTAAAAATACTACTTGGGCGGGAAGAGGTCAACCCAGACAAGCCAAGTGATCTCGGCCGAACACTGCTCTCGTTTGCCGCTGGGAATGGACATGAGGGAGTGGTGAAAATACTACTCGGGCGGGAAGAGGTCAACCCAGACAAGCCAGATAATTACGGCCGAACACCGCTCTCGTTTGCCGCTGAGTATGGACGTGAGGGAGTGGTCAAAATACTACTCGGACGGGAAGAGGTCAACCCGGACAAGCCAGGTAATGGCGGCCTAAAACCACTCTTGATTGCCGCTCGGGAAGGACATGAGGGAGTGGTGAAAATACTACTCGGGCGGGAAGAAGTCTACCCTGACAATCCAGATAATCACGGTAGAACACCGCTCTCGTTTGCCGCTGAGTATGAACGTGAGGGAGTGGTGAAAATACTACTTGGGCTGGAAGAGGTCAACCCAGACAAGCCAAGTGATCTCGGCCGAACACCGCTCTCGTTTGCCGCTGAGGATGGACGTGAGGGAGTGGTGAAAATACTACTCGGGCGAGAAGAAGTCAACCCTGATAAGCCAGATAATCACGGCAGAACACCGCTCTCGTTTGCCGCTGAGTGTGGACATGAGGAAGTGGTCAAAATACTACTCGGACGGGAGGAGGTCAACCCTGACAAGCCAGATAATCACGGCAGAACACCGCTCTCGTTTGCCGCTGAGGATGGACATGAGGGGGTGGTGAAAATACTACTCGGGCGGGAAGAAGTCAACCCTGACAATCCAGATAATCACGGCAGAACACCGCTCTCGTTTGCCGCTGAGGATGGACGTGAGGGCCGAACACCGCTCTCGATCGCTACCGAAGGCCAAACATCGTTCTGGCCGCCCAACAAGGATGGCATTGAGAGGGTGGTAGCGCTGCTACAGTCTCGCAAAGCGGCATCCCCCGGTACAATTTAAGGCCTAGGAGTCACCGCCTTGTGGAAGTGGCCGCTGCCCTTCCGAATTCGGAGCATTTCATTCACGCTGAGCACCCTTGGACATCACTCTCTATCGATTGGGGAAATCCCATAAGTGGGATGCGCATATATGCCACACTCTTCAGCGCCTTTTTGGCGATTTCATTTCTATTGTTGTGTGAGGGTCGAGTTTATAGCCTATAGATTTCACCCTATCATGTATCATTGTATTCTATCTCTAGATTCTTACCTGCATCTCCTCGTTTTTTTTTCTTGTGCAGTTTTTCTTCCGTCTCTCCCTTTCCTCCCCCCCAACGCCATCGATAAACTGCATATAGTATTTTCCGATAGAGAAACGCGGTGTAAGATAGTGTAAAGATTCTTGAGGTGATTACCAACAACTATAGATAGACTCTACCTATGATAGAAGACTAGTTGCCATAAACAATACGGATTAATGGGTAGCAGGATTGGATACCACACTTAGCTCATGCATGCTGGCCATCCCCGCTTTGGGCATTAGCATGAAGGGTGGGAGAAGCTTAGCGGGTAAGCTTCTCATGTCACGCACTGGACTCACTCGCCTCACCATCAATTTGATAAGCTGAACCATACCAATTGGGAAACCGCTAAAAAAAATAGGTTGTAGTAGGCATTCAGAGACCACAAGACTCCCGGATGGAAGCCGTGTTAGCACTCCCGAATAGCCAATGCCCCAAACGCGCGCCCCGCAAGCGCAGCGGCCAACATCTCAGGGAGTTGTGCTAAAAGCCTACACGACAATAACAGAGCCCCTTCCCAATCGCTATGAGAACGGGTCAAGGAAAAGCCGAAGGAGTCTTTCAATCTCATACTAGGGGTGTTCTGATACAGGTTGAGGGAGGAGAGATCAATCAGCCCACCGGGCCTTACGGTTCCATCTGCTAATGTCAGAGGGATGAGGGAACGTGAGATGAATGGTTTCTTTCCTTCCTTCTTTTCCGGCATGATATTAGATGAATAGAGTTTGGAATTTGTACCATGTTAGTGTATGCTAAACCACGGTGCGAATTAAGTTACAAAGTCTGGCTAGCGCATGAGTAGTTAAGGTGCTGTTGCCTGTCGGGGCTGGGGTGGGTGCAAGCATTGAAGTTGTGTTCTTATGCTTGTTCCGGCCGAGTGATATTTTATGAACACATTTGCATACACTATGCTCAAGGCAGGGCTCCAATCATCGAAGGCGAGAGTATTCAAGAAATGACTTGAACTTCCAGGTAGGTTTGTTTACCTGCAAACAGTTCTTGCGACAGGGGTTTTTGGTTTCGACGGATCCGCCCTCCCTCCGGACGAATGGATGGATGGATGGATGGATGGAGATAGGGTGGATGATTGCAAATGTGGTGATTTATTATACCGTGGTGCTATACTATAGTGTGCTGTGCTGTGTTGGGCTATATCGATAATAATTTGAAAATAGGATTTACGAGGTACGGTTACGGTATAGAACATTCTGTCGTCGCGAGCAAGAGTCTTCCAATACTTGGACACGTCAGATAGAACTTTAGCGAATAGTAGCGTTTTAGTCCTACTAGAGGTTTTTCACGAGCTCAAATGGGGGTATTATAGCAGCAAGTGGCCGAGGATCCGGAAACATCGCTTTAGTGTCTAACTTAACCGATCCCGTGAGGCCTGGAGGAGGTACCGGTGTGAGATACGTGCTTCAGGCTCGGGGTGTGATACCGGTATTGGGTGAGAATCATTGGGGGCCCTTTGTGACTATGTAGTTACATGACTAAATAAGTCATCATCGTTCGCGCTGCGTAGGGGTCCATGATTTTCCTGGGGCCCTAGACTTTTGGTGGGAGGGAGGGAGACTTTGACTTGTAATTATAATGACCATGAATGGTTGGAGAGCTCCGTCTATTGAGTTGGGAAACCTTGTATATCTAAAGCTAAAGCCCACGGGATTACCACTTGCGATAATTTTTGTGGCTTCCACCAAAGATTGCTCTTGAAGTCTGCAGTGTTGGCCACCTGGGCTGTTATTGCCTGTATAGACCTAGTTGGATTTATTCTACCACCAGCACTTGGAGGTTTTTGTAGACGGCCGTTTTTATGGTAATACTTTTACAACACTTTTGTTCAGTATTCTGTGGTATCTGCAACGCTTCTTTAACGCCAGAGAGCCCCCGCTTTTCTTTACCAAGACCCCGCTTTCCCCCAACTCCAAAGAATACTGCCAACCGACCATACTAAATAACCCCTCGTTTATCACAGTGGAAGTAACAAAGAGCGGAAGATGTCTCAATATACTATCGATAATAGCACCAACCTCTCCAATAATACGAACTCTTTTAATGTACAGAACGTACAGAATAACTATGTGGTTGCCAACGATCGGTCTCCCCTCCTAACCTGGCTATCACCCCTAGAGCCCAGAATCCGCCATCGGGATATCCAAGAGCGTCGCGTCGGCAATGTGGGGGAATGGCTCTTGCAGACTGATAAATTCAGAAGCTGGTATAGCAGGAGTGGTGAAAGTGAGGGCGGTAAGGAAGTCTTGTTTTGCTACGGAGGCCCTGGGGTCGGCAAGACATTTATCAGGTAATGAGAATGATTCATGGGGGAGAGAAGAAAGAGTGTCAATGCTAACAGGCCACGATGTCAGTTCGCTGGTAGTGGACAGGTTGGGCGACCAGACCAGAGGACAAAACACAGTCGTTACGTGTTTCTACCTTGACTTTGCAGCGCGAAAGGAGCAGTCCGTAGCCTGTATTCTGGGTTCCTTGCTGAGACAGGTTGTTGGCGGAATGGAAAGGGTTCCGGAGGAAATATCACGGGCCTTTTTAAAGCAGAGAAGGATCGTTGGTGGACGGGGACTACGACTCCCGGTAATCGTGAAGATGTTACAGACCATCACGTCCTCACTGAGCGCATTTATATGCATTGACGCCTGGGATGAATGTGTAGTAGCGCATCGAGTCAAGCTCCTTAATTCGCTAAACCAAATCCTCGAAACATCCCCGCGCACACGAATATTCATCATTGGAAGGCCTCATGTTCGGGCTGAGGTCGAAAAGCGTCTTGCTGGACGGGTGATAAGTGTACCTGTAGGCACTAGCAAAAATGATATCATCGAATACCTTCGTCTTAGACTCGAGGAGGACGAAACCCCAGACGCTATGGATGAGAGTCTAGAGGCAGACATTCTAGAGAAGATTCCCCAAAATATGTCGGAAATGTACGTAGGAGCAATGTTGCTAGAAACCTTGCTACACACGATCGGCTAATAGATATGCGTCTAGGTTTTTACTTGTTTCTTTAAATATCGATGCAATCTTACGCGAATCGACAATCTCCCGAAGACGAGAAAAGCTAAACAAAGTGACAAACGGACTAGAGTTGGGAGATGTTTACGGTGCGACGATCGAGCGGATAAAAGCGCAAGAAGGGGATAAGTCGAGACTTGGGATGACAGCATTGATGTGGATCAGCCATGCGGAACGCCCGCCGCGAGTAGATGAACTCTGCCATGCCTTAGCAGTCCAGATAGGCTCCACGGATTTCGATGTTGGCAACATCCCTTCGATGTCGACATTGGTGAGCTGCTGTCAGGGACTCATTACTGTGGATAAG
This sequence comes from Tuber borchii, assembly GCA_003070745.1. NCBI lineage: Eukaryota > Fungi > Ascomycota > Pezizomycetes > Pezizales > Tuberaceae > Tuber > Tuber borchii. Next base: position 26,117 of record NESQ01000073.1, read on the forward strand.
GAGGCATCAACTGTGCGATTGATCCACTTTACTCTACAGGAGTACCTTTCCGCTCATCCCGATATATTCAGCAAACCTCACTCGGCAATAGCCGAAATCTGCTTGACCTATCTGAAATCTCAGCAGGTCAATGCCCTTTCGACCGCTCCTTCTGCTCATACTCAGAGCACATACTTTCTAAAATATTGTTCAGTATATTGGGGAGTGCATGCGAAAAGGGAGCTCTCAGACTCCGCAAAATCACTTGCGCTGAAGCTACTAGAGGAGGATTATAGCCAGATATCGACCAAATTGCTTTTAACACAAGTGGAGAATATCCCTTTTTGGCTTACCTTTTCTCCGTTTAGCGGACTACACTGCGCATCGTTCTTTGGAATTGTTGAGGTTGTAGCTGGTTTAATAGAGATGGGATGTTATGATATCAACGGGGGAGATTTTTTAGGTCGCACACCACTCGCATGGGCTGCTCGGAATGGACATGAGGAAGTGGTGAAAATTCTACTCGGGCGGGGAGAGGTCAACCATGACAAGCCAGATAATCACGGCCGAACACCGTTCTCGTTTGCCGCTGAGTATGGACATGTGGGAGTGGTGAAAATACTACTCGGGCGGGAAGAAGTCAACCCTGATAAGCCAGATAATCACGGCCGAACACCGCTCTTGTCTGCTGCTCGGGGTGGACATGAGGGAGTGGTGAAAATACTCCTCGGGCGGAGAGAGGTCGGCTCTGACAAGCCAGATAATGGCGGCAGAACACCGCTCTTGTCTGCCGCTCTGGGTGGACATGAGGGAGTGGTGAAAATACTACTCGGGCGAGAAGAGGTTAACCCTGATAAGCCAGATAATGGCGGCAGAACACCGCTCTCGTTTGCCGCTGAGGATGGACATGAGGGAGTGGTGAAAATACTACTCGGACGGGAAGAGGTCAACCCTGATAAGCCAGATAAATGGGGTCAAACACCGCTCTCGTTTGCCGCTGGGTGTGGATATGAGGGAGTGGTGAAACTACTACTCGGGCGCGAAGAAGTCAACCCTGACGAGCCGGATGGTGACGGCAGAACACCGCTCTCGTATGCCGCCTGGTATGGACTTGAGGGAGTGGTGAAAATACTACTCGGACGAGAAGAGGTCAACCCGGACAAGCCAGAATATGATGGCAGAACACCGCTCTCGTTTGCCGCTGAGGATGGACATGAGGGAGTGGTGAAGATACTACTCGGGCGGGAAGAAGTCAACCCTGACGAGCCGGATGATGACGGCCGAACACCGCTCTCGTTTGCCGCTGAGCATGGACATGAGGGAGTGGTGAAAGTACTGCTAGGGAGGGAAGAGGTCAACCCTGATAAGCCAGATAAATGGGGTCAAACACCGCTCTCGGAGGCCGCTCGGAGTGGATGTGAGGGAGTTGTGAAACTACTACTCGGGCGGGAAGAAGTCAACCCTGACAAGCCAGATAATGACGGCAGAACATCGCTCTCGTTTGCCGCTCAGCATAGACATGAGGGTGTGGTGAAAATACTACTCGGACGGGAAGAGGTCAACCCGGACAGGCTAGATAATGATGGCAGAACACCGCTCTCGTTTGCCGCTGAGCATGGACGTGAGGGAGTGGTGAAGATACTACTCGGGCGAGAAGAGGTCAACCCTGATAAGCCAGATAATGGCGGCCGAACATCGCTCTCGTTTGCCGCCTGGTATGGACATGAGGGAGTAGTGAAAATACTACTTGGGCGGGAAGAGGTCAACCCCGATAGGCCAAATAACGACAACCAAACACCGCTCTCACATGCCGCTCGGAGAGGGCATGAGCAAGTGCTGAAAATTCTGCTCGGGAGGGAAGAGGTCAACCCTGACAAGCTAGATAATGAGGGCCGAACACCGCTCTCGTTTGCCGCCTGGTATGGACATGAGGGAGTGGTGAAAATACTGCTTGGGCGGGAAGAGGTCAACCCCGATAGGCCAGATAACGACGACCAAACACCGCTCTCACATGCCGCTCGGAGAGGACATGAGCGAGTGGTGAAAATTCTGCTGGGGAGGGAAGAGGTCAACCCTGACAAGCCGGATAATGAGGGCCGAACACCGCTCTCGTTTGCCGCTGAGGATGGACATGAGGGAGTGGTCAAAATACTACTCGAGCGGGAAGAGGTCAACCCTGACAAGCCAGATAATAAGGGCCGAACACCGCTCTCGATCGCTACCGAAGGCCAAACATCGTTCCGGCCGTTTAACAAGAATGGCATTGAGAGGGTGGTAGTGCTGCTACAGTCTCGCAAAGTGGTATCCCCCAGTACAATTTAAGGCCGGAGTCACTGCCTTGTGGAAGTGGCTGCCGCCCTTCCCCATTCTGAGCATTTCATTCATGTTGAGCACCCTTGGACATCTCTCTATCGATTAGGGAAATATCCTAAGTGGGATGCACATATATGCCACACTCTTCAGGGCCTTTTTGGCGATTTCGTTTCTATTGTTGTGTGAAGGTCTAGTTTATAGCCTTTAGATTTCACCCTATCATGTATCATTGTCTTCTATCTCTAGATTCTTATCTGCACTCGTTTTTTGTGCAGTTTTTTTTTCTTCCGTCTCTCCCTTTCCTCCCCTCCCCCCAACGCGATTGATAAACTGCACATAGTGTTTTTAGATAGAGAGATGTAGTGTACGATAGTGTAAGGATTCCTGAAGCGATTGCCGACAACCATATATTGACCACGCCCGTGAGAGGAGACTGGTTACCATAAATTATATAAGTTAGCTTGATAAATAGTACCATATTATCCCCAGCCAATGCAAACTACCGGTAGCCCCAGCTTGAGGTGAATGAAGAGTCTGGAGGGGGCATAGCAGGCCCTCCCCTCACGTCTCACATCAGTCTCATTCGTCCTACGATCAATTTGATAGCACAGAGCATATCACCAGATAAGCCACGAAGGGGACATACTGGTACTGTAGCTGGTACCAGCCGACTATGACTCTCCTAGCAGAAACCGCGTTAAGGCCGCCAAACCAACATCACAACCGTACGCCTCCCATCATCAAGAGTAAATAATAGAATCTCCGGACGGCTTACCGAAAAGCTACCCAAATAATGAAACAAAATAAGCGGCCAAAAAGCCTACCAATGGGAGTAGACCACTTTGCCAACACTGGCCGGGAAAGAAAGTAAAGAATTAAACGACCGATATAGCCGCTAACCGAGAACATGCTCGGAGATATATGTCCCCAGACAGCTTCCGACACATCCGGAAATACCACGAACCCTAAAGAGACATTGTGATCCCCCATAATCTCCAACCATCTATCATAGAACCATCGAAATTCCGAAAAGCCTACACCCAATGTTCTATACAGACTACGTAAAGAGCAAAACAATCCAAGCCAATATCTTATGCAAAGTGAATAGGGTTGGAAGGAAACACCACATCAAATACCCATATCTTATGCCTACCAGCTAGGATATCACCACCGTGTACCTAACCACTGTCTGCCTCATACGCATATGCCCTATCAGCCATCCAATAACAATCACAAAGGTCTTCCCTAATCACTACAAACAAGTATTAAGGGAAGCTTAGAGCGAGTCTTTCAAATTTCCATACCGAGGATGGCCTCACCTAGATAGAAAAAAGAGGGACCAAGAGCCCAACACGCCATGTGGTACCATCTACTTGCAGATTGGGGGAGGGGGGGATTAATCCATGACTTCCTATCCTCCGCCATACCCTATGTACTACCATAGTAACCCACTACCATAGTAGCCGGCCCAAGGGTATAATGCCTGAAGGCTCTACCTAAACCACCTGAGGCAATGGAAACAGTTTCTAGCTTATTACATGCAAGAACCTTCTAATTTTATGCTTCCTCGCTTTCTCCCCCTGGGGACACCTAGTGCATTCTTAAGTAGCTTTTTATCTACGGTAGATGTAATAGAATAAAATCATAGGGGATAATAGCATCAAATTTCCCTACACGGTTACACCAGATAAACGCACTTTATCAGAGCAACAGGAATCAAATTCTAGTAGACATACTGGTAGCACCTGGCGAGCTGCGTAGTCATGACCGCCCTGTGCCCCCACACATACCCAGAATATCGGGAGTGCGCTGGCTTTAAATAGTGCCCTTATTAACTCTAGATCTCTTAACAAACATACTAAGTTATCACATATCTTTACCATAAAAAAAAAAACTCTATCAACCGGAAACCCTCGATCGAGCTATACATAACCACAAGCTGAACCCCCCCCGTTCCAAACCCCCAAAGCTCATACCACACACCCTACACCCCTCCAATTCCAGTTTCCTCTTCAAATAGTAATTATTGGCACGAGCTTTCAATCCACCCTGCCATAAGCTAACTGAATACATATACACCCTTCATGCCTTATCACTCGGAAATAATCTCCATCCCCCCCTTCCAGCCTCTAATCGTCCCCAGGGCTTAAGTTATTCCCCTAAATGTGCAGCCTTTCATTCTTGCGAGCCCAGTCCGGATCTCGGATTCCCAATACTATGAAAGAAAGAAAGAAAACGACACTCCATTTTAGAGGAAGTAACATACCAGTTAATGTTGCCGGACATCTCCACTCACTCTAATACAAGTGATGTCCAGGAGATAGAGAAGGGGGCTGATGTATTTGAAGGGCCCGTTTATCCCTCCTAGAGATTCAAGTGAGCTACTCTGACTATTTGTACTCGTTTAATTTTTGTCTCCCGTTTACCCCATTGGTAGTATGCTACCAGTGGACAGTATTTGGAGACTCTGGGCTATCACGAGGCGCTAAAGGTGATATATGAATGTGTGTGGGTTACTATACTCCTCTTCTTTTTCAGTATAATTGATAGTAAAGAGTAATTGAGAGGGCAAATAGTATCGTTTGACTTTTTCTGGACTATTCACAGTGGTTTGTTCTTATTAGAGGTTAAGTGGAATGGACATGGGTTGGGGGGGAGCAATATGTATTGTCTCTAAAGCAATAGTCTTAGATATTCAATGAGGTTGGGAAGTTATTGTCATTCAAGGGGTTGAAAGTATGCATATGTCATCGCTGCATGACAGTTTCTCTTTCCTCGATAGGGATTTTTGTCTATTCCGGGGCTTCCGGGAAAATAGTTCCTTCTACAACAATTGGCCTATAGATGACCTAACTTACTAAGAGTCTGCAATTGTACCTTTTTCCCAAATTCTCTTGTTGGGGATGATGTTTTGTAGACATATTTCCCGTACCATGCAAGTACAGTATCTACAGTCCCTCCAAATACTCCAGCCTTTACTCCAAACAAAGTCTTCCAACCTCTCTCGCTTACCTTCTTCGTTCCTGCCTTCCTTCTTTCCTTCCCGGATAAAGTACACAATCTCAAATTCACACCCTACTTACTAGGATTAGCTCATCACGATAGAGGGTTTAGCGGGCCGCACCCGATTCCCCCCCCCCAACCACTTATATTATACTCTACCGCTCATACTCGTATTTTTAGTATACTTTTATACTAACTCCCTCTGTAAAAATTTAAGAAACAAAAACTATAATAACATAAATCTAAAAAACCAAAACCTATCCACAGCTATCGGTACACTATTTATCACCTACCAGTAAAGTGACCCTCCTGTGAGTATCTCGGGTGCTGTGCTCGTAACAGACCAGGTTAGGCTTACTTTTCCAGAAAAAAGCCAAGCCAACACAAGACAGGTACGGTAGCCATTAAAAATCAAAAAGCCCGCCATGTGGTGACCTTACCTAACCCCAGCCATCTACATGTAGCCACACTTTCTCGCTAAAGGAAGAGGAGCAATCCCTAGATGTAAACCCGCTTAGTCTAGAATCCTGTTTACTTTCGGAGGTACAGCGTGTAAGTTTTGTAGGTTACACAGGGGGTGAAGGTCCTCGTTTGTGGAACCTACAAAACTTACACGCTGTGCCTCCGTAAGGAGTGGGGGTCATCTCAGGATTTTCCGCCGCACCCAGGGAATCTATCCCTTCGTTCGTTTTCAGGCACTCGCGCTAAGTACGGGCACAGCTGGTAGTGGAAGCGATCGGTGGTTTCAATGTACTTTATTCCTATAACTAGAGGAGCTACCGCCAATCCAGGCTTATGAGCACCAAACGGCATTACAATTTCAAGGTAAGCCAACTCAACCTGCCTATCCTGCAATGACTCTGGTATGCCATCAACCGCGCGACCCATAGAAACCGAGAGTCCGGCTGGAGTACAGCAATCTCCAAAAATAAATAAACACAACAGCCGGCAAACTGACCTCGCAGCCCAACAAAAGAAAAACTACCAACGAAACAGGAGACCAGGTCAAAAAAGAAGGCCGGAGCCCCCAAAAAACACACCCAGCTAGCTACCTGCCCCACCCACAAAAAATCCCGCCAACAAAAAACCCATGGCTCAGCCACAATTCAACAAAAACCAAAAAACCTGTAGCCCAAACCACAGTTAAAAAATTCCAAAAACTCGTGACTTAACCACGGTCCAAATATACCATAAATCCGCAGCCCCAGGCTACAGTTCAAAAATTCCACCAACAAAAAACAACCCAAACCACAATTAAAAAATTCCAAAACCCGTGGCTCAACCACGGTCCAAGTATACCAAAAATCTGCAGCCCCCAGGCCACGGTTCAAAAATTCCCAAAGATCGTAAGTGCCCAATAAAAGGCTGTGAGTGACCACAAGTTGACCAAAACAACAGGACAAGGGCCATATAGGTTCCCCAGGGGTAGAACCCCCGAGTCCGGGTGCTAGAGCGATAGAAGATATCACACCTGGGTTTCATCGATGGAAATAAGTCACCAAGACTCAAATCCCACAATGCAAAGCTGACACAACAGCAGTACTAGGGCAGGGTCAAAAAATCGGAAAAAAAGATCAGCAAGATTATCGGGGGAGTGATGTAGCGAAGCAAGCACTTTGGAAAAAAATGGGGCTTGGCAGACACCAGAAAGCCGAATGATGGTTTGAGGAAGAAAGTACCGGTACTCCACTATCCCTTGGAGTGCTGAGACAATGGAATTCAGTGCTCCCGCGAATTGCGCAAGAGTGGGGTCCAAAACATAGGATTAATAAGCGGTTTTCAGCCTCCTCATAACAGAAATCAATGTAAAAAGAGGTTTTAGCTATATCATTTGGGGCTGTTTAGTAATCTCAACCCCTGCTTATATACCCTGTTATGGCGCAATTTCGCGGGAGCACTGAATTTCATTGTCTCAGCTCTCCAAGGGATACCGTAGTCTAAACATGACTATTTTCTACCCAGCTAGCCAAAGAGGGTACTGAAGAGGCTTCTCCAACCACTCTGTGCAACAACCTGGGGTTAAGATGTTTCGCAACCTGATCGCTTTTCACCCGCCGCCACATCGATCATCCCCCTACTCCCTGTTTTGCCACCAAAAGTTTTCCGATTTTTTTGACCCTACCCCAGTACAAAAATAACCAAAAAGGCCAGACCCAGCCGACCGTCCGCCACACCCAAAACCATCCACCACACCACACCAGCCACAACGTGGCTCAGACGCCATACAGGGCGCCACCAAGGCCAAAAAAAGCAAATGAGTGTCACAAACGGTGACTAGTGAAGGAATTGGTTTCACACTATTCACGGTTATGAATAGTAGGTTTGTGTTTCCTCTCACATGACTCGCACTTGCGAGCCATAGTTATTATTATTATATGTTTATGTTATGCGCGTGACCACACTTGGTGGTCACTTGATATGTATTTTGCACATGACTCATAGTTATGAGTCATGGGTCTCGCGCGTGTGACCCCTTCTTGGACACATGACTAGTTAAGAGCACGATGCTTGGTTTGGTATAGTGCGCAGTGACTCATAGGAGTCAGCTGATAGATTTCACACTATGACTCGCTTAGAGTCATAGGGACGCGTGACTCATCTATATGAGTTACCAGGGTTAGGTATGTGAGGAGGCGCCGATATAAAAGGCGAGGCTTGGGACCTGTAGTTAGCTCCTCACGCAGTTATCTAAGTACTTTCCTATTTACTATCTTGAATGATATTCTTTATATCCCTTTTTATGATCAACATAGTATGAGAGCAGCGTTGTCCGTATACAATGTAGGAATGGCCTAAGAATGTTCTCATCTACTATATGGATTGATCGTCACCTATTGCACCACCTCTCATGAACCTGGAATGTTACAATGAGTCGGGCTACCCCGTACGGGCAGCCCTACAAACATCACTGCGACCGTAAATTCAGCCCGAGGGCGACAAAACGAGCGGCGTAGGTTCGCCAGAGGATAGAACCCCTGACTCCGAGTGCCAAAGTGATGGAAAGACATCGCCTCTGGGCTTTATCGATGAAAAAGGGCCACGTAAATCCAAATCCCCAGGATATGAAGCCATCGTGAGAAAGGCTCCAAGGGCGTTGATTGGGTGATCCCCCCATTTTCGACCAAAAAGTGACACGTCACAAGAGGTGAGGTGTGCACAGATCGGTGGTGAAGTACGAGTAGCTGAAGAAAGCAAAGTTAGGAATAATTGTGACAACTATGATGTAAGAAGCATATGATGAACACAAAGGGTGGTACCAGTATCTCCTTCACTGCTGAGATAGCTAATTTGGGTAATCATGATATGAAAAACTTTGTGCTTAAGAAGTGGTGTAGTGCTCAGAATAATGGCAAATGAGTACTGCTCAGCATGGCCATGATGGGCACCAGGTTTTCTGCGTATATTTGCTCCTGGCTATGGTACAAGTACGAGTACTTCACCTGATTTTAATTTATCTTGTGGTGTTGTATATCGTTTCCTTTCCTGTCATAGATATTACCGATCATCCTAATAGTTCAACGCTAAAAGTGCGTGAAACTCGGGAACAAACGAAGGGATACTGCCGTCATACTCGGGGGGTATATTAAAAATCGGAAACTAGCCGTGGTGAATCAGGGCCCAAGGCAATCGGACGATCAAATGTCTGGAAAGAGAGTCAGTGGTATCAGATGCCTTAAAACAACACTTGTTGCGCTGAGTGATAGGCAAAGTGCTAATACTACCATGGTCGCACCCAAGGACTAGATTCCTTAAGAAAGAAACATCCCTTCTAGTTGCATCCAAGCCTCTAACCTGCCTATCATTATTGGTTTTGTGGTTGCTTTTTTTTTCCTACTGGTCTATGGAAAACTGATCCCTGTTATTCTTTCCAAGTTTTCTTGACTTCTTGTTGCTCGACGATCCAAACAGGGATACCCCCCTTTCCGGTATTTCATGAACCCCCCGAGTACAACTACCGGGTGGAAGGTCTTGGCACCCCCCCCCATTTTGCACCAAAAGTATCTTACTTTATAGGCATTTATCAAGCCCTTCTAATGCAAACAAAAATATACAGGTAATTAAACCAGAGTGGAGAGTCCATGAAAATTTGCCTTGTCACAATTTTTTTGTTTTGAAAAAATTCTGTCAAGGATGGTGGTGGTGCATTTGGCAGTTGGGCAAGTGGTACTTGCAATTTTGTATGTGAGCCCCATACAAAAGATACATCTATATAATATCAGCTATGGAATACCTACAATAGCTGTTAACTAATGTAACATAAGAGCACAAAAAGGCCATATAATCAAATTTCATGGAATTTCCTACTATCCATAATAATTACCATCATTGTTTACTCCATAATATAACATTATTAAGTTTGTGAAGTGGGATACTTTTGGTGTAAAATGGGGGGGGTGCCAAGACATTCCACCCGGTAGTTGTACAACACAGTGCACCATGCACTCGCATCTAGCCTACAATATGCAAGGTTTCAACCCATTTTACGGCGGAACATCGCTCTTGTATGCCGTTCGGGATTAGCGTGAGGGAGTACCTGGAATGGTGAAAATACTGCTCGGATGAAAAGAGGTCCCTAACGGGCCAGGTATACCCGGCCGAATACCGCTCTTCTTCGCCGCTCAGCGTAGACTTGAGAGAATAGTGAAAATACTATTCAGGCGGGAAGAGGTCAACCCTAACAAGTTAGATAAATTCGGCCGAACATCGCTCTCGCATACTCCCCTGTATAAGGTGGAGGGGGTATTAAAATACCACTCGAACGGAAAGACATCCCCCGGCAAGCCAGGTAATGACGACCGACCACCACTCTCGCGTGCCGCTAAGAATGGACGTGTGAGAGTGATAGAAATACTACTCGGACGGGAAGAGGTCGACCTCGACAAGCCAGGTAATGGCGGTCGAATACCGCTCTCGGTCGCTACCAAGGAAGGCCAAACACCGCTCCGGCCCGTTATCAAGTATCGCTTTGAGAGGGTGATAGCGCTGCTACAGTCTCGCGAAGTGATAACCTCCAGTACGATTCAAAGCCTAGGAGGCACCACCCCGTCGAGGTAGCCGCACTTTCCCCTTCGGAGCATGTTATTCATTCTGAGCGGTCTTGGACATCACCCTCTGTCGATTGGAGGAATCCCGTAACTTAAGTGGGGTGGACATATATGCCATACTCTCCTACGCCTTTTGGCGATTGTATTCCTATTCTTGTGGGAAGGTTGTTTATATCCCATTCATTTTCCCCTATCATATTTAATTTTCTTCTATCTCTAAATTCTTACCTGCTGGTCCTTTTTTTTTCTTGTACAGTCTTTCTTCTGTCTCTTCTTTTCCTCTCCTCCCCCAACGCCATACATAAACTGCATATAGTATTTTCGGATAGAAAAACACGATGTAAGATAGTGCAAATATTCTTGAGGCAATTGCCAACAACTATAGGTAGCCTCTACTTATGATATTATAGAAGACTGGTTGCCATAAATGAAACAGATTAACGGGTAGTATAATTCGATAACACTTAGCTGATGCATGCTGGCCACTCCCGCTATGGACATTAGCGTGGAGGGTGAGGGAAGCTAAGCGTTCAAGCTCCTCCTGTCACGCATTAGTCTCACTGGTCTCACCATCAATTTAATAGCCTGAAAAATAGCGACCGAGAAACGGCCAAGAAGATACGCTGTAGAAGGTATTAAGAGACTGCAAGACTCCCGAAGGGAAGCTGTGTTAGCACTCCCGAATAGTCAATGCCCTAACAGAGCACCCATCGAGAGCAGCGGCAAGCATCTCAGGGAAGTGTACCAATAGTCTACACAGCAACAGAGCTCTTTCCCAATCACTACAAGAACGCATCAAGGAAAAGCCGAAGGGGGTACTTCAACTCCTATACTCAGGATGTCCTGATATAAGTTGCGAAAAGAGAGATCAAGGAGCCCATCGGACCTTACGGTTCCATCTGTCAGTGAGATAGAGGGATGAAGAAAAGTGTGATGAATAGTTTCTTTCCTCCCTGCTTTTCCCGATTGATATCAGATGAATCGAGTTTGGAATTAGTGCCATGTTATGGTATGCTAGGCTGCAGTGCAAATTAAGCTACAAGACTAACTAGCGCACGTGAGGTTAAGGTGCTGTTGCCTGTCGGGGCTGCACTGGGTACCCGGGATTAAAATTCTGTTCTTTTTCATGTTCCAACCGAGTGATAATTCATGAACCCCCTTGCTACGGCATGCTCAACCTGGATTAATGCTGGGCACCGGTCATCCAAGGTGAGATTAAGGAATTGTTCTAGCTTCCGGGGCGGCTTGTTTATGGGCAAACAACATTTGCGATAGGGGTTTCGATTTCGAAGGAACCACCTCATGATTGCCAATGTAGTGATTTATTTGTTATAATATTATAATACCGTGGCGCTATACTATTGTGTTGTACTATCTTCGGCTGTGTTGATAATGATGGGAAGGCAGTATCCCAGATGTACAGTTTTAGAACATTCTATCATCGCGAGCAAGAGCTTTCTAATATTTGGACAAATTTTCGCTACAAATTTCACGTGCAGCTTCAAGTTAGGTAGCGCTTTAGTCCTGTGGTTTTTCACGAGCTCAGAATGAGCTATTATGGAAGCCTAGGTAGCTGAGGATCCAGAAACATTGTCTTAGAGACTAACCGATCACGGGAGACCTGTAAGAAATATCGGTGTGAGATTAATGTCCCATGCGATATTGGATTGGAATCATTGGGTTCCTTCGTGAAGTTTCATAACTAAACAAATCACCACCGTTCGCGCTGTGCGGGCACCCGTGATTTTCCTAGGATACCAGAGCTTTGATAAGAGAAAGGGCGACTTCTTTTTGCAAAACTATAGTGGTCATGGATGGTAGGAGAGCTTCCGTATAGAGCTGGGAAGCCTTGTATCTCCTAAGCTAAAACTCACGAGACTATCGCTTGAGATAATTTTTTGTGGCTTCCACCAAAGATTGTTCTTGCAGTTCGTAGTATTGGCCACCTGGGCTGTTATAGCCTGTATAAACCTAGTTGGGTTTATTCTACCCCCGGCACTTGGAGGTTGTTGTACACGGCCGTTTTTATGGTGTAATAATACCGGTACGGTACAACATTTTTGTTCAGTATTCTATGTGGTGTCTGCAACGCTATGGAGGTACTTGTACAGGCCATAAGTTTTGGATGTTACACAGGCGGCTCACACAGCACCCACTGCTGGTGTAACATCCAAAACCTATGGCCTGTACCTCCCTACTTGAACGCCAGAAGACCCCCGCTTTTCCTAACCAAGATCCCGCTTTCTCCCAACTCCCAAGAATACCACCAACCGACCATACTCAATAACTCCTCATCTATAACGGTGCAAGCAGCAAAGAGCGGAAGATGTCTCAATATACTGTCGATAATAGCACCAACCTCTCCAACAATAGGAACTCTTTTAACGTACAGAACGTACAGAACTTACAGAACGTACAGAATAACTATGTTGTTGTCGACGATCGGTCTCCACTCCTGACCTGGCTATCACCCCTAGAGCCCAAGCTATGCCATCGGGATATCCAAGAGCGCCGCGTCGACAATGTAGGAGAATGGCTCTTGCAGACTGATGAATTCAGGAGCTGGCATGGCAGGAGTGGTGAAAGTAAGAGTGGTAAGGAAGTCTTGTTCTGCTACGGAGGTCCGGGGGTCGGCAAGACATTTATCAGGTAACGAGAACTATTCATAGGGGAGAGAAGAAAGAGTGTCAACGCTAACAGGCCATAATGTCAGTTCACTGATAGTGGACAGGTTGTGCGATCAGTCCAGGGGGCAAAACACAGCCGTTACATGTTTCTACCTTGACTTCGCAGCACGGAAGGAGCAGTCCGTGGTCAGTATTCTGGGTTCTTTGCTGAGACAGGTTGTTGGTGGAATGGAAAGGGTTCCAGAGGAGATAACACGAGCCTTTCAAGAGCAAAAAATGGCCATTGGTGGGCGGGGACCACGACTCCCGGATATCGTGAAGATGCTACAGACCATCACGTCCTCACTGCGCACATTTATATGCATTGACGCTTGGGATGAATGCACAGCAGCGCATCGAATCAAGCTCCTTAATTCCCTAAACCAAATCATCGAAACGTCCCCGAACACACGAATATTCATCATTGGAAGGCCTCATGTTCGGGCCGAGGTCGAAAAGCGTCTTGTTGGACGAGTGATAAGTGTGCCTGTAGGCCCTAGCAAAAATGATATCATCGAATACCTACGCCTTAGACTAGACGAGGACGAAACCCCAGACGCCATGGATGAGAGTCTAGAGGCAGACATTCTAGAGAAAATTCCCCAAAATATGTCGGAAATGTACGCAAGAGCAATGTTACTAGGAATCCTGCTACACACAATCGGCTAATTGATGTGCATCTAGGTTTCTACTAGTTTCCTTAAATATCGATGCAATCTTACACGAATCGACAATCTCCCGAAGACGAGAAAAGCTAGGTAAAATGACGGGTGGATTGGAGTTGGGAGATGTTTACGGTGCGACGATCGAGCGGATAAAGGCACTAGACGGGGATAAGTCGAGACTAGGGATAACAGCGTTGATGTGGATCAGCCATGCGGAACGGCCGCTGCGGGCGGATGATCTCTGCCATGCCTTAGCAGTCCAGATAGGCTCCACGGATTTCGATATTGGCAACATCCCTTCGATGTCGACATTGGTGAGCTGTTGTCAAGGGCTCATTACTGTAGATAAAGAGGCATCAATAGTGCGATTGATCCATTTTACTCTACAGGAGTACCTTTCCGCTCATCCCGATATATTCAGTAAACCTCACTCAGCAATGGCAGAAATCTGCTTGACATATCTGAATTTCCAACAGGTCAAAAGACTATCGACTGCCCCTTCTCCTGATGCTCAGAACGCTTCCTTTTTAGAATATTGTTCAGTATATTGGGGAGTGCATGCGAGAATGGAGCTCTCAGACTCCGCAAGATCACTAGCAGCGAAGTTACTAGGGGAGGATTATGGCCAGATATCGACCAAATTTCTTTTAGCACAAGCAAAGAATTTCCCTCATCGGCGTTTTGATACCTTTTCCCCGTTCAGTAGATTACACTGCGCATCGTTCTTTGGAATTGTTGAGCTTGTAGTTGGTTCAATAGAGATGGAATGTTATAATATCAACGAAGGAGATTTTTCAGGTCACACACCACTCGCATGGGCTGCTCGGAATGGACATGAGGAAGTGGTGAAAGTTCTACTAGGGCGGGGAGAGGCCAAACCTGACAAGCCAGATAATAGCGGCCGAACACCGTTCTCGTTTGCCGCTGAGCATGGACATGAGGGAGTGGTGAAACTACTCGGACGGGAAGAGGTCAACCTTGATAAGCCAGATAAAGACGGCAGAACACCGCTCTCGTTTGCCGCCTGGTATGGACATGAGGAAGTGGTGAAAATACTCCTCGGACGAGAAGAGGTCAACCCGGACAAGCCAGATAATAACGGCAAAACACCACTCTCGCTTGCCGCCTTGTATGGACATGAGGAAGTGGTGAAAATACTACTCGGACAGGAAGAGGTCAACCCGAACAAGCCAAATAACAACGGTAGAACACCACTCTCGTTTGCCTCCTGGTATGGACATGAGGAAGTGGTGAAAATACTACTCGGACGGGAAGAGGTCAACCCGGACAAGCTGGATAAATGGGGCCAAACACCGCTCTCGGATGCCGCTCGGGATGGACATGAGGGAGTGGTCAAAATACTACTCGGACGGGAAGAGGTCAACCCTGACAGGCCAGATAATGACGGCCGAACACCGCTCTCGTTTGTCGCTGAGTATGGCCATGAGGGAGTGGTGAAAATACTACTCAAGCGGGCAGAAGTCAACCCTGACAAGCCAGATAATGAAGGCCGAACACCGCTCTGGTATGCCAATCAATACTCGCATCAAAGTGTCGTAGCACTACTAGAGTCTCACAAAGCGGTAATCCCCAGTACGATTTAAGGCCTAGGAGACACCGCCTCGTGGAAATAACTGCCGCCTTTCTTTCGCAGCATGTTACTCATGGTGATGCACTTGGACATCATCCTGTGTCAATTAGGGAAATCTCTTGAGTCAGAATGCAGAATATGACATACTATCCTGTGCCTTTTGGCGATTCAGTTTCATGGTTGGGTGAAGATTTATAAGTGTGCTTATAAAGTTTCCTAGAGTTAGGTTCGGTCGAGGGTTTCTCTTGTTGTGGGAAAGGCGAGTTCGAAGCTTATATATTTCACCCTATCATATTTAACCTTCTATCTCTAAATTCTTACCTGCATGTCCTCTTTTTTTCTCTTTACAATTTTTCTTCAGTCTCTTCTTTTCCTTCCCCCCCCCAACGCCATTGATAATCTGCATATAGTATTTTCAGATAGAGAAACGCGGTGTAAAATAGTGTTAAAATTCTTGAGGTGATTGCAGACAACTATAGATATACTCTACCTATGATAGAAGACTGGTTGCCATAAATTATACAGATTAATGGATAGTAGAATTGGGTAACACACTTAGCTGATGCATGCTGGCCATTCCCGCTTTGGACATTAGCATGAAGGGTCAGAGAAGCTTAGCGTGCAAGCTTCGCATATCACGCACTGGAATCACTCTTCTCACTATCAATTTGATAACCTGAGCCATGCCATTTGAGAAACCTCCAAGAAAATAGGTTGTAGTAGGCATTCAGAGACTGTAAACCTCCCGGAGGGAAGCTGTGTTAGCACTCCCGAATAGCCAATACCCCAACAGCGCGCCCCTCGAGAGCAGCGGCAAGCATCTCAGGGAGGTGTGCCAAAAGTCTACACGGCGATAACAGAGCTCTTTCCCAATCGCTGCCTGAGCGCATCAAGGAAAAGCCGAAGGGAGTCCTTCAACTCCTATGCTCGGGATGTCTTGATATAGGTTGAGAAAAGAGAGGTCAAGGAGCCCGCCAAACCTCACGGTTCGATCTGCCAATGAGATAGAGGGATGAGGAAAAGTGTGATGAATGGTTCCTTTCCTCCCTTCTTTTCCGGCATGATATTAGATGAATCGAGTTTGGAATTAGTGTCATGTTAGGGTATGCTAGACTACGGTCGGAATTAAATTACAAGTCTAGCTAGCGTACGTGAGGTTAAGGCGCTGTTGCCTGTCGGGGCTGATCTGGGTACCCAGCATTAAAGTTTGTGTTCTTATACTCTTTCCAGCCGAGTGATATTTTATGAATCAATTCACTACCACATTCTCGAGCTGGATTAAGGCTGGGCTCCGGCCATCCAAGGTGAGAGTATTTAAGGAATGGTTCGAGCTTCCAGGGCGGCTTGTTTATGGGCAAACACCATTTGCGATAAGGTTTTTGGTTTCGAAGGATCCGCTCTCCCTTAGGGTGGGGTGAATGATGGCCAATGAGGTGATTTATTATACCGTGGTGGTATTATTGTATTGTACAGTATTATGTTCGGCTGCGTTTATAATGATGGGAAGTAGTATCCAAGAGGTACCAGTACAGTTTTAGAACATTCTATCATTGCGAGAAAGAGCTTTCTAATATTTGGACAAATTTGGATAGAAGTTTCACGTGCAGCTTCAAGTTAGGTAGCGCTTTAGTCCTGTGGCTTTTCACGAGCTCAGAATGGGTTATTATGGCAGCCTGGGTAGTTGAGGGTCCAGAAACCTTGTCTTAGAGCCTAACCGATCCCGGGAGACCTGAAAGAAGTATCGGTGTGAGATTGATGTCCCGTGCGATATTAGATGGGAATCATTGCGGTCCTTGTGAAGGTTATCGTAATTTCATAACTAAATAAATCATCATCGTTCGCGCTGTGCGGCGCCCATGATTTTCCTAGGGCACCAAACTTTTGATAAGAGAAAAGGCGACTTCTATTTTTAAAATTGTAGTGGTCATAGATAGTAGGAGAGCCTCCGAATAGAGCTGGGAAGCCTTGTATATCTTAAGCTAAAACTCCAGAGGCCACCACTTGCGATAAGTTTTGTAGTTTCCACCAAAGATTTTTTTGCAGTCTGCAGTGTCAGCCACTTAGGTTGTCATAGTCTATCGATAAACCTAGTTGGGTTTTGTTCTACCGCCGGCACTTGGAGGTTTTTGTAGACGGCTGTTTTTATGGTATTATATTACAATAGTTTTGTTCAGTATTATATGGTATCTACAAGGCTACTTTAACGCCAGAAGATCCCCGCTTTTCCTTACCAAGACCCCGCTTTCTCCCAACTCCCAAGAATACCACCAACCGACCATACTCAATAACGCCTCGTTTATCACAGTGCAAGTAGTAAAGAGCAGAAGATGTCTCAATATGTTATCAATAATAGCGGCAACCTCTCCAACAATACGAACTCTTTTAACGTACGGAACGTGCAGAATAACTATGTTGTTGCCGACGATCGGTCTCCACTCTTGACCTGGCTATCACCCCTAGAGCCCAAGCTACGCCATCGGGATATCCAAGAGCGCCGCGTCGACAATGTGGGGGAATGGCTCTTGCAGACTGATGAATTCAGAAGTTGGCATAGCAGAGGTGGTGAAGATGAAGGTGATAAAGCAGTCTTGTTTTGCTACGGAGGCCCGGGGGTCGGCAAGACATTTATCAGGTAACGAGAATTATTCACGGGGGAGAGGAGAAAGAGTGTCAACGCTGACAGGCCACAATGTCAGTTCACTGGTAGTGGACAGGTTGGGCGACCAGACCAGAGGACAAAACACAGCTGTTACGTGTTTCTACCTTGACTTTGCAGCGCGAAAGCAGCAGTCTGTGGCCTGTATTCTAGGTTCCTTGCTAAGACAGGTCGTTGGTGGAATAGAAAGGGTTCCGGAGGAAATATCACAAGCCTTTCAAGAGCAGAAAATGGTCATTGGTGGACGGGGACCACGACTACCGGATATCGTGAAGATGTTACAGACCATCACGTCCTCATTGTGCACATTTATATGCATTGACGCCTGGGATGAATGTGCGCCAGCGCATCGAGTCAAGCTTCTTAATTCGCTAAAACAAATCCTTGAAGCGTCCCCGAACACACGAATATTCATCATTGGAAGGCCTCATGTTCGGGCTGAGATCGAAAAGCGTCTTGCTGGACGAGTGATAAGTGTGGCTGTAGGCCCTAGCAAAAATGATATCATCGAATACCTTCGCCTTAGACTAGACGAAGATGAAACCCCAGACGCCATGGATGAGAGTCTAGAGGCAGACATTCTAGAGAAGATTCCCCAAAATATGTCGGAAATGTACGTAGGAGCAATGTTATCAGGAACCTTGCTACACACGATCGGCTAATTGATATGCTTAGGTTTCTACTAGTTTCTTTGAATATCGATGCAATCTTACACGAACCGACAATCTCTCAAAGACGAGAAAAGCTAAACAAAATGACAAACGGACTAGAGTTGGGAGATGTTTACGGTGCGACGATCGAGCGGATAAAAGCGCAAGATGGGGGCAAATCGAGACTTGGGATGGCAGCATTGATGTGGATCAGCCATGCGGAACGGCCGCCGCGAGTAGATGAACTCTGCCATGCCTTAGCAGTCCAGATAGGCTTCACGGATTTCGATGTTGGCAACATCCCTTCGATGTCGACATTGGTGAGCTGTTGTCTTGGGCTCATTACTGTGGATAAAGAGGCATCAATAGTGCGATTGATCCATTTTACTCTACAGGAGTACCTTTCCGCTCATCCCGATATATTCAGTAAACCTCACTCGGCAATGGCAGAAATCTGCTTGACATATCTGAATTTCCAACAGGTCAAAAGACTATCGACTGCCCCTTCTCCTGATGCTCAGAACGCTTCCTTTTTAGAATATTGTTCAGTATATTGGGGAGTGCATGCGAGAAGGGAACTCTCAGACTCCGCAAGATCACTTGCGCTGAAGCTACTAGGGGAGGATTATGGCCAGATATCGACCGAATTACTTTTAGCACAAGCAAGGAATTTCCCTTATTGGGATTTTTATACCTTTTCTCCGTTCAGTGGATTACACTGCGCATCGTTCTTCGGAATTGGCGAGGTTGTAGCTGGTTTAATAGAGATGGAATGTTATGATATCAACGAAGGAGATTTTTCAGGTCACACACCACTCGCATGGGCTGCTCGGAATGGACATGAGGAAGTGGTGAGAATTCTACTCGAGTGGGGAGAGGTCAACTTGGACAAGCCAGATAATCACGGCCGAACACCGCTCTCGTTTGCCGCTGAGTATGGACATGAGGAAGTGGTGAAAATACTACTCGGGCGAGAAGAGGTCAACCCGGACAAGCCAGATAATCACGGCAGAACACCGCTCTCGTTTGCCGCTGAGTATGGACATGAGGGAGTGGTGAAAATTCTACTCGGACGGGAAGAAGTCAACCCTGACAAGCCAGATAATGAAGGCCGAACACCGCTCTCGTTTGCCGCTGAGAATGGACACAAGGAAGTGGTGAAAATACTACTCGGGCGGGGAGAGGTCAACCCCGACAAGCCAGGTAATGATGGCCGAGGGCCGCTCTCGTATGCCGCTATAAGAGGACATGAGAGAGTGGTGAAAATACTACTCAGGCGGGAAGAGGTTAACCCCGACAGGCCAGATAATAGCGACCAAACACCGCTCTCGGATGCCGCTCGGGAAGGACATGAGGGAGTGGTGAAAATACTACTCGGGCGAGAAGAGGTCAACCCGGACAAGCCAGATAATGACAGCAGAACGCCGCTCTCGTTTGCCGCTGAGGATGGACATGAGGGAGTGGTGAAAATACTACTCGGGCGAGAAGAGGTCAACCCGGACAAGCCAGATAATGACGGCAGAACACCGCTCTCGTTTGCCGCTGAGGATGGACATGAGGGAGTGGTGAAAATACTACTCGGGAGAGAAGAGGTCAACCCGGACAAGCCAGATAATGACGGCAGAACACCGCTCTCGTTTGCCGCTGAGCATGGACATGAGGGAGTGGTGAAAATACTACTCGGGAGAGAAGAGGTCAACCCGGACAAGCCAGGTAATGACGGCAGAACACCGCTCTCGTTTGCCGCTGAGGATGGACGTGAGGGAGTGGTGAAAATACTACTCGGGCGGGAAGGGGTCAACCCTGACAAGCCAGATAATAAAGGCCGAACACCGCTCTGGTATGCCATCGGTACTGGGGTCAAAATGTCGTAGCGCTACTAGAGTCTCACAAAGCGGTAACCCCCAGTACGACTTAAGTCCCAGGGGACACCGCCTCGTGGAAATAACCGCTGCCCCTTCCCCTCAGAGCATGTTACTCACGGTGATGCACTCGAACATCATCCTGTGTCGATTGGGGAAATCCCCTGAGTCGGAATGCAGATATATGTCATACCCTCCTGTGCCGTTTGGCGATTTGGTTTTGTCATTGTGAGGATATATGAGTTCCTTTTTACACAAAGTCCCGTAGAGTTGGGTTCCTGAGGGGGTTCTATTGTCGTGGGAAGGTCGAGTTTATTGCTTGCAGATTTCACTATCATATTTCTTTAATTCTTTTCTCTCTGTAAATTCTTGCCCGCATCTCTTTTTTCCTTCTTGTATAGGTTTCCCTTCCCTTCTTTCATCTCCTTCCCCCACACCGATAGATAAACTGCATAGTATCTTTAGATAGATAAATGTAACTTAGTGTACGATAGTGCAAGGATTCTCGTGACGGTTGTCAACAACCACCTAAAGACCGTACTGTACCTACAGTAGAAGCCTAGTTACAGTTTCACCCTCAGCAGATACCTACTAGCCACCCCAGCTTGAGGTGAATAAATAAATAAAGAGTCCGGAGGGAGTATAGCAGACCTGCTTTCACGTCTCACCATCAGTCTACGGGTAATTCACCCTACGATCAATTCGATAGCATAAAACACACCACCAGATAACCCACGAAGGGGACATACCGGTACTGTAACTGGTACAGGTACCCGCCGACGATGAAACTCTCCCAGCAGAAAGCCGCGCTAAAGCCGCCAAGTGGCCAACATCCCAACCGTACGCCTCCCATCATCATCAAGAGTAAACAACATCTCCGGACGACTTGCCGAAAAATCTAGCTACCAACCAATGAAACAAAATAAACAGCCAAAAAGCATACCAATAGGAGACCACTCGGCCCACTGGCCGGGAAAGAAAGTAAGGAATTGAACGACCGATATACCGTAGCTGCTAGTCATATCATATAGTACCAGACGCCGTAACGAACATAGTGAAGAGGGACGCAAAAAAAGGACAATACACTAAAAAAATCCTATAGGGCAAACCTAAAATTCTATACGGTCGGTCCCTTCACTATGTTACCATGATCTCCACCACTCTCGAAAAAAAAAACACCAACATCCTATAGCTACTACAGCTGCTGCGTGATAATTACTATACTATAATATACTAAACTACTCTACCAGAAGAGGTCTACCGTATAACAGTCGTTCTTGGGCAAGGGGTATGGTGTGGTGCTAGCACGCGATTTACCTACGGCACAGTACTATACACTGCCGGTATTACCTTCGCGCCGATGTAATTCACCTCTCTCATACTCTGGGAAGGGTGGTAGGGGGGTATGGCGCCAGTATAGATACTGCAGTACGCTTTCCTCATTGTTGGACTGTTCGTCGTGCTGGGAGTTTTGGCGGTATGGGTGATTGAGATTGGGTCGATGGGGTAATTTGCGCTGAGGGGAGGGGAGGATCTATAGTAAATATCACGCAAGTGCTAGTTTCCCAGTTGTAACCCCTTCCTCAGTGTGCGGTTTTGTGCTATAATAAGTTCTGGTGGCCTGGAGGATATATGAAGTTTTCACTCGGATAGTTTCACAGAGCGATACAAACAGTGTCATCGAATACCACTATTTTGCCTATCCAATTTTTGGCCACCTATCAGTCTGCTCAACGCTTCGTTCCCAAGCCCCAGCTGTTTGTACCGCTCATGCCGGTATCTGTTTTCTCTGCTCTTAGCAGGTCTGACAATGGGTCTTGGCACGAGTGACACCTAATGACTCACAGTGGGGGAATGACCCACGCCTACGATAAATTCTCGGAATAGCCAGTATAGTTAGAATCCAGGCTATATGACGATTTTTTTTTGAGAAAGAAATACAAGAACCACAGCGAGAAAAAATAAGAGAGAAAGGAAAGAAAAAAAAGGAAAAAACATCAAAATACCCGGAAACAAAAGGAGAATAGACAAAACAAGAAGAGAAAAAACCCATCATCCGTTATTACTTTTCTGTTCCCTTGCTCCCACCAGGCTCCAATACCAATCCCGAGCGGACGTTTGTTAACCTCTGGCTATAATACATAAAGTGCGCACAAGAACGTTTTGTTTTGTTTAAGCGGTCTCTTGTTTAATGTGGACAGTGCCGTGCTCCTGCTTGATCTTCTTGACCTCGGTGTGCGCTTCAGCACCACCCTCCGCTTTGCGCTTATTATTGGTATTCTCCTTGGCCTCCGTCTTCACTTGGGGGATCCCATCTTTACCCCCTGGGCTAGTCTTGATCTTTGGTGGCCCACCACGGTCGTTTATACCCTTCCTGTTATTTCCCCTTCTACTGTTGCTGCCGCGGTGTTTTCCGCTACCCCTCCCGCCGCTGCCACCTCGTCCACCCTTGCCTCTACCCCGCTGGTTATTCCCGCGCTGTCCGTTCTTGTTGCCGGAGGACTTGTGGGGTAGCGATACCTTTGGTTGAACCTTCCCGTCTTTGATATCTTGAATTTTCCCATCACAGTAGTCTTTCTTGGTGAGCCATTGGAGATCGGTGTCGTTCCACTTGGGTTTTTCTTCCAAGTCTATGAATTCCTTCATGAGATTTTCGTCTTTGAACTCGACGAAGATAGAGCCCTTGAAAACCCCGGCAGCTGTCCGTCTAAGGCGCACAGACGCGATGGGCCCGTAAGGAGCAAAGAAGTTTTCAAGGTCAATCTGAGTAGTAGGGGTTTCGGCGCCAAAACCTTTCTGTTTTCCCATGGCGAGTAGTATGTGTAAGCACCCACACGCAAAAACTGGAAACATTGGAAGATGTGTCATACAGCGTAAATACTTCTTGGGATGGTTGGGTCCTCGAATCTCCGACCACCGGTAACATCCGCATCCCAGGCCTGACGGCGGGTAGGTTGATGTCCCCGCTGATCAGACTTATCCTTTGAATCTTTGTTCTCTGCGTCATCCTCTTTCTTTTCAACTTCATTGACGACTAATGGAGTCTTCCGCCGAACAGTCTCTTCTCCAACGTCACCAGTGATGACCAATACCTCACTCTCGCGCAGCGCATTGATGATGACCTCCGGGTTTGTGAAGCGGCGCATGCGTTTGAAGGAGCAGATAAGCTTAAGAGGGACTGAGCGGTTGTCTTTGCCTACAAGGCCGAAGAGGAATTTATCAAAGGGGAGGTTGGAGTCCGAGAAGTAAAATTCGACCTAAACTCAATGACTGTTAGTTATGCGCGGGAACAGAAGAAAAACAAAACACGGCAAATAGAAAGAGCGATTTTTTTTATTGTACCTGCTTTCTGACTTCTGCTGGGTCGTCAGATTCTGGGAGAAGAGTTGCGTCGAATTTGATGTTTTCTCTTTTCTTCTTCTGGAACCCATTTAATTCCTTAGTTCCCACTGTCATGCTGTCCTTTTCCTCAACAACGGTGATTTCATCCTCTGGCTGCTCTGCGGGCTCGGTCTTGACTTGTTCGTCCTTTGCAACAGCCGGCTCAACGGCATCCTCGACAGGCTTATACTCAACAGGCTCTTCCTGCTCCACTTCTAGCTTAGGAGCCTTTGCCGGCTTCTCGATAACAACCTCCATTCTTAAGCTCACGGGCAAACTATGAGAAAATATTCGGAGAAAATTAACAAAGCTTGAAGGTGGTGTTCGAAAAATTGGGGATGAAGGGTGAAAAGTAAGTGGGAGAAGAGAAGGATGAGTCGACTGGTGGTTGAGTTTGACAGTGGGGGCGGCACACCATCCCCGGAGTCTAATACGGTAGGCTGATAGGGCAAGGGTTTCCAGGCTGGGAAAAGAAATATTGGGCTGGGGGAGGGGTTTAGTCTTGGCGTAGCTCGAATTGGCGGCTGTGGTTGGCTGGGATCAGGTAGGGATTGGAGCAGAGCCGCTTGGGTAGTACCGGTACAGTACCCGTTGGCCTCAGAATCGGGATGGAATCGTGTTAGATTGGTGTGGATTTCATCAGATGTTGAACTAATCATAAGAAGATTTACTTATGGGTTGCGATACGGCGAATATCTAGACACCTAAAGCGATACTGCATCTCATAAGATATGTCTTGGGCGGTAAAATATAATGTGGGCTGTCATCGGATATCTTTTAGGGCCTGTTCGGTTGAAACGGACCGTTCCGTTGGGTGACCGTTTCTGCTGTGAAAATGGCCTTCCCTCCGTTTTGAAAAGGAAGGAAAAGGACCATTTGTATGGGCGAACGGAACGGAACCCTTCCAACCGAACAGGCCCTTAGCTTTCAAGAACAAATTATTACTTATACGTGTCGTACTGTAGTTACAAAAAATCACCAAATTCCATTATCCATTACTTGTAGAAAGTTTATGCTTTGGCTAGAGTAACGCCACTAAAAGGTATAAAGATACTTGCAACAACGCCTTCAAAAATCTATCAGACTGCCTTTCCCTCACTTATCTATTGCCCCTTTTTCGCAGCTTCCACCCTCTCTTGCTCATCGAACCACTTGAGAGTCTCCACCAGTCCATCATATAATTTGACAAGTGGCTGGTACCCCAGCATTTGTCTCGCCTTCCGAATATCAAAATATCTGTTCCAGCAACTAAATCTAACCCTAAACCTGCTGAGGCCCGGCTCTCTATTGAGAAGCCAGGCAAAAAGCTCTGCTGCACCACCCATAGCGACACCGACAGCTGCAGGCATCACGATATGGAATGGCGCAACATGGCCTCTAATAGCCCAGATCGTTCGAGGAAAGTCCCAGAAGTAGCATGGTTCTCCATTGGTAATGAAATAGGCTTCTCCATCAGGAGTTTCCGGTGTCTTGGGGGTATTCGGAGATAAGGCTATAAGCTTCTCAGTAGCCAGGATGTGCGCCCAGGCTGCGTTGACGATGTAGGTGAAATCGAAGAGGTTCTCGTTGTTGCCAATCTGGAATTTTGTTTGGCTACGGGCCAAAACACCTAGCATTCCGGGAATGAGCTGACGGTCGCCTGGCCTGGTGCCCAATGAATGTTAGGTTAGTTGATTCTCAGTTCTAAGCTTGTTGGAATTGGTATTGGACGAACCCGAAAAGTCCGGAAAGCCTCAATGCGACTGTAAACATCCCTCCCTTGCGATTGGCTTCCAGCACCATCTTCTCGCCAATTGCCTAGAATAATGGGCTTGATTAATGAATGATAGATAAAACAGATAAAACTTATGCCAAACTCACCTTAGTTTCTGTGTAGGGGTCCATTGCCGGCGAAGCAATTGGTGCACTCTCATTGACACTAATAAGGTCACTCGCGCCGTCAAACACCACACTCGCCGAACTTGTGAAGACAAAAACCTTCACACCAGCATCGCTTGATGCCTCTAGCAGAACTTTCGTGCCGTCCACATTGACCTTGTAGTAGATTGCCTCGCCTAACCCATGCACTGGGGAAACAGTGTCAATGACCACCTCCGGCTTCACCTTGTTCAGGACGGAATCAACCGACTCGCGTGAGGTAACGTCGCCCTCAAGATATGTGACGCCAGGTAGGGTGTTAGAAAGGCGTAGGTCCATTACGAATATCTCGCATTCTGGATGGTGTTCTTTGAGTAAAGTGACAATGTGTTGACCGAGGAAGCCGCAACCACCGACAATGAGAACATTCCCAAGATGTTGCCTTTTGGTAGAGGTCATGATTAAGCTTTATATTTCGAAGAGCGCTGATCAAAGAGAGGAAGGGAGGGAGAATTTGCAGGATGCTTTTTTGTTTTGCTTCTCAGGGAGTGGTCTTGGTAAGTGTTGGAGGGAAGCAGTAGGCAGACAGCTTCTGTCCCGAAATTCGATAAAGGAAAGGGGAAGGGTGTGATTCTTGGCAAAAAGGCACCTTTAGTTTTGCCAACTTGCTTAGTGTCACACAGGGCTAACCTGAACTGTGAAGAAAATAAAGGCTCATCCGGGCTCATAACCTAAAGAAAATATTATCTCCTGGACGGAATAGAGGCACTATTTCACTGATAAACTGACATAATATTATAAGGCAGTGTATGCACCAATATGAAGGGGCTCGGGGTAAAGGTGGAACTTCAGAGTAATCATTTTCTCCTGTCCCACAGGTATCCTCTTTAATGTACTGTACTACGAGTTTGAGGAGTGCGTTCTGTTTATCTGATAACGCAACCAGATGCTAAGGTGCAAAGTTCGTATAGTATCAGGTGGATTTTATTTCAGCGTCGTGTGTTTATCCTGGCTGTACTTGTCAAGCATCTACTAATCCTATTCCTTCACTTTGCACTATCTACACCTTGCGTTGCTGGAAAAATAAATAAAGACACGTTTACAAGGGAATAAATAGGGAGAGTGTAGCTTGACAGAGCGAGAATGGCAAAAACTTCAATGGCTCTCCGGGCCCACAGCTGGTTTCTTCCGCCGCCCCGCCGATCACCAGCCTTAAGGCCTAGAGTCGGGTTCTACCATCTGGTCATTGCAGGATTGATAAGCCCCACAGCTCTATTGGTAAAGGCTAGGTTCTCCACTCTCCCAGTCCCCATAGGCCAGGATTTGTTTAGTTCTCCTGCTGAAAGCACGGCAACCCTAGAAAGGTGGGTGGAATGCAAGGGAGGATGGAGAGGAAATTTAATAATATTATGTGCAAAATAGCACGACTAGCTAAAGATTTATGGTGGCCCAATGCTTAGAGGGGCAAATGCCAACACTCAAGGTCTCGGGTAGGTCCTTGTTGGTGTAGGGAGTACTATACTCACTGCCCGAAGCTTTTTCCACTCTATTTTCCTAGTTCTTGAAATTAGAGAATTTACCCGTTTGCCCATGAAGAAATTGGTACTTTTTCAACATCATACGAGCATCGCGGTATAGCTTCTCACTCGTTAGAAATCAAAAAGAAAAAAAAAAGGCCTCAAAATCCATATTACGACACCGTATAGCATGGAGGCAGATAGTAAGTCATGCCCCACCTCCCACCACCCCTTAAGGACCGGCTCCCAAGACCGATGAACAGATTTGCCCAATTAGCTGCTCAAGTGAATTAAACTAGTCCTTTACTTGTACACTATAAGATTCCCACACGGCCCAAAGCTGGCTAAGCTACTGAGTGGAGCCAAGCATGAGGACTTTGCCTATGCAGAGACAGCAACCCTGGTGATCGCCGGACCCTACAGGAGGGCAGACAGCTTTTTCGGGTATGGCCTACAACTTAAGCCATAGCGTAGCGAATCCTGCCAACGGCGGATGGCTCTAATTGATCTATCTAGCGGGCAGCTCTGCAAAAGACAAATTGTGAAGGGGTGCCCCCAACCCCACCCCCGACTAGCCCACAGCAATCGAAGGAGATATGCCAAAAGCTTTCTGCACGCAACCTTCACTGCTGGGGTCTGAAACGTCTGCGATCTGGGTGCTCAAGAGGTGCTTCAATTTCTAAAGTGCTGCAGTGCGGATAAGGTTATTTCCGCAGTATTGGCATTGCCCTCCTTTCAGCAAAGCTTCTTGAACCAGCTTAGGATGCCCATACAGCTCCTCTCCCACTCTCTCCGCCATAGTGGCACATGTCCTGTCTTTATCCCCAAGGTCCAAATCCTCCCTCGCCATCAACTGCCCCAGCCTGACTCTGGATGGCTCTGAGCTCTGGCGGTGTTGTATATGAGTAGAAGGCCATCCTGTTAAAGTTTATCCTTATATCCTCCAGCGGCACCCTCACAACTAGGGGCCAAAAGACGGTCTTGTGAGCGGCCGTTGACTTACTCGGTTCGTGTTAGACCGACCGTGCCTGTGGCGAGATTGGCCCCCTCGGCGAGATAGGTACGCATCCACCGATAGCATATCATAACTGGCTTGGAAAGGATCTCTGTCGTGATCAATGGAAGGATGAGAGATAGGGCCTAGATGGCCCCATTGTTGTTTTATATATACAGTACTCCTTCCTGTCTTTACCCTCAGTCAGATAGATCGTGGGGAGTTGAGATCTTGTGGATGTGTGGGTCGAAATCATTGAGAACTTAGCTATTGAGCTTTGTGGAGTTGTGAGCGTGAGAGCAGAGAAGTTTTCCTTTCTTCTAGTTGTGCGTTGGTGATCGAACTCTTTACGAGTATTGTAGCTTTGATCTTGGCGTTTTGTTTTCGAGCTGCGGCTCCGCCATTCCACCAGCATTCGCAGTTGTATCGAGCCTATTATCTCCTGGACGGTCAAGAGGGTGTGAAAATTGGTCTCATGCGTTAGTGCCAATTCAGATTACTAATAATACCGAGGAAAGTAAAAGTATTACGAGTCCAATAGCCAAGACTAAAGCTAACCTACAGATGTATTACTGCATCATTATGCATGAGACCAATTTTCACACCGTCTTGATATATCCGCCTACCAACCAGCAAATACATCTGCCATAGAAACTTAAAATCCAAAGCACACTAACATTAATCCCAAAAGATACATTAATTACATAGTTAACCACACCATACAAGTACTAGCCTCCAAGCAAGCAGCTTCCAAACAAATCCGTCATTCCATCGTTTAGCACCGTTAGAATAAGCTCGGATACCTGCAAGAAGAACGGTGGCATTTTTGGTATGATAGCTTCAACTCAAACGACTTCGATAACCGACGATAACCTGAAAAAAAGGGCTTGAGGGTTGAAGGTATATACATCAGTGATCTCGTCCTTCATGAGAATAATCGAGACCCGACCCAATAATTATAAAGTAATAATATAAGAAAGCAACATATCAAGCGAAGATATTGTTTGTTTGGGGATAACGGAAGACAAGACACGGTGTCCAACTAGCATTTTTTGGAACATGAAAGTTTTGTATTGCGGCAGCGGAAGATCGTTGATTGAGTTTACTACCTAACTAAGGGAACATGGGCGGTGTATATATCCCACTTCAGCAACATAAGGCACTACGCGGAATTGTTGGAAATTGTAGTTGCGTGTATACTAGTTGGCAAAACACTACGTCACCGTCTCCCCTATCACACAACACCCAACTTTCCCTTCTCTTAGTCAACACCTCTGATCCGCTTCCTCTTTCATAGAACTAGAATACAAGATACAATCTCCACTTCTGACAGGAATGCCCACCTCCACGCACACCCTCATATCCGCAATAGTGAGTAGGAGGCTGATGCCAAGCTACCGTTCCTTAACATAAAGTACCGTTTCCCAACAGCATTCCAATCCCACCGAGTGACAATCCATGACCACACTGCAACCCCACTAAACCAAGGCACAACTGCACAAACCCGTACCACCTGTCCCCTCTTTCGAATAAATATAAGGCTAGACGTTACTAGAAGCATAGATACCAACTTAATATATAGTAGTCCGACACCGGTGACCACTAGCAATCAGAAAGTGCTCTAGCCTTGCCTAGTGTTTGCCACGAGCGGAGAAGCTCGAGGGCTCGAGCTTTTGTGATATTTGGTCCTCTGAACATTTCATCCCAAATCTGGCAACGGGTAGGGCGGAAGGAAACGGGACTAAAAGGGGAGAGGTGATGGGAGGGGCAGGTGAAAGCTGGAGGTGGCGGGAATCCGTTTGCACACATCATTGGAGGTCTGAATGTCAGTTAGTGGTTTAGTCTCGTAAGGTGCATAGCAAATGTTTTCTCGAACTCTATGGCTTGCAACGATTATTGATTCAGGAGACAGATATCTCTTAGAAGAAAAAACGAAATCGGATGGGACCTGCAGCAGGCCCCACTTTGGTTCTGAAAAGCTGCCTGGGCTTACAAGAGGTGGAGGATTGGGAACCTAAACTAGATGGGAAGGAGGAATTACAGGTTGAGGAGGTCGATAGACTTTTCCGCGAACATTCAACTTGTGCTTGATTTCGTTTTTTCTTTGTTCAACATTTCAATGTTTTTTTCTCTACTCAAATCTACTAAATCTTTCGTTCTAGACCTTCAAGTTCTACCTTAGAGCATGTGATATCTTTTATCGATAAACAAATTCTAGCTCGGGCCCTGCAGTAAAGCTCGGGCGGCTCGAGTCTCTTTGCTTATCAGCCGAGCCGGCTCGTGATATATACTAACCTTGCTATAGCCCGCCTGTCGCCGACCAGTAAGATATACAAAGAGAGGGTGAGGTGACCTAACCAGGATGGGAGGCAAAGTGCAGTACCTGCGCTGAATAAAGATTGACGGACTTAGTTTTCTCAAATGATATTTTTACTTTACTCACCTGGTTTAGTATAGTTGAGGTGTGAGTGGTCGGGATATGGCTACTACGATAGTAGTACCATGGTTGCAGGCGGGCGTATGTGCTAGCACAGCACTGCCAGCTGCCTATATACCTCCTCACCCCTCTCGGACTACCCTAATATCACAAAAACCTAGGGATCTTACACTTTCCGCTACCGTACACAGGCTCAACTTCAGAACACCCGCCGATGATATCAGCAGCATGTGTAGGCACAAAGGTCAAGGACGGGGGTAGCCGTTGTCCGGCATTCTTTCGAGTACAGCCAGGATTCTGCTCGGGAGTCTAGATGCGCGGGCTGTGGACCATGCCTGCATAGGGAGTTGGGGTGGGCTTGTTAGGAGGGGGTTACTGTGGGGCTATGTTTGACCAATTTCGCATTCAGATCACGTCTGATCTATTCAGTATGGTTTACTTACCTGTTGTACCTATTTGCTTAAGTGTATATGCGTGTGCTTAGGGCATAGATTAGTTTACAATGTGGGATTGTGAGTATATATTCGGAGAATTATATAATATCTTTTTCAATCATCACCGATAGTAACATCATCTCCCTTGACCCTGTCTCGTTGAGTAAACACCCGAATCCCCTCCCACAACGATTGAGGGGTTGGCTTTTCCGCAACAACGTCCGGTTTCCGAGATAACTTATCGACAAGGTGCTTCTCTGTTGTGGGGCCAATAGCGGCTAGATATGATCCGCTGGAGGGAGAAGTGAGATCCTTCGCCAAGACGTCAATCGCTATATCCGCTCCCGTAGGGGAGAACAGAACAATCCATCTGGTCGTGTCTTTCATCTCTTCGATCACCTTCCCAAACTCAGTCTCGAACCCTTCGTCCACAATAGTCTCGTATACCGTCAACGTCTCCACCGTAATGTTCCTCCCTTCAGGAGCTATAGAAAGTGTCTTGGGAATTATGTCCCTTCTAGTCTCTCCCGCGAGAAATAGTAGCGGTTTTGGCCGGGACCCGTAGGATTCTAAGATCAATTCCGCGAGAGCTTCCCCATTGCCGGAGTTCTGGCCTAGGACGTTCGATGCTGCAAACCCTAGCCTGACGAGTGCTGAGCCCGTTGCGGGGCCGACAACCCATACCTTTGTGTTTGCGAACAGGTTTTGGAGGGTTGTTGGCGGGAGGGCGGGGATTATGCTTGAGAGGGCTTCAGCGGTGCGCTGGGATGTTATGACTAGGCCTCCGTATGAATCAGGATCTGCGGAATCGAATTTGGTTATGAGATGGGTTTTCAAATTATCTAGGTTGACATGGTGATGTTTGAGGACTGGGATAAAGAGTGGCGTGAAGACGGCATTGTCTAGTGGGTTGGAGGCGAAGAACTCATTGTATTGCTCGTGGGGCAGAGAGCGGGTTTTGAGGAATAGTATTGGAATATCCTTCGTCTCACTGTCAGACATCTTTAAGGGAGTAATCTGAGAAAGTGACCATAGGGTTTAGGCGACACAGACGAGCAAAGAGCGGAGAGAAGGAAACGAAGGTTGCGAGCCGGAATAACAATGATCCGTTGATAAGATCTGATAAACAAAGAAGTGGAGGACTAGTCTAAATGAGGCTCGTCAGTTCACTGGCGCCAGCCCCGGGCCCAAGCCCGAAGCAACGGCCAAATTCAGCCTCACGCACCTGCAACACAAACTACTTGCTATTTTATTTTATTATCGAGCTTCCCCTGGAAAGGAGCGAAAGAAATTCCGAAGGGGAACGTGTCTATTTCTTATTTCCACTCATTCGTTTTTTCCTCTCCACTACCTCGCCCGAATACTACGACACCGATACCCCGCCCTCACCAACACCTCTGTCGTTAATTGATACGGTAGTGCTGTTCACTCCCGATCCCTAACAGCACCCCCTTTGTATCACAAACACCCTTCAGGCGGACCTTTGTTCTCGTCATCCCTTGCCTGCAAATACTACCTTCTCCTCGAGAACACCAAGCATCGACACAGCACTGGCACTAAAATGCAGCGCTCAATCTACCCAGCAAAGACCCCTCCGCTCCACCATCCGGTCCCTCAAAAGCCCGTGACGGTTCCAGTCATGCACTCACCACCACCGCCGCCTTCATCTTCGAACTCTTACTACTCATCCCCCTACGACGCTTCCACGAGCTACTCCAACGGCGCAAATCTCCACCCAAATTCCGCAGCCTACCCATCATGGGGCGGTGGCGGCGGACCCAGCAGCTTCCTAGCGGACCCAACAGCACAGATGGGCCTGTCGGTCGCAAAGGCCGCAATGTCAGGCGGAACAGACTATGCCGAGAAAAACGTAACCCCGCCTAACTCCCACCATCTAACACTCTAGAGGCAAGAAAGGGAAGGGAAGTGAGCAAGAAGGAGACTGACGTAAATACCAGATCAACCGCTACTTATCCGCCCTACGACCGTACTTTGCTGTAACGAATACCTACGTTTTGCAGAAGCTCCGGCTGCTGCTATTCCCGTACCGGCATACCCCGTGGTTCCGCGTCTCCTCTACCCGGTCGTCCACAACCCCCGGTGGCCCGCTGGAGTACTACTACCTACCCCCGCGTGAGGACATCAACTCTCCCGATCTATACATCCCCGTCATGTCCATTGTCACTTATATCCTCCTGAACTCCTTCATCTCGGGAATTTCGGGGAATTTTCACCCCAAGCAACTCGCCCAGACAGCTTCTACCAGCTTTGTCATCATGGTATTTGAGATCGCGATCATGAAGCTGGGGGTCTACTTACTGAGCATTAGTAATGGGAATGGAGAAGGCCAGCTGTTGGATTTGCTGGGGTACTCGGGGTATAAATTCTTTGGCGTTATCATGACGATCCTGATCGGAGAGGTTCTGGGGCAGAATGGGTTTCTTGGCTGGTCCGTGTTTTTGTACTTTTTCGCGGGGAATGCTTTCTTCTTGGTATGGGGGACCCTCCTTTCCCTACTCGCTTGTATCAATGCCACTAATAATTCTATAGCTCCGAAGCTTGAAATATGTTCTCCTCCCATCAGAAAACAACCCACAGGAAGGCAGAGGGGTATACACTTCCTCTTCCACCGTCCCCAGAACCCAAAGGAAAAAGAGAAGAACATGGTTCCTGTTCTTCTACAGCTACGCCGTGCAATTCCTCTCCGCGCTCATCTTAACTTCGGGCGTTGGGAAGGGGGCATAGAATAAAACCGGACAAAATTATATCCACTCTCTATATGACGATTTCACGAAATTGGAGGTGGGCAGTCGGTGTGTGTAAGTCGGTGGGCGTGGGGGGGAATAATATACTGCACTGCGTTTTGGTGTTACTTGTTCAGCTCGATTCAGTCTGGCTCCCACCAAAAGAATAATCCTCGCTTTTGTCTTGCCTGTCTTGCGTTCCATCCTGTCATTGTAGCTTGCCTTCCCTTCTCTTCACTTCACTTTGTATGTCGCATAAACTCCCTCGGCCGAATATTCGGTCATTGTGTCTTGAAATCAAGCTAGGCTTCAAACTCACCGCCCCCCATTCATAAGAAAAGAAAAGCGTCTATTCCACTTAGCCTAACCTAACCTAACACCGTAACCCCCTACTATTCCCTCCCAGCCTCAAAGTCCCGGATCTGCTTTGACCAATCTATCCCCCCCCCATTAGCCCCATCCCTTATACCCCATCCATCCATCCAACCAACAAACAAGCCAACAAACCAAAAGGGACGGATAGAAAGAAAGAAAAGAAAAGAAAAACATACTACGACTCGGAAAAAACCGCCCAGGATCCGGCATGCGATACCTATACTCCCGTTCCGCGCTCGTCTTCCAAGCAATCGCCACGATGCCCGCGATCACCGTAGCCATGATTGCGGTATTCGTTTTCCAATTCTTTGGTTGAGAGTACCAACCGCCGCTAGGGGACCAGACATGTTTTGGGTAACTTTGTTTGAGATGGAAGTTAGTGGAGCGGGAGGGGGTGAGGTAGGGTAGAGGGAAGGGAGGAGGTAAGTTACGGGATTTTGCCGCCGCCGCCCTAGGGGTTGTTAGCTTTTTGGTATGATAGCTCAATCTGTGTGCGGGGGGAAGGGTGGAGGAAGGGTACCATTGTTGTTGTTTTGGTGGTGGTGGTGGTGGTGGTGGTGGGAAGATGGGTATTATAGATGGGATTATGGATGGTTTGGTTTGGATTATGGGTGTTTGGCGGGGTGTTTTGTGGTTCTTTTGCCAAGAGTCGTGATGTCGGTGGGTGACTGGGATGATGGGTTAAGATGGGGCTGCCGGGTAGCGACATACAGCACTGGTACAATATGGGCGGACAGTGATTAATCGCTGCAAACTTGAAAATTAATGATGGTTTTTTCAACCGGGAATCTTTAGACGGACTTTGAAATGCGGCATGTCCCAAAGCCCACTTTCCCAAGATCTAATATCATAACAACCCCCATTGATATTCATAACATATCACTCGTCATCAACCCCCTCCCCTCGTGTACTAGTACACCCAATGGCCACCATCAGGCAATTCTATAGACATGATACTAAAGATAAGATAACCCATCTCGGAAGCGCTATTGGTATTCTACAACGTAAAGCCCCCTCCAAGAAGTAAGCATTATTAATTCCGTCATTTTTTTTCCTTTCCTTTCTTTCCTTCTACCGTAGCTTCCCAGATGTCCATTTTACCTCTCGCCAACGGAAACAATACTTGGTAACTCCCTACAATCTGTCGTTTCGTTCGTGATCATATCCAAAACTCTTACGCCTTCTACATTCAACACACCTGTCGCTAGTGCAATGAAGCGGAGTTCCGCCGTGTGGCAGGCGGAGGGCAATAATGGTCTAGCAGGATGTTAGTATCCAAACACAGTCTCACGAAGGAGGTAGAACAACTCACCCAACCCTAACATCGTTAACCAGCGGCACCAGTTCCGCCGGTTCCAAGTACTGCGCCCGATGCGTCTGGTACACCACTGCCTCATCTAGAACCGCCTCTGTTACGTCCTCGCCTCCGGTA
Source organism: Tuber borchii (assembly GCA_003070745.1). Taxonomy (NCBI): domain Eukaryota; kingdom Fungi; phylum Ascomycota; class Pezizomycetes; order Pezizales; family Tuberaceae; genus Tuber; species Tuber borchii. The sequence continues at coordinate 61,718 of NESQ01000073.1, forward strand.
GGTCTCGGAGGAAGCGACTTCCCTTCGCCGGCCTTCCGGCGTTTCGGCGGAACTATTAACGCGAGCTTTCGGGTTCGCTGGGAGCGATTCACAACAAAGACGGTCCAGACGAAGACCTCACCGACATACACTCTTGATGGGCCAGAGAATGTTATGGTCAGGCCCGGAGTGCTCTCGGGTGCCGGGTTCGCTACAAAAGAGGGGGTGGAATGATTTGGCGGTGTAAAGGTTAGAGCAGGGGATGGGGCGGCAGACTGATGGACTGGACGGATCCCGGCCGATGATGAAACGGTTGCACCATGTATAATGCTTCCCAGAGAAGGTGGTCGATGGGCACGCTGGATACCTGGCGAGGGTTGGAAGGCGGGGCTTTGCGGTGGCGAAAAGTCCACAGTTGTAGTCCAATTTGTAAATATCTTAGGATGGCATATTGACGAGAGGTGGGCGGTTGCTCGTAAGGTGACGGAAATAGGGCGTATCGGTGAATTAGATGATGTTGGGGCTGGCGAACTAGATGTGGGGAGCAGATCGGTTGGTGTTAGGACAAATAAGAATGTTATATCATCTCGTGGTCGACACTCTATAGGTAAAGGAGGAGACGGCGAATCTGTCAGAGGGTCGGCTTTCCCGCCAGACAATGCGATTTCAACACTCTCTATAGTTACATCGCATTCACTGAAGTGGGTCACTTCCAAATCCAGAGAAGCAATGATAGTCTGTTTTGTCCCGGAAAAGATACGGGAGTAGCGCAGTCGGATATTAATGGCAGGGTAAATATTGAAATTGCACTTCGCAGCATAGCCGAAGGGGCGGAGAGCTTGCTGTGGCGTCTGGGTCACAGGTATCACCCGGGAAACTCTTGAAGCAGAAAGCCGAGGAGCAACTGTGGATAGGTATGGATCTTGGGCAAAAGACTCGAGTAGATTAATTCCGACAGGCTGCCTGGTCGAGAGATATTCATCTTCGACAACCGGTTTGTGAAGCTCAGCCGGACGTATGGTGGCCGAGGCCGTCAATACAACCTTTGGGTTGTTGAGACGGGCCCGGGGATGCCCTAGGGGCACGTCGATCTTCCATATTGCTAGTCTCTGTGCACCGTTGTCTATGACGATTCGCTTTGTCTCGTTTTCATCTACCACGGTTTGGAATAACAGATGGATTGTCTCCACATTCCTTCCGCCATATTGTGGCTGCCGTTGTTGCTGCTGCCGTTGGCCATCTACAGCGGCTACTTCAAGAGAAACGGCGAGACGAGAGAGGTAAGATTCGTAGACACTATCTTCTAGGGGGATTAGAAGCTGAAGGACCACGAATACCGGCAGAGTTTCATCTATAGCGAAAAACTGTATTTTAGTTCTCAAATGATCCCGCTTCAATTACATAGGAGAAGAGCAGCAAACCGTAGAAAAGGGATCTGCGCTGTTCGATCGCAGAAACAGCTGAAATCCCACCATCAGCAGTCGAGACTTGCTGTTTGTCTTGCTTGAGCGCTTCATCTATTGCCCGAGAGATATCTAGATCTGATGCTTGAGGAACGACAAGCTCTAGACGAGCTGATTCCTGGAGCTCAACGGTGTTTGTACGGGCATGCGTTTTCTTTCGAGGAGCCGCTGCAGGCATTGTTTAGAGGGGTGACGAAGGAAAGAGAAGCCCTTGGCCGGAACCGGATATATTCCCGAAACGTATCGATTTCTCAGGGTGAGTATGATTAGCAGAGTATCACCGCAGGTTCGGTATTTGGTTTTGTATCAGTACCCGGTAGAAGTGTGATTTAATTGATTCTCGCCTCTTTTGTTGGACAGACTCCGTCTTCTGTGTCTCAGAGAAGAGACATACAGCGCAGAGGCTCTGTGGAGTTGAGAATACTCGAGCAGAGGTTCTGAGCACGTGAGTTTGACCTGGGCATAGAATTCGTGACCCAACATGCACCCAATCAGGAGTTGATCTTTTGCACAGGCGCGCTTCTGTTTCTCACTCATTTTTTCTTTTCCCTTCCCTACTGCACAACCACCACCACCACCACCACCACACATCTCTTCTCTCTCTTTTTCACCCCCACCCGCCTCCAAGCTTGAACCTCATCAACCTATACGCGTCGTATTTTCTTTGTCAACCTTTAACATCTCTGATACATCATGTCAGCCCTGTGGCAGGAGGCAAAAAATCCTGAGGGTCGTGTCTATTATTATAATGTTCAGACAAAAGCTACGCAATGGACAAAACCTGTTGAGCTCATGACTCCAGCTGAGGTTCATTTTCCCGAAATTACGAGGAAAAGATATTTGCATGACAACAGCACTAACGAACCCAATAGAGAGCTCTTCAAGATTCACCATGGAAACAGCACAAGACTGAAGATGGTCGCCCTTATTGGTTTGTCGCGCTGCGCCCGCACTTCTCCAGATGGAGAGAAAAGATTGCTGATGCTTGCTGTTTTTCAATATAGGTATCATGCGGAAACGAGACAGACAACCTGGGAAATGCCCGAAGCCTATAAAGCGGCCCTTGAGAGAAGCTCTCAGTCGCAAGCGCTGTCACATACACCGTACGCTAACCTGAATGTCCCTAACTCGAGTAGTAGCTAACAATAAACAAATAGGCAAACATTTGTCGCTGGGGGTACCCAGCACTTTAATAACAGTTACGAGAACAATGAACGTCAGGTTGCAATCCAAGGCCAACATGGTCCGGATTCAGGACCGGGTGGTGACAACGTCGCCAAATCTATGGCTCTCCCGTCCTCGCTCGGTAATGATAAAGAAGGCCCTCAATATTCTACCCATGATGAGGCGGAGGCAGCTTTTATAAAGCTCTTGCGTCGAAGTGGTGTCGCCCCGGATTGGACATGGGAACAGACTATGCGCTCAATCATTAAGGAGCCCCAATACCGGGCTCTAAAGGATCCGAAGGATAGGAAGGCCGTCTTTGAGAAGTATATCGTTGAATTAAAGCAGCAAGAACATGAGAAGGCCAAAGATAGGATTACAAAGTTGAGACAGGACTTCGCAGTAATGCTTAAGAGCCACCCAGAAATTAAATATTATACCAGATGGAGGTAAGCACAATACCCATTTCTCCCTCAACAACCCAGTTTCTCTAACTTTATGTAGGACTGCCCGTCCCATGATTGAAGGTGAAACCATTTTCCGCTCCTCTTCTGACGAGACAGAGCGCCGTCAGTTGTTTGACGAATATATTATCGAACTTCGCAAGGCCGAGCAAGAACGTGAACACCAGCATAGAAAGGAGGCCTCGGAGGAGTTGGTCGGGCTTCTCAAATCGCTCGATCTAGAGCCATATACACGTTGGTCAGAAGCCCAGGCGATTATCCACCAGAATGAGCGTTTTCAGTCTGAACCAAAGTTCCAGGCACTGTCCAAGCTTGACGTGTTGAACGCGTTCGAGAATCATATAAAAGTACTCGAGCGGGCCTTTAATGATAAAAGGCAAAAAATGAAGAACATGAAGATGCGGAAAGAGAGGAAGAATCGGGAAGCATTCTCTGTAAGTTACTTAAATTATCATTCTGGCGACGCTTTTTTGATCTTGCTAACGCATCCTCTCAATGAAGGCATTATTGGCTCAGCTCCGGTCTAAAGGTGAAATCCGTGTGGGAACGAAATGGAAACATATTCACCCATCCATCAAAGATGACGAGAGATACCTTAACATGCTTGGCCAACCAGGATCTACCCCGCTTGATCTCTTTTGGGATATAATGGAAGAAATTGAGCGAGAGCTTCGGCTGAAGAGGAACTTGGTTATGGATATACTGGATGTAAGCTATCCTCCCTGTTCTAATCCTAACCATGATGGCAGTTGCTAACAATGGACATAGGAAAAGCGATTTGAAATTAGGGAACAAACTACTCTTGAAGAATTTTCAAATTTGCTTCAGTCTGACTCTCGTACCTCACAGTATGACCGTGAAACAGTTTCGGCTCTGTTCGATAGGGTATGTCTTAATTTCTTGGTTTACTGGGCACAGTTAACACTCCATAGCTCCGCGAGAAGATCGTCAAACGGTTGGAAGACGACCGCCACCAACACGAACGCCAGCAGCGCCGCCGCACAGATGCACTTCGTTCAGCGATCAAACACCTTGAACCGGCAGTCGAAATTTCGGATACGTGGGAGCAAGTGCGACCTCGAATTCAGAAATTAGAGGAATTTCAGGCTCTTGAGTCAGAAGAGTCGCGTCGTACGGCATTTGATAAGTATATCCGCCGGTTGAAGGAGAAGCATGATGATAGGGAAAAGGAGCGTGACAGAAAGGATCGTGGGGAAAGAGTGCGCGATAAAGACAGGGATACAAGATCTTACCGTGGTGAACCCGAATTGCGCAATGGCCATGACTCGACCAGGTCCTACCATAAACCTGCAGCGTCATCCCGACATCATCGTGATTCTCATCCGCTAAGTCGCTCCCCTGAAGTAGATTCTTATGAGGCTGAGAGAAGGAGGGCTGCTGGCGAACGGGAGAGGCAGTACCAACATAGAGGAAGCACTGGTAGGAGCAATTCCCATCATCGTTCTGAGAGAGGGGGCAGAGAAGAGAGCAGGCACGGGCGCGACAGGCAGGAGAGTGTCTATGATCGTGAGCGCAGAGAGAGAGAGGAAGAGAGAGAAAGGCTGTACAGGACCAGGGGCGATGATGAGTATCGCGCCCGGCGGAGGCCCAGGGGGTTAAGCCCAGCTGAGGAGAGTGAAGATGGTAGGCGCGATTCGAAGGTTTGTCATAGAATCTGTAAGGCTTGGTGATTGTTCTGGAGCTAATACAAACCTGTTGATATAGAGATCTAGGCGTGAACGTACTCCACGAGATAGAACCCCGAGGGAGAGGAACTCGAGGGATAGAACTCCCGGCAACTGGGACGCTCGGTCTCCCCCACGTATTAAACAACTTGTCAAACTAACGGATAAGGTGCAAGCTGATAAGGATGAGGAGAGTGAAGAAGGTGAAATCGCCGAGTAACGGGATCGATCTCTATTTTTCATGTGGTAACGGTTTTCTTGTCCTTTGAAACCTTTGTCGTTGAGGAGATGATGGGGAAATCTCTACATTAACTATTCTTAGCCCACAGACGGATGATTTGAAAACTGCGACTAAATGCCGTGAGCTATTTGCTTTCCTATTTCCCAAATTCCTTTTTTGTAAACCTTTAGCTAGCTTCTTTTCTTTCACCGGCGGCTTTTCGTATACACCCTCTCGCAGATACAACTCAGGAGCGATAGGCCACCTGAATCTGAAAATAATACTCTTTGAAAACATCTCCAGAATTTCTGCAGGTCGGTCGTGATTTCTGCTAGATGTCATACTACAAGCTTGGTGATGATACTATACTATATCTGGATGTCATGTAATAGCCTACCCTTCACTCAGATGCAAGAGCTTGGGTTACCGTACTACTATGAAGCTGGCCACCATCAATCAATGCCACCGGCTGAACAGGGATGACCCAACAATCGAGGAGACTAGGCCCCGATACCACAATTCAGAAATTAGTGTTTAACCAGCCAATTGGGTACCCCCGTTCCTACGTAGACTACGCCTGGTACCCAAGATACTATTCGAATACATCTTACAAGCGGCAAGGTAGTACATAAGTCACATGTGCCATAGACCTAGGCATGAGACAAGCCCAAAACTCCACCCTAAGCCTATACGATGCAAACCCGGCCCATTCATAACGGTGTAGCGCCAGGTCGTACCATTTCCTGAGTGATGCCCTATGGCAAAGGCTTTAAGGTGTACGGTGCCGCCGTCAACATTGGAAAGACACCGGAATTGGAAGGACTGTACCGGTACTGTGCGGTAACAATCCACACTCTACTCCTGCATGATTCCCTTGCCTCTTCTCTCCTAGGGGGGCGGGGGGCCGCGGATACCGGAGCTGTGCCGATTTATAAATGGATCTGGGATCCCAACCGCCGGTACTTTGTGGGGAAACCTTAACGAGGCTGCCAAGAGAGCTTATCTCCTCGGGTAACGGCCGGCAGGGGTATTGGAGGGCCAATAACAGTAGTTTCCTGTGGTGATCTTTTACCGGAGCCGTGGCCAACTGTCTCTACCCGGGTGCCAGGCGCGGGCCCTGGCTTGAGGTTGGTGGTTGCTCTGCAAGGGGAGGCAAAGAGGCCCTGAAAGACATGCCTTTTTCCCTATTGGCCACAAAGCCATCATACCACGGGGTACCGCATCAACAGTAGATATTGGTACCGGCACTCCTTCTTAGAGGAAATTGGGCCCGCTGTTCCAACTTCCAAGTGCCCGGGCAGGGTGACAGAGAATATCCGGGTAACTTTGGTTTATTCTTCCGGTAAACGGGCCAAGCCCACATACTCGAGTAGCTATTGTTACCCTCCCCTCGAATTCACCGGAATAAGCCCTTAAGAGGCCACATAACAATAAACCTTATTGCTTGTCGGGAACCTGGAATATTATTCTACCGGTATACGCCCCACTTTTCCCCAAGCTCGCTCCTTCAAGTACCGTGGCACCTCTCCCTTCATTCTTTTCTTCTACTTTATATTCCGTTCCCCTTTCAGCTTCACTGCAATACCCCACAAAACCCCGCTTAGCGCATTGTTGAATTACTTTATGCGCAATGAGTAGCTATATCCCAAGATCACCAACGCTCTTGAAGAGCTTGAGCATGATTTCCGCGCTGCTGGGCATCTTGCTACCTGCTTTTTCCGCCGCGCAAGCTCACGAAACTCACGAAGTTTACGATCCAGATCTTTCAATCGGTCTCGTTCATCCGTGAGCATACTCTTTCCCATTATAGGGTTTGCAGGGCTAGTGTGTTTTGGGATTAAACTCACGCGTGTTTTCTTGCGCACAATAGGTTCTCGGAAGATCGGCAGACCATCCCTGGCTATACTATTCACGGAAGCCCGCAGATCCTATCTGACAGACTTGTACTCACCCCGCCGTCGCCGGGGAATCAGAGGGTTGGGCTATGGACTACGAAGACAAACCCGTACAAAGAATGGACACTTGACGTTAACTTTCGGGCGAGTGGAGGAGAGAGACCTGGAGGGAGCTTCCATGTTTGGTATATGGCCGGAGGTGCTCATGGGAAGGAGGAAATGGAATCTGTTTATACTTCCAAACCTTGGGACGGTTTGGCGCTCGTCGTGGACTCGTATGGCGGGGTATGATTCATCTATGACGAATGCGAGGGGTAATCTTGGGCTAACGGCGTCTGTGAGGGAAATAGTCTGGCACTGTTAGAGCTTATTTGAATGATGGATCGACAGATTACTCCATCCACCACAACGTACCTTCGCTTTCCTTTGGACATTGCGAGATCCATTATAGAAATCGGGGGACCTTGACTAGTCTCAGGATTACCCAGGGTCCCAAAAAATTTACGGTTGAAGTTGATGGATCGCTCTGCTTTGAAACCAATCGTGTACGTTCAAAAGCAAGTTACGATAAGGGCGCAATCTAAAACTAACATATTTTATAGCTGCGTCTCCCTACTGGATACCACTACGGCATATCCGCTGCCACTTCAGAGACCCCGGACAGTTTCGAGCTTTTTTCAATTCTTCTCAGCTCCCCCGAGCGCGTCGATCCCTTCCAAGCGAAAGATAGCCACAATGAGGGTCAGACACAGCAGCACCAGGACCAACACCAAGAAAAGGAGCGAGAGCAGTCGCATGGTCGCAGTCCTCATGAAGAGGATTACACAACGTACGACCCTGAGTATAAGGATGAATCACCGGAAAAGTACAAGAGCGAAGCCGACCGGTTTGTGGATGTTCACAACCGTCTCCAGGGCATTGTATGGGTTTTATTTCTTGCTTTTAATTAGGGGAAGCATGGCTAATTTATTTTGGCGTAGACACACCATTTGGCAGCTATTCAATCGCAGGTTGGGGTGCTCTACGATAGAGTGGATTCACTTAACCACAAGCAGGATGATTATCGTGAAGAGGTCAGAGGGACTAGAATTCCCCGCTCGCAGATTGACGGTATGGAAGAAAAGATGAAGGCTATCGAGGACCTGGTTGTGCAGATTGGAAATGCCATTACCGCAAAGGATTACTCACAGCACTTTGAGGCGCTGCACAAGACTCTGGAGAACCATCACTCTAACCTACTTTATACTGTACCAAACAAGGTCACTCAAGGTAAATACACGCTCCCATATGATTTCTGTTTCCAGGGGTTGTGACTGACATGTGTTACGATAGCATTGACCACAAATACTCCGAAGGTTGGGTTCGGGATTACCCTCCTTATTGTATTCCAAGTGATATTAGTGGTTGCCTACATTGTTTACAAACGTAGACGAGCGAGTTCTCCGAAGAAGTATTTGTGAATGTCTAGTCCCTTTGTATTTAGTGTTTTTTCCGGGGGTTTGCTCGAGAGAGAAAAAAAAACATTACACGGGTTATTTCATATTCTCTAACTCTGGCTTTCCTTCCTTCATCTCTATTCATTTCATCTTTCCCTTTTTTTTTTTCTTTTTCCCTTTTCCCTTTTTCTTTTTTAACCCTGCATGGTGGAATGTAGTATGAATTAACGGGGGAGATGGATGTTGGAGAGTGTAAGATATAATAAACCAAAAATGGCTCAAAGGTCAAGTTGAACAGTCGAACCACAGGGAGGAGGCGCATGACCCAAGTGAAATAAGAAAAGAGAAGTTGTCCGTCTGCGGGGTGAAGGGTGAATGGCGGCACCATTTCTTTTTTGTTGGCATGACATCTGCAGCGTGGAGAAGAAACATTGGTGAGCGAGCCAGAGAGAAGAGAAAGGAACGAAAACTATTCGAGTATTGAATTATCACACTTCACTTCACCGTGACGCATCTTGCACCTGATAAGATTGTGGGGTTGTTAAAACCTAGAGGGCAAAAGATTCTCCTTACCTTTTCCCTCAATCTCTTGTCACCGTCAGCCTCAACTTTGTTTCACTCCCTCTACTTTAAACACTTCCCTTCCCTTCCTTCCTTCCTTTTACTTGTACCTGGTCTACCAACTCATTTCCTTCTCGGTTCTTCTTTTTCTATTTATCTACATTATCTACTTTAATCACCCCGCATTGCAGGTAGCTGGCCGCTTGCAGAGCAAATAACCCCTTCCTTTAATCTTACGGCCGTCACCATACAACCCCTTCTCGCTGCGCAAAAGGGAGTGTATAATCCTTCAAATCCTTCATCCCATACCACGCCTCAAGCAACCACCTCATCTCTAACCGGGAAAAGAAAAAGAAAAGAAAATACGGAAACAATAACAATAATTTTGTACTAGTTACGCTTACAGTCACACGTGGTCACGATGGCTGGTACAGAGGTCTACGAATGTCCGTGGTGCCAATTTAAGTCAGGCGCGGAGTACACCATACTCATGCACATCGAGGCAATACACACGGACGACTCACCATTCATGATAAAGGACGAGCACGGCAACAGGGATATAAACAGTGAGGATCTGGTGGACGTAGACTTTGATATTCCCCCGAGAGACGATGCGGAGACCACGTACATCCTCTGCACAGAGGATGGATGCGAGGAGAATGTTCTTCTGATGGACCTACAGACACACTTGGACTTTCACGCCGCCGAACAGATTTCTATGGAGGATGTGCGCAGTCGTACTCCCGTGTCCGGGGATGATAGCGGGAGTTACAGTGGGAGTCAGGATATGGTTTTGCCGGAGGGGGAGAAGAGCAGGTATGGGTACGGGCGCTCGGAGGGCAGTATCGAGGGAGGCAGGAGGGAGAGGAGGGAGAATAAGACATTGATTGCCTCGAGGGAGAGGGATAAGAATGGTTATAAGCTTTCATTTGCCCAGGATCAGGGCTCTTCCTCTTCTTTGGTACCCTCGAAAACATCGAGTCATGTCAAGTCACCTAAGAGGTCCCATAAGTCGATGTTTAGCCTACCGGTTAAAGACCCGTGGAGACAGAGGGAGAAGGAGAAGGAAAAAGAGCGGGAGAGAGACAGAGAGTTGGAAAGGGAGAGGGACAAGGAGAGAGCTAGGGAGGTTCGGGGGCCGATTGAGAGAAGCATGGTCAGGCTTATTGATAGGAAAAATCTGCCTGGGCAGCAAACGGTATCCTCTAATCATATTCTTACTCCAGTCAAGCGGTTAGGAGTAAGTGACGGGGCCTTTGGATTTTCTATGTGGTCTGTGGTGAGGGGAGTATAACTAATCATTCTGGTGAAAAAAAATATAGCAGAGTGATCTAGGACCTTATGCCCACGAGGCGCAAATGCCGGCCTGGCTCCGCAAGGAGCTTGAGCAAGGTGGTAGACAGACCAAGGAAACTAGATTGGACCCTACTACTGGGCATTTGGTTAAAGTTGTCACGGTCTCCAATGAGTCTCCCGGTCTCATCCCTGTAATTGCTCTTCTCTGTGAACACGATCCTCGTGTTGCGAGAGCGTGGGTTTGTCATCCGGGCACCAAACATGTTGGGAAACAGATTAGGGGTGAGGGTGGTTTCTGTGGGTATAGAAATATTCAAATGATCGTCAGCTATATTCAGAGTGCATACCCTAGGGGATCTCATCCGTTTGAGGGCAGAATTCCGACTATCCTGAGGCTTCAGGATTGGATTGAAGAGGGATGGGATAAGGGAATAAATTCCAGCGCTAGATTGGAGACTGGTGGCATTAAGGGAACTAGAAAATATATTGGGACCTCAGAGGCACGATACCGCTTCCTATGATTGGTGTGAGATATTAACTAACAAACTGGGAACACAGGCTCAAACAATGTTTGTCAACCTTAACATCCCCTGCCGTCCTCATAGCTTCACTAGATCAGAAGGCCTCAAAACCCAGGAGAAACTCCTTAACTGGGTCGAAAACTACTTCTCCGATGGTGGTATCCTCCCGGAAGCCACCCCAGTGAAAGTTTACCGCACACAGAAGCCCCCAATATACTTTCAGCACAGCGGTCACTCCATGACAATAGTCGGGTGCGAGACCAATAGGGACGGTTCTAAAAACCTCCTAGTCTTCGACCCCTTCTTCACACCTTCCGCGCCTATGAAGGACCTAATCGGCGCACGCTCCCTGGGCCGTAGAATGGACCCGGAGCTACTCCTTAGGGCTTACAGACGCAGGATGAACTACTTGCAAAAGTACAAGGAGTTTGAAGTGATAACGTTCGTGCCTCCTATCGCGAGTCATTATAACAAAAGCATTGAGGAGGGGGGAAGCGGAGGTGGGATCTATTATTATTTTCAATAGCTGACAATGCGTAGCTTGGATCCTTGATGTCCTACCCACCTGCCTACCTGCCTCCTAGATGGAATAGCGTTGTTTTCCTCTTCGAGGAGGATAGGGCATACAGTAGATACTCTGTTTTCTTGTCCCTTTTCCTTTGTTTACCTTCCTTCGATTAGGTTTTCCTGGATTAAGGCGCTTTATCATTGTCTTTGAGCTGTGAGCATGGTATGGTATATAATACCCGGGAGTTTTTTTGTCTGGTTGACTTTGACCTTTTCTATTACTGCTGCTACTACTTTTCCTTTGGCTCCGGGACTATCTGGGCGGATGGGGGCGGCAGTCTGGTGTATTCTAGATGGGCGAGGTAGGCATAATAAATTGCGGATATCTTACTGGGGAGACGAGCAGTGAGTCTGTCGCTGTCTGTGATGAGTGATATTTTGTGCTGTAGGCGTAGGGTACTATTCTTTACCTACGATATGGGCAAGCTCTTTCTGTCACTTGGTATCATACGGTAATTACTATGCTATGGATACCATACCGGATCAATCCAACCCACCCACCTAGCCACGACAACGAAAACCCCACCTCACCGAAAACATGTGCTTATACGATTAGTGTATCATACTGTAGCTCGGAGAACCGGGTAATCCCACCCCAGTTCCCCAAGTCCAACACACACACACCAGGTACAGCATGGTAGACTAAGTCTCATTTGCTGTCCCTTGCCTTACATGAGCTCGCTGTACAGTGCTGTACTCGTAGGCCCTTATACTACCGGTGCCACCATGCCAACGTGTGTATGATAGTACCGTAGACAAGTTTTCAGAGCTATGGATGGATGGACGGATAGCAATCCTGCTGACATCATAAACTGCAACCACAGTAGAAACTTAAATACCAGTACATAGTAAAACCTACACCATTTAATTAATTGGTCGAGAATTATAATAGAATACCCGCTTTAGTGTAGAGAAGAGGCGGAAGATAATATTATAGTAAAAAAATAAAATACACCAGAACACAGGGAGGGATTAAAAATTTGTATGATATGGCGGATTGTCTGTGGGGATATGAGAACCTATAATTATTATGCTAATTTTAAGCGTAGATGGTCAAGTAAAGCTTAATTCTTACTGAGTATGATATGTGTAGAGGAGGTATGATAATGATAATAATAATAATATAATAGGTCTAATAGCTTGGTGTATAGAGTTGTTATTTGAGTTTTTGCGGTGCTATCTATCCACACTGAACTGCAAAGCGCTGGGGTGGGTGGCTGGTGAGCGTGACTTAACGATAATACGATCTTCAAGAGGCCGTTCTGATCATTTCTAGTTTCTTTGACTGACTACTTACCGTACCTCTACCCCTGGGGATGTTCTGGGAGGGGGGTATCTGGTCGAGTGAGGATCGGGAGGGAGGGGCTTGAGTTCATTACTTGCTTATGTTTTTTTTAATTTTTATTGAGTGGTTTTGATTATGCTTGATTTCAGTCGGGGGAGGTTAGATGGATAGAGCGGGGTATGATATTATGATAGGATGGGTGATGGTGAAGGTGAAAGTTGAGCTGGAGGGTTCCGGGGGGGGTTCTGAGATGTATGTATCATTGCTCTGGTTTTTCCTTTATTCTTCTAGGCCGTGGGTAGAATGTGCGGGTGTTGTTGAGAAGTATCGGAACTTGGAGTGGGCAAGCGAATCGAGCAGAATTAGTGGTTCCAGTGAGATGCGGTATCTGAAGAGGGCAAACAACTTGTATTACTAGACAAACTAAAGACAGAGATTAAGGGAAAGAGAAAGAGAAGAAAAGCGAAGAGGGGAAGAAAAAGGAACGTAGTGTTGAGGGGACAGGGGGTGAGGCAAGCAGTCACGAGGTGTCACTCGTGATCGCGGCAACAGGGAGAAGACAACCGTGACAGTAACTAGTTACTGTTTACAACAGGTTAACTGTGGGTTATGGCGGATTCATGGTTAATCACTCGTTCTTGGACCCTGCTGGGGCGCAAATTAAAGATTCGGACGGAGTGACAACCAATAGCGGTCAGGTGCCAGAGAGACTTTTCGGTGGCAACCACCATAATGTCAATGATGGTCTTAACTTAATACCAGTATCATGAGCTTTAAATTGTAATAAAACAAAATTGACAATTATCCATGAAACAAATTACCCCCATCCTGTGAATAACAAGTATTGAGACGCTTAGAAATGGCATTGATAAAGGAATTGGTGTTTTCAACAGGAATTGCATTTCATTCATCAATCCAAGCTTGTTGGGTTTCAGCTTTTGTTCATGGAAATGGCTTTCGCTGGGCAATCTTTTTGCGTATAAGATCCCATACTCGTTCTATCATATTGAATTCAGGGGAGGCTATGATTTCTCTATATTAGCATGTCACTCTTGTAAGATCAATCAAAAGACAGTCATACCCATATCCGTAAAGTTCTTGTACTCTACCTTGTACCTCAAGAGCAGCCTCTATTGACAATAGGAGAACAGAAAGAGCCCTTTATATAATAATCTTTTGATATACCTCTGGGGATATTGTAGACCTTTATCACAACTTTCTTTCCTGGATGGTAAGAAAGAGTGGTATAGAAAAGTATCACTAAGGTTTCAGGATACCCAGTCGGATATGGGAACTTTATGAACGCGAGTGTATTATATTGACTCTTAGCATTCTTCTATTATTCCTAATTGTAGGACAAATACATATCAGCAAAAATATTACTCTGCATCCTTAGCGTCTAATGCCCAGAACCCCTAAAACGCAAACCTCTATTCCAGATGTGACGTCGATGTGACGTCGAATCTGGAAGATCTCTTTTGTGTTCACCCGCATCCCGACATCTTCCAGACATAGACCGCTTCGTCCTATATGTTCTGAAGAAGTTAGAAGAGCTCCCGCTCCTTCTTGACAACGTTAGATGATCTGCAGTTCCTTCCCATCGCCCTTTTAAAGCAGCCCAATTTCTAGTCTTCTTATCCGAAAGTCTATATATAATACTCCTTTCATCTGGAGTTTTGCCCTCTTTGTGAAGCATCCAGAATCTCACTTTCTCCTTCAGATCCATCTGCTTAGTGTCTGGATACTCTTCTGATATCTTCTGATGCCATACTGCTTATTCCAGATAGCGTGAGGATAGGGCACAATCTCCTCATTCCTGCGACGATTTGCTGGAATTCTCCGATAGGGAAATTAGCGAGTGGCGTATAGTTCCTTGCTACCAGCTGATCTTTCACAATTCGCCGCCATTGCTTATACAACGCCCTGCTATTATTATTATTTGGGATACCCATGGATGCCTTATAGAGGTTAATCAACCGACTCCCAGGATTAGGGTGTACTGCGCTGATCTCTCCGACGAGAGAATTAGGCGGAAGTTGGTATGTTTGCCCCGCCGGAGCCTGCTGTGCTCCTGGATTCTGGATATAGACGTATCGTACGTGGATGATATTGTGGGCCATATTGGATGATTATTGGTGTATATAGATAAGAGTATTGGAAATAGAGCGGAATATGGATGTTCTGAATGTGGATGATTTTGGTATGAAGTCCCTTCTATGTCCAATTGACTTTATATATACAACTCCCAAACGTTCTAGAGCGTTTGAAAGAATCACACGGTGTTTTCAAGATTGGCTAAGAATAGGCAAATCAGACGCTCAAGGACATTGTCCGATTCAACTGGATAAAGCATGATACGCACGTTTGCTCGGGAGCGTCTCTGATCTTAGAGCTTCTCTGATCTTGAAACTCCGCTGATCTTGAAACTTCGCTGATCTTGAAAGAAACTATAGCTGACGCCACGTGATGTCTGGGCTAAACCCCATGAACGACTAGTTCCTCTTCAGAGCGTCTAACCTCCGTAACATCCACACGCGTTGGGCTCAAGACTAAATACTGCAGTACACGTACCCTACAATCTACATAAAGCCCACAATATAGACTAAGCTGACTCCCACCATGCCTAGCAAATGTCCATTCTGCCGACGAAAATACATCCGGTCAGGTGCATACGAGAAACACCTGCGAACTGCGCACGCAAATCTAGACATTGTTCTCGCATCCACCGTATGATATACTTCATTCATGACTATTATCAACGACGTGGAAACAAGCATATTGCACCACGGAGAGGCGAGCAAGCTCCTGGATACGGACTATGAATCCGATCTGGATCCCACCGGATACGACTTCGACGTATTTACTGCTCACGAGTCTCACACTGAGATACCGGACGACCCTACATCTTTGTTACTCGGCAGACAGGAGGATTACCCACGCGCCGGAGAACTAATTGGAGACGTCGACGGATTTGAGCAAGAACACAGTGATCTCTGTGAGGACCTGTGGGCAACATTCAGTAGTGCGTACGGTTTCAAACTGGCGTCTTGGTTCATTCAGGCTAAAGTATCTAAATCACGAATCAATGAATACTTCTCAAGTGGCCTCGGTAATTCTACGTTAGCCGGATATAGCTCTATGTATACTCTGGAGAGCCACCTCCGCTCTTTGGACCCGTACGGCCCGTATCTGCAATGGTTCGAAGGACAGGTTGAGGATAGCAAGAGAACTCTGCCATTCTTCTATCGTAATGTCCTGGATTGTGTCAGATATCTCCTTCGTCAGATCGCATACCGAGATGACTTTGTCTACGGGCTGCGGCGTGAATTCGTTCCTAATGGTGAAAGGATCATCTATGCGGAAATGCACACTGCGGACCGGTGGTGGGACGTTCAAGTACAGCGCCCCAACCTCCTTTATGTTAACGTTAGCTGACTAGTTATAGAAAACACTTCCACCTGGTGCGACTATAATTCCCATTATTGGGACGTCCGATCAGACCTATCTCAGCAACTACTCCGGTGACAACAAAGCGTGGCCTGTCTATATTACGCTCGGAAATCTTCCATCAGCCCGGCGCAACAGCCCTGGATTAATGGCTATTCTACTTTTCACACTATTGCCTGTCCCCCCCATATTCTCACGTCCACCATAGTAGATCAATACCAGAGACAAGTGAACGCCGACAAACTGCAAGATGTATTCAAATTCATTTTTACGCCACTGCAGCACGCGGCGCTTGATGGCGTCCCAATTGATTGTGCCGATGGGAAGGTTCGGAGGTGCTTCCCAATCTTGTCTGCATGGGCTGCAGACCATATGGAAAACGTGACTCTGTACGGGTTAAAATCTAACACTTGTCCTACATGTGAGGTACCTGCCGGGGAATTAGGAACCAACGTCAAGAACTATCGAGCACGAGATTATGCAAGATACGAACGATATGCGTATGAAAAGTCAGACGGCACCCACATCAAGTTCCGTGGCCTTGGTATCAATTTGGACCAAAACGTTTTTCATGGACTTCACTGGGTCTCGGTGCCTGACTTGCACGTCCCGGACATGCTCCATACGGTTTATCTCGGATTATTTAAGCACATGATGGACTGGATCCAAGGCTTTCTCAAGAAACACGGGCGACTGCAGGCTTTTGACGACGCTTTGAAGACATTACCGCCGTACCCACGATTTTTGGTACCCAAAAAGGCCTACCGCAAGGTAGCGCAGTGGCAGGAGAAGGAGATGAGGAATCAAGGGCACTGTATTTTGGGAGTTCTCGCGGTGGCACTGCGCCAGCCACAGAGTTCACAAGTGATACCTTTCAAACATGCTCTCGGATGCGTCAGAGCGCTCGTCGACTTCAGTATGATGGCACAATACCAAAGCCACACGTCTGACACCATAGCTTATATGGATGATTATCTGGACGGATTTCACAAGACAAAAGGTATCATTTTGGAGTTTCGAGTAACTAAGCGTACATTGGCCAAGGTTGACAAGCAACGGAAGGAAATACGACATCAGAGAACGCAGATGAGCCAGCCCATGGCTCCCTCTAAACGGCGCCATATCCGTGACGACGATCGTGAAGAAGAGCACGAGCGACGTATGGACTTAATCTATAGCGAATCGTATTTCAACTTTATCAAGATACATCTACTAAGTCATTTTAGTGATCATATACGACAGTTTGGCAATATACCGATGTATTTCACGGAGTTTGGAGAGCTCGCGCACAAGGAACAAATCAAGGACGGATGGCGATGATCGAATAAAAATAATGCCGCGCGCCAAATTGTGCACAGCTACGGTCACCAGCACAGCATCCGGATGAGGTTATTGAACCTCGAATCTCTTCGACGCCGGGGAGCCGATCTCTCTGCAGATGTCCTGCGACATTTAGAGAGTACGACAAGTGCCGTAACAACGCCGGTCGACCGTAGGAGGATCCTGAAAGGACGTCGGGACAACGTGTCCAACGTCTTGGATTTTAGCAAGGTGTCGGCATTCTCCCTCGACAGTATATGTCGCGAATTGATCAGATATAGCCGGTGTAACCTACCTACAGAGCACCGGCTTCCTGAAGATCATGCGATACTTCAATCACTCCTGGTTGAACTACCTATGCAATTTGAAATCCCGGTTCTAGCGTTCCAAGAAAGCGACATTTACGACATCCACCGTGCGCGATGCATGGGCACCCTACACTTCAGGACCCAGGGGAGTCGCAATGATTGGGTTTGGGTCCAGGCTGGTACTGAAGAGATGTATGGTGCGCTGAGGGGCCGTCTGCTGGCAGGGCTTGTGGCGCTCTTCAAAATCAGGGACCTCACCAGTGAGAATGCTGTGCGTCGGGTAACAGCTGTTCGGATGTTGAGTGCAGTTAACTCAGGATACCTCTCGGACATTCATGGCCTTGTTACAGTGCAGATGAGAGGGGACGCTCGAGAGTTTACGATAGTTGACGTAGGGGCAATCCTCGGCCTGGCGCACCTGATCCCCGAGGGGGAAGGGCGCTGGCTGGTTAATAGCCGGATTAATTTGAGAATATTCAACGAAGTATATTAAGGAATCAGGATATTGGCGGGGGGGGGGAGGCGCTGGCTGTACGTAGTGTCATATCGCGCGGTGCTGCCGGGACGAAAAACGCCGTCTAGCGAATTGTGGTGAGGAAGTCGGGGGAACCCACCACAATTCGCTAGATGGCGTTTTGCAGGCGCGAGCACATCGTCTAGCTGTATATGTTTACAGAAACCAATTGTCTAGAAAATAAGAGTAAGAAACTATTATACTACTAGTTAGTTTGCCCTGTACACGTGAGATTCTGAACTGGGGCGTGGGCCGATGACGGAGATGACATGAGAAAATACGTCAGGACACGCGGAAGAGGCAATGTGAAGCCGACGCCGTCATGAGAGTGAACCAGAGCTAAGGTTTAGATAAGGCGTCAGTACGACGTGAGGTGGGGTCAGGAGAGAGAGCGTTGCCAGGCAACCCAGGAAGCACAGGATGTGTGCGTGCATTGCAACGCAAGTCAGGGCGCAACGCCGACGCATCTGACACAAGGTATTTTTTTGCTGATAATTGCTACCACCGTGATGCAATTGATATGATAGGAGCACAAAGAGTACAGTGTTTGTACAAGTAATATATTTGTTGTATAGGGCAGGGGCTGTTGTGCTGGTTAATTATAGCTGACTTGTAACAGAACATCACTCCTGGTTCTTTGTACTAGTACTAGTACAGTACTCACACGGTGTGCTGGAGGGATGTGGCAAGGCAGACCTACCTCAGGTGCTCAGTAGTGCACCCGACACGGATCTTGCCATATGGACCCTGCCGTACAAACCTTGCGACAACCCACCCCGTCAGTAATACAGTCTACTAGTACTTGAAAACAAACGTTTGCTCAAGTGTACCGTGCGTACTGTTCCAGATATTCATCTTGAAAACAGCTTATCTTGAAACAGATGTTTGTTCAAGTACGCGAAACGTACTGTTCCCTGGGGATAGGTGAGACTTGAAAGCTTAGTATCATGAACTCTGAATCCTGAAAGAGTTCCTGGAAGGGATATATAGAGAACAGTTTTCGCCTCGTAGTTAGAAGATCATACACCACTAAGTCTCCAGTATACAACAGTTTATATTAGAACACAAAGTCTACTCAACACGCCAATACCTGAACCTTTCATTTCAGTCCTACATCCTATCGCAGCCCTGCTTTGAGTTACGGTCTTTTCAAATTAAATTCTTTCCTCCGACCTTACCCTAGACTGCAAATATCAGAACCGGTATCAGATATATATACACATAGGTACTACACAGTTCCAAATAGGTACACAAATCCAATGTTTCCAGACTCCAAGCTTTGATCCTTAATATCTTCAGACCATTTAACATTCTCAACACATAGAACAATTGACTTAGCTAACCTAGTAACCCTGCGCACCAAGACTCTCCAGCCAAATTAGATATATAATTAGTTAAGCAAACCTCTTACTATTTGCTACCACCGCAGTAACTAACTTAATATTGTGGGGCAGAACACAGACATTCTGAGAATGGCACCCCCTGTGGCAGCTATTATTTGTATGAAACTTGGTTATCCCAGTACAGGCAACAAGGAATATCAAACATTTGTTTCAGACTTCAAAAGGAGCTGGCTTTGTCAGCAGCATCCGGACCTCATCGTCAGACCAGCGGCTCTTGCAGCTGAGGCGAAGACTACGGATTGGGAGTCTGGGCTCCTTCGAATGTAGACTGACTTTCCAAATCAATAGGCTCTGGCAAACTTTGCCAGTCCGGCGGATTGTCGGACCTGCACTACACAATTCATGATTCAGCAGGCGAAGAAGGTCCGCGATGATATGAACAAAGAAAGAGAGAGGGTTGAAGCAGAGAGGGCTGAAGCCGTCCGAGCCGCTGCCACCCAAACTATTGCCAAACGCACCAAACGCCGTACAGTGACCGTGACCTCAGCGACCCCAGTGAGAACTACAGTCCCCATGACTACCAGTACCTGCAGCACTCCCGGAAGGCCCACGACTACCAGGCCCCGCAGCACCCCCAGAAGCCCCGATACTACTAGGCCCCGCAGCACCCTCAGAAGCCCCAACACTACCAGGACCCAGGGCACCCCCAGAAACCTCCCGGGTACCAGCTCCTTGGGTACCAGCAGCCACTTAAATACCAGCAGCCCCTTGGCTAACAGGAGTGCATTGGCTACCAGGAAGAGGGCAAGGTTTGATGATAATGGTAAGGTTCCTAGGAGCCCATCTAGACCACCTGCAAAGCGGCAGAGACAGGTGGAGCTGCCAGAGTTGTTCAGCTCTTTCAGCGTTTTCTTCCACAGTCCTGACAGTAACTGAATCCACTCTACAACCTACGCTAACATCGACGAGTTTCCCAACCTTGTACTTTGGGCCCGCGAAAAAGCCCCACAACTTAGAATAAAGCCCATGCTGCTCAAGACAACTATTAGACTACGGAATGATGAGTACTTGGATCTCTTTCCTGGCGTGGAGCAGGGTGGAAGAGTGAAATTGGGTATCTCAGACTAAGGATCATAGAATGCAGCATTGATGATGGTCCAAGGCAACCGCCCTAACGTGGAATCCTACACCAGTCTTTTAGTAGTAGCCATAGCTGTAGAGAATGATGAGGATCACGGGGCTGAGGAAGAGATTATGCCAGACGCTACCGGTGAGGATGAGGATGAGTGGGAGCCGGGAAGGGACATTCGCCCTGGGAACTCAGAGCCAGAAAATAATGGGGAAGGGCCTTCTCAGTCTTCGGATTTGTTCAGGCTGAATAGGAGTAAAGGTAAGGAGAGGGCAACGGAGACTGGGGACAATGCTGGTGATGGGGGCCCGAACCAAGGTTATGATGATGATGGTGATGACAATGATGATGGTGATAATAATAATAATGGTAATGATAGCGATGGTGATAGTGATGATGGCGATGATGGTAATGATGATGATGATAGTGAGTTGTATCATCGCTCAAGTATGTGATGGTCCAATGTATTGTCAAACTTTGAGAATTTACCAGTTAATTTACTTTTCCACAATTTGCAGATAGAGTGACTCCGGAAATACCATCTTTCCTACTTGACACGATAGTCCGCAATGGAACCGATAGGTCGATCTCCTGATATATTAGGGAAAACAACACCTTGGATGCTGACGATGATACAACGGCAACTGCAGCCACGGATCCTACTTCCACTAGGGATGGAGGGCTTCTCGGACTCTGTAGTGGTTAGCTTAACAATGATTTTGAGCACCAATGCTTTGAAGATGCCGTGAGAATGTTGGGAGCAGAACTGCTCACCCCTGTTGAAGGTGATATTCGGCCCCGCATACTCAGAATCCCAGGAATCCCCCATGGATGGTTCCTTCTCCATCAGGTCTGGGGTGTCTGGTTTATTGTGGAGCGTATCCTCGCGGACCGTCCCCCTGTGGCACTGATCACGGATGATAGAGGATTGGGGAAGACTCATTGCGCGCTCGCCACGCTACTCTACCTCAAGTATATTGTTAATCAGGCTGGAGCAGGCAGACCCTTGCCATACTTAGATGGGAAAAGGGTGGCGCAATTGGAACAAGTTCCGTGGATCTTTAGCACCGAGAGTGAGATATATAGACAACTGTCCATCATCATCTTCCCCGCCAACCTTATCCCTCCCTGGGAGCGAGCAGTCCAGAGTTTGATTCCAAAGACTGGGCTCGACCTAATCAACCTCTATTCTCAACGTCGGCTTTGTTACAATGAACTCAACCTCAGTCCTGACGACCTCAGGCGTGGCACAGCCATCCATCTGATATCCTATAGTGCCTACCGAGCCCACTATCGCAATCCTGAATGCCTGGAGGGCTGCCAGTGGGGGGTTGGGATCTTCGATGAATCCCATATGGCGAAATCCTGAGCAATACAGACCTTCGACTCCCTAATGAAAATTGATGTTCCCTGCAGGATCCAGCTCACAGGTACCCCAATGCATGATACAGGGGTGATTGGGTTGTGCAGACCGAGTGGCTGTTGGCTCAAGTCACAGATGAGGATGAGATAGAAAACCATGGTCCTTGTCCACTTAACTCAGTAGTAGCAGAGGCGAAGCACGAAGATATTACTTTGGAGGAGGCATATGAGCGGATCAAGGATATTGCGTGGCTGTAGACCATCCGGCACTGGGGGGAGACTAAAGACTCAAACGGGAAACCCCTAGTCCGCATTCTCGAACTCGTTCAGCATGATGTACACCTGCAATACACTGACGATGAGGTATCCGCAATGGATGATTGGATTGAGGATACCAAGGGCGACAAGTGGAATGCTATCCAGACCTTTCTGCATGAGTGGCATCTTGCGTGCCTCACCATGGACCTTCCGGACAATGATATGAGCTCAGATGACTCGGAACTTGCAGATGGAGGAGTCCCCTATCGCCAAAATTGGGATCGCAATAACTTCTGTGGCAGGCCTGTATTCAGATGGCTTTTGGATATTTTCCTTCTGCAGTTGTTGGGCAGACCTGAAGGAGGGGTACCAAATAAGGTGGTGATTTTTGCCCCACTGCTAGGTCAAGCATCTTATGTCAATTAGCTCCTCCAAACCTTTCATGCCGGTATTCACTCCATCTTGTATCACTCTGGGATTTTGTCGAGAGACCTGGATAGGCTACTAGAAGAGTTTGCTTCACTCGATAGACCGGTGGTGCTGATCCTCACTCCAGCTCTCGGTGATACTGGACTGAACCTAGTTACAGCATACCATGTTATAATCTTGCAAAAGTACTGGAACCTGAATGAGTAACTTCAAGCAGTTGCACGGATTCACCGTATCAGCCAAAGGTGGACCCCAAAGGCATGGATCCTACATTGTGAGTGAGGGATAGATGATAGAGCCGAATAACATCATCAGAGCTATGGAAAGTTTGAGGCACGGATCATGCACGGATTGATTGGGCAGAAATTCTCCTATATAGAGTTAATGGACGCTAGTGCAACTAGAATCTGTGAGCTTGAGGCACAGTCTACTACACAAGCCAGTGCTGCTGTTCCCAGTGCTTCTGGCACTTAGGGTAGTGATGATGGTACTCCTGATCCTTCTGGAGCTCAGGGAAGTGATGATGGCGCTCTAGGTCCTTCTGGCAATCAGGGTGGTAGTGATGGTGCTTCCGATCTATTCAGAATCTAGTTTGGAATTCAGGTCCGCAATGATGGCACTCCCAGTCCCCCCGGGGCTGATCCTTGCAACCCTTGCCCGACTTACCGCTACTAATATGAATTCTGGATTTTCCGGCCAAAGGCTCTTATCTCGGTATTCGGTTGTTTCTTTTGTCTGTTTTTCTCTTTTCTACTTGGGTTGTGAGCATTTCTTTCCTATGTATAGCACACTATAGATGGTAGTTTCCTCTTGTTTTGGGTTCCCTGTTTGAAGGCTCTTGTTGCCTGGCTGCCATCTGCGGGAGTGTATTGGTTTGTTTTATTTCGTCGTTTTTCAGATTTTCTACTGGGTTAGCATTTATTTTCAGTCTGCAGCATAGGCGGTGGTTTGTTTCTTTTGTCTTGGGTCCGCGTCTCATAGAGTATTAGATTTAAAGTTTACGAGGTCAGTGCATAGCGGTAGTAGGGTGTTTTTTTTCCCATTTGTGTTTGGGTTTGCATTTTATCGGTCTCAGGGTCAAGGGTTTGCATTCGATTAGATGTTAATGGCAGTCCTATTAGCTCCATAAGATGCCTATCTTTCTCTTCTTTTGACTACTGTCTCTGTAGTTATAACAAAATTTTAATTCTACATCCGCGGACTTAGCTTGAAGTTAATTGAGAATTAGGCAAGCACAAGACACTCTACATTGAGAAGTGATTTCATGCTGCTTGAGGTGCTAGGTGATGCAGACCGTGTCACAGACTACGTTTTTGTACTTTCTTCAGGACTTGAAATATCCTTAGCCGCGTCCAAGTTGGGGACCATATGCTAATGCTTCTTTCAGCTCTAGCTTCAGCTCTAGCGAACTCAGCGCACTTTTCCACTATAAGATCGCTCTTGAGCAAAATTGAGCTTGAGACTTCCATCGGAGAGGGCCTACCACAATATTATCTACATGTCGCGTATATGTTTGAGAAGGCAAAGGCACCCGAATACCTTGTCGAGTTCTGTCACCCACAGACCCCACAACCTGCCTATATCTTCCAGCCCATACCTCGCACTTTGCACTTCAATCTTGACATCATACGCCTATCTGAACAACCAAAGGCATGCCGCGTGCAGGAGAGGATACTCAGACTAATCAAACCGAAACTCGAGCTTCTCGCTCTTCTAGTTCTCAGCGTGTTGGCAGGGGACAGGAACGGACCAGGCGTGCCTATTCACCTGTGCATCCTCTCGTCATTCCGAACCCGAGCATTCCCCTCGTCGTTCCGAACCTGAGCATTCCCCTCGTCGTTCTGAACCTCAGCATCCCACTCGTCATTCCGAACCAGAGCATCCCCCTCGTTGTTCTGAACCTGAGCACATCCCTCGTCGTTCTGAACTCGTGCACCTCTCTTGTCGTTCAAATGGCGAATCTAATGACCAAGACGACGAATAGGAATACAATGCTGAATTTTCTACCAGTAAAGTACCCAATGTAGTTTGGGAGGCTTCTATCTACTGAACTTTATGCTACCGAAATAGAGCAGCAAGCCGCACAGGTTATACCCGGTCTACCTGAACCTTCGAGTGTGGTAGTGGATGTAGACCTCTTCTCTGAGTCCGATGTGGTGGAAACACGCCCTCGCAAGTGGACTCACACAAACCCCGAGGTCCCTGCAAACAGCCACGAGAGACCCCTTATTAGAAGATATTCACCAAATGAGAACTGGCGGTCTACAGGCTTGGGGCAGCAATCTGGAAAGCAGAACGACCTCCAAAAGAGGCTGCGGACTGAGCTGGCTTGGCAACAGCCCCGCTCTCTTGGATATACATCTTCAACATCTGAACCGCAAACTCCATTGGACTCTGCAAGTGTCACATCAGAGGGCAAGCTACCATGCAAATTCTGGAAACGAGAGTTTATCCCCCAAGAGAATATTCTTGTTTATGATGCTGTAAAACTTTATTTACAAGCAGAAGTCTATACAGGCCAACCATGGCCTTCGGCGGCTGTAATGGAGAATATGATCGAGAGGGCTTGGGCACCGGCATTGGATCAGAGAAAGCGGGAAAAAGAAGAATTCTACCGCTCAGGGGATCAGCGGCCCGTGGAACAGGAACCATCGCTTCTTCCTGATGCAATCTCATTAGAGATGGTAAGTCCTCTAACCCAACCAAGAATGAGAATCACAATTCAGCGGCTAAGTGTTGCATAAGCTGAAATGTCATGTATTGGCTTGTCATGGCTATCTAGTTTCAGAAGCACGGAAAATGGTGGTGGAGTGGCATAAGTTGCCGATCGCGGACCCAGTTGAGTGCCCGACGCTGGTGAATAACCTTCTCAAGGATGATTCGTTTCTTAGCCAAATGGTGGATCTCGGAGTTGGTCCTTGGACTAGCTGGTTTAGGGTAGAGGAGATAGTAAAACTAGTGTGTGCCTACTTTTTCGCCAATGAGCACAGTCTGAGTTGCACGCCATATACGCAGAAGTACTTCAGCCCTCTGTGTTGGCCCACAGTTCTTCTTGTGTGCACTGCTCTTCGCTGCGCCCTAATGGACTACAAAGATACAAGGCAAAAGTCCTTAGCGGTAGGGGATTTCTCACAGGCAGTGTTTGGTGGTTAGTATGTGATTTCTTAGGGAGAACAAGGCAGCTAGTAGGTTAATAGACTACTACAAGAGGTACTATCAAATATATCAAAAGGTAGTTCCGCGGACAGCCACTCCCCTGGAAATACGCCCCTCCAGTCAATTATGCTAACTCAATCTGGGGTTAGATGGCCGAGGCGTGGAAGAACGCGACACTCCAAAAGATAGACAGGCACGTGCAAAAGATCCAGTCACAGTACGATGCAGTCACAGTACGAGACAGAACCAATCAAGACTGCTGGGTATGAGGATAAGATGGGGGATGACCTGTGTGACCTCATTGAGAGCAATGACAATACCTAAGCATGGTCTGCAGACCCTGTCTGGTAGTTCAGAGGTGAATGGTAGTCCGGAGGCGAACGGTAGTCCAAGGTGAACGATAGTCTGGTGGTGAATAGGGGTTGGGAGAAGAATGGTGGTCCGGTCTGAAGGGGAACTGCGAGCGCTGTGGAATTGAAGCTGGACGCTTTGGGAGTTGCAACCCCCAAGTGTTCAGCTTCAATTCGGCCGCGCCAGTATTTTGTGGATCGATAGCTTCTCCTGTTATTCACTGTATTTAATATGCTTGTTATAATTGGCGTTGGTGAGCATAGTGACATAGACTACACTTTTTGTATTGGTTATATCCAGCAGGGGGGATTTTTGTTGGTAATGAGTATTTGTTTATATAGGTTATATATTTAGAGAACAGCAGGGTGTGCTGATGCAATCACCAGGTTAAGTATGACGCGTTTATGGTACAGTAAAATGATAATCGCGGAACCCATGGAACCCAGAGGGCCTAGAGCCAAGGCTGTGAGAAACTGGTGAAAATAGAGGTGGACGGAACACGGACTAGGGAAGAGCTGGTCTGTGGTTAGACAAATACGGAAGAACTAGTAGAGGGCAGAGGCAGAACCAGGACAATCAGGATATTGCCGAGATGAATTGAGAGGCAGACCACATGTAAACAGGATAGATAGAAGATCGTGAGCAAGAGCCAAGAGCGATACGGAATGGGCAAAGAGAGTCTGAGGAACACGTGGAGGGGAAGTGAGAGGATCAGGTTACATGGGAGGGGGGAGCATGTAACAGAAGGTGATTGAAATCAAAAACGCGTAAACTGGGGGACGAGGGCGATAGACCTGGATGGGTCTGGGCTGAGGCAGACAGAGGCCGGGAAGTAGAAGGGGTATGTGAAGGAGGTGCAAGAGAGTATAGAAGAGTCAAAGCAAGGACATGGGATAGCCAAGACAAGGGAAGGGTGGACCAGAGATCACCGAGAAGAGGAAGGTATAGACCAGAGATCACTGGGACAGGGGAAGCATGGACCAGGACTACAGACCCAGGGTCCCAGTAAAACGGCTGGACCTTGGTGCTGGGTGGTGGATCAAGAGGTTCAAGGGGACCTGGGGTAACCAGGTTACTTCAGGATGAGTGAAAACATTTTGCTGATGGAACAGGGTCCCCACCATCAGGATGGGCAACAGCTGCTTGGTGGAGGAAGCAGGCGACAGTAAGGGTGAAGTACTGGGAGAGACGAAGCCAGGCATTGGTCTGATCATCATCGATCAACTCGATCTGGTCGGCGCTATCCAAGTGAGATTCAGGCTTTGAATGTCGAGAAGAATTCCAATGAACTGCCGGGGGTGCTCGCCGTACTCTACCTACCAACAGGCAGCTTCGCCGAGCTCCTGTAAAGTGTAGTGCCTGAGAACCACCAGCCAACTCTTGTTTAGCATAGCATTATTACCACGGTTTATCCATGGGAGCTGACGAGCCTGCCCAGGCTCGGCATCTGTAGTCGAAATGCATATTATTTGTACCGGTTTCTCCTCGTGAACAGTCAGTTGGGGACTAGCAATAGCCCTTTTGTCTCTCGATCCGTATCCAGAGTCACCGCCAGCGCCCCTATCTCTCCCCTCTTTCTTGGCATTGGAATTAAGTCTGGCCTTCCTATGAGACTCAGCTGCCTTCTTCAGGACCTCCATGATGAGGGCATCCAGGGCAACATGGAAGGCCCGATTTTGGCCTTTCCGGCAGGAGTTGAATTTGGCTCGAAAGCCTCTGAGGGCAATATGTACGACGGTTGCCTTCCTAACTTCGCTCCACAAAGTGTCACCGGCCTGCATGCGAGAGGTGATATTCCTCTCATTACACTTCTGAAGAATGTATGTGTGAACGGCGCAGTATCTCCTCCCTTCCACAGTTTGTCCCTCACCAGTGAGGTTGAGCTCAGTCCGGAAGATGGGAGTGGTGACATAACCATGACCACAAATCGGAGGCATGCTATTAACTAATTAGATTCTCTGTAAAAAAGACTAAATGGGACACGCACAAGACTAACCTGAATTAGGCGAGGATGTTCTAGGCGTAGAGAAGAAGACTGGAAATCCCAAAGATATCTAGCAAATAGCGATCAGTAATCATTCCATCTTGGGAAAAGTGCAAATTAGACAAAGAGAAGACTAACTATAAGGGGTAATAGCAAGCGAAAACGGGGAACCGCTAGTGTATCTAGAGAATAGTAGTCAGCTATCGTTTCACATTAAGGCTTTAGAAGAGCTCGTAGAAGCCATGCACAAGTTGATTCAAGAACTTACACAGCCCTTAATTGTATCCCAGAAGGAAGTGAGAAAGATCAGGCCTCGGGTTGCTATCTCTACGAGGCCGAGGAAGGAAGGAAAGAGACGAATTGTAGCATAAACCAACTTTTAGGAGGAAGAAGCAATTGAAAAGCTTTACTTCAATTAACAGTAAGTTATCGGTATTCTATAGATATCAATCAGTATAGCCTACGAAAGGTCTGAAAAAGGCTCATTTCGGAAGTTAGGAACTGTGGAGGAGAGTTACCGGTATAGTTGGTGTGAAATATGAGTCAGACTATATGATCGTAGAAAACAGTTCTTGTTTATATATAATGTATTGTTGTGAAGGGAAAAGTTGCTTTTGGAGGACAAAGAAGGACTATGAGAAGCTGTAGATTGATTAGAAGATAATGAAGCAGTGTAGAAGGAAAATCTCAGGGTAGCATGAGGGTTATATAAGGAAGAGCATACTATTTAAGCTGTTTGTCATAGTATCAAGAGTTCTAACAACTCAGACCAGGCTGAAAGAGAGTGTTAAACATCCCAACTTGAAGGTAGAACGTCCTTCTGTACCTGTACAAAAAAGTACAGATGTACATTTGCCGTGAGGCAAATATGTAACAAGGTAAGCTTGTAGACTTGAAAAGGTGGGTTGAACAAACATTAACAAGCTTTTCAAGAGTACTTTCAGGTACAAGAATGTAATAGGCAGGCTTATAACTACTTCTGCTTTCTTGATGTGGGTTCGGATAAGGAATATTAGGGTATGGTAGATGAGCGCTTGCCATTAGGTTTGGCCCTCTCAAAGTCTGGAATATGCCGAATAAAGCACACCTGAGGTTTAGGGTACAATTCACGTTGCTTATCATTTGAGTGTGTATAAGTTAAAACCTGATTATCGGGCCTTAACCTCAAAATATTTTTTTTTGCTTAACCACCTAGCTAGCCATGTAAAGCAGGTCTGCAGTAGCTCAGAAAATATTTTAACAGTCTAGATGACCTCTCTAGCATGTTTTATGTCCAAAAAACTGAAAATTAGCAAAATACACTTTTTGTCATATAAAATACAATTGGCTTTTTGTCTACTTATACAATACAAAATAATATCAAACGGTGAAGTTATGGTGAAGTTATTTATCTTTGAAGTTGTATGTTGCAATATACTATGTATTTAACATTGGCAAAATGCATACAAATCTAATGCTTATATAATAAATTTTCATACAGGAACTAGCTGTCTACTAGCTACTAGAAAACAAACTACATTAAAAGCCAATGAAATACACTTCTCTTTTCTATATCTGTTTTCATATATTAAAACTAGTAGCTTTAAATTAATATTTGGCAATTTTCAATTAATATTAAAGTTTTTTTTGATTGAGTAGTTGTTTAGAAAAGGTGGGTTAAATTAAAATCCCACTTATCTCAAAAAAGTTTTCTGGTGTCACTTTGGTTGCAATGCATTTTCCCGCTCTTAACAAAAAAGCCCCATAATCAGGTTTTAACTTATACACACTCATTTTATAAAATGTAATCGTAGATATAAGTGTTAAGTAAGGTCTGCTCGAGATTTGTAGGAGTCTGTCATAGCCCTGAACCATCGTTCATATTCATGCCCACAGGACCTCCAATGCTCTACCTGGATTTCATCTCAAAGCTAATGTGAAAAGGGAGTTTTGAGCCGCAGAATGTCATTCAAGTACGAGTACTAGTACAATCCTGCTCAGGAGAAGGTGAGACCGACCCTAACAGTTGGTCTTTGAATTACAAACAGGCCACACAACATACCTTGAAAGTTTTTCAAGTTCTCATATTTTTTCTATCCCTTGAAATATCTCTAATTTCCTGAACACACCATGTGACAACAAATTTTGTTCTATATGCCCCTTTTTACGTACAATAACATCTATCTATAACATAGTTCCAGTCAAAAACTAGTTATTTAATTACAACACTCGTTCAAGCACAGTGAGATCAGTCTTGAAAAGTGAGTTTGATTTTCGCCTGACTATTGTGCTGTGTATCAAACCTAATTTCTTGTTGAATGGTACAAGAGTCATAATGCCCGAATGGTAGAAGGATATACAAGTCAAGTACCTGGTACCGAAAGCATATGGAAACAGTGCATTTTGAATTTGTACAGCTTATTTGGAACGAAGAACGGCATGCAGGAATCCCTCAGCCGACTCTGACCTAAACTCCAATCTACTTGGGGAAGAATTTAGTACAGCTGCCAGTGAAATGAATATTGAAACAAATGAGTTCAATCTCTACGTAAACACTGCTGATTCGGACGTGAAAAGTCACAATTATTCAGACACTGAGGAAAGCATACCATTGGTTGGAATAACAATACCGACGACGTACCCCACTATAGGAAGGTCACTACAGGACGTTGTACAGCCCGAAAGATCTGAAGATGAGATGTGGTCACCATTCAGAAGCAAGAATGACTTTGAGCTTGCTTGGTTGTTTATTGAAGCAAAGGTACTAAAGAATCACATGGATAGATATTTCAAGAAGGACTTGGGGCCTGAGAGCAGTAATATTAACTCTGCTTATCGGCTCCTTGATGCTGTTGATCAGTGGGAATCAGGTATTGGAATGAAGAGCTGGAAAGAGGAGTTTGTATCATTTAGCGAAGCGGTACGTAAATGGACCCTACAACGTCCTATTCTAACCGAAAGTAGGAAATTTTGGACGAGTAAGGACCAGATGAAGCTTCCGTAATACAGAAATTCTTTTTCCGCAATCCTATTGTTGGCTAAATATTTACTTGGTTAAAGATGTTTTGCTCAAGATTTAGTTTACGCCCCTGTGAAGGAATAGAATAGCGAAGAACCACCTCAGAGAGTTTATTGGGACATGTATACTGCTGATTGGTAGTGGGAGACACAGGTAGGTTCAAATATGACGTTCCACAGCGCTTCCATACCGTTTACTAGGACACAAAATTAACAGCAAGCAAAGGATGAATTACAGGATGGAGCAACACTTGTACCAATCATATGTTCCTCAGATATTACTTGTTTGACCAATTTCTCGGGAAATAAGAAAGCCAGGCCAATCTACATCACAATTGGAAATATCCTATCCAGTACATGAAATAAACTCTCGAAACATGCAACTGGTCTTTTGGCGCATTTGCCAGTCCCTCCAAAGATGCTGGACGTAGCAGCAAGAGATACATAGCAAAGGCAGGGCAACAATGAGATTCTTTGTGATTTGATGGAAGTGATCTTTGCGCCAATTGTTGAACTAGGGAACTCCGGACTTGAGGTTGAATGTGTCAATGGGAAGTTCTGATTGTGTTTCTTAAACCTCTCGGCGTGGATTACGGATCACTTGGAAAATGTAACATTCTACAGTATTCAACAAAATCAGTTCGCTGTCTTTGACGTTTGATCAGAACAGCTAGGGTCCCATTTGAGACGTTCTGCAGCTAGACAAGATTATAGGTAATCCCAACATCTCTTCAACAAATAGTGTGAAAACAACCAGTAGGCCAACCAACAACTAACAGATTGTGGTTTGAAATTGCTTCCTACGGTCTTTTGGGTGCTTTCAAACGTTCAGCAATCCGACCTGCTAAACCAGATATTCTCCATGTTGTGTACCTGGGAATATTCGAAACATACCTTATGAAATGGGTTATCGGATTTCTAAAGAAATACAACTTGAAACGGCTACAAGCATTCGATGCTATCTGGAAGAGTTTAGATGTTTATCCTAGCTATTCCACACTGAAAGCAGAGTACAGTTGCATCTCTCAGTGGACCAGGAAAAGAGATGAAGAATCTGGTTAAAGTAATACTACCATGTTATGCAGCCTCCCTACGTCATCCGAGTGCTGCAGAACGCCCCATATTCACCAAAGCTCTAACTTATATCCGGTCGATTATCGACTTTACCCTAATCTCACAATATACACGCTATACCGATGAGACGATTCAATACCTCGAACAGTTCCTCAAGGCCTTTCATGATCACAAAGTCGTTTTTAAGAAGTACCGAAAGGATAAGTCCACTGCCAGGAAAGTCAGAGTCATCACAGCAAGAATTCGAGGTTAGCATAGTGAAGTACTTAATCAACACCGCCTTTTGTTGGCTACATTTGCCAAAAGACATTCTATCACGGATGAGCAACGTCGGGATTTAGATTGCATTATTGCAGATATATATAATGAGTATGTAGACTTTAACTTTGTTAAGATACATTTGTTGAGTCACTTCGGAGACCATATACGGCACTTTTGGAACATTCAAATGTGTTCTACCAAGTCGGGTGAAACATGTCACAAAACAATTACCAAGGAGAGCTATCAGCGGTCAAATAAAAACAATACAGGCTAATAAATACTACGAGCATATTCTAGACTTGACAGCTTCAAAATTCATGAAATGAATATCCAAGCAGATCTCTGGCGTCTGATTCGAGATGAAGTACAAGACAAATAGCAGAAACGGCAAGTCGGTTCCGTAACTAAACAACCAATAAGTTTCACACCAACTGAGGAAACCATATCCCAGCTCTACCAGAGTTTGAGAAATTTTCTGAACCTTTTAATCAATTATTATTGACGGAAGTCGTCTCTGAGCCAACATTTTGATATGGATTCGGTTAAACGGTTTCCAGTTGAGACATGGTGGCTTTTACGTGTCCCGGTAGAGAACTTTCAGGATGAGAGAGAGGTCACTTGGCACCTTAACCGATGCACGAAATGATCAGAAGACAACAAGAGACCGAAGGATTACGACACAGAATGCATGATAAGCATTAACCGATGCACGAAATAATCAGAAGACAACAAACGACCGAAGGATTACGACACAGAATGCATGATAAGCATTATCCGATGCAAGAAAAGGTCAGAAGACAAGAAACAACCAAACAATTACAACGCGAGAGGCATGATAAGAAACAGTCTATGCAACCAAAGGATCATACGACAAGGAACGAACAAGAAATCACACCACTCGACAAGAGAAGAGAAACATACGATATGCACAGGACGAGAAGAAAATGATTACAAGGAAACAAAGAAGAAGAAAATAGCGGAAGGGCGAAATCGCATAAGAGGCAGCCAGTCGGCACGACAGAGGAAGAGGACCAGCAAGCTTCGACACACTGAACAGACTACCTCCTACCCTCATCGACAAAGCCTTTTATCTTTTTCCAAACCCTACCACTACCAACTACCACCACACGAACAACATGAAGTACCCTACACAACAGAACGGAGAGGCAAACAATGCCACCAAGAGGACCGAGACGCCGCATGCAGCCATGAGCTGGACGGCCTGCTTCGATGATGGGTGCCTTGTGCACCTAAGCGACAAACAGGTGGCATACTTCCCCCAAAGAACGACACGACGACAGCCCCAGCGCAAGGGCAAAAAGGTGCGCTGGGGCGAGCCAGTGGAAGAACCGAAGGCCCACCACAAGGTAGGGCAGTTCATGGTCGAACTGCAAGAAGAGATGGTAAGGATGGCCGAAGAGAAGAGCCGCCTCAAAGAGGAGAATCGAGCGATGAAAAGAAGGGTGATCATCGCGGAGGAAAATGCCCGCCGGGCATCGAGGAGTGACCGACGCCGCGTATACGAGAAGCTCGAACTTCAGACTCGAGTACGACGAGCGGCGGAGGAAGTGGCCAAGTTGGCCAGAGCAATCGAAGAAGACAAGGAGTTTGCCGATTTCATCGGCATCACAGTCGAAGGAAAAGAGTGGGAAGCGGAGAAGCATACCAACGGAGACCAGGCTACGAAGCCTGAGGAAGTGGTCGCCTCATGGGATTGAGGCCAAGGAGTTAAGAGAAGGAAGGCTTTAGGATCGTGGGACCGATCCTAGTGGGGGAGGGAGCTAATGTCACAAATGGTGACTAGTGAAGGAATTGGTTTCACCCTATTCATGGTTATGAATAGTAGGTTTGTGTTTTCTTTCCCATGACTCGCACTTGCGAGCCATAGTTATTATTATATGTTTATGTTATGCGTGTGACCAAACTTGGTGGTCACTTGATATGTATTTTGCATATGACTCATAATTATGAGTCATGGGTCTCGCGCATGTGACCCCTTTGGGCACATGACTAGTTAAGAGCACGATGATTGGTTTGGTATAGTGCGCAGTGACTCATAGGAGTCAGCTGATGGATTTCACACTATGACTCGCTTAGAGTCATAGGGACGCGTGACTCATCTATATGAGTCACCAGGGTTAGGTATATGAGGAGGCGCCGATATAAAAGGCGAGGCTTGGGACCTGTAGTTAGCTCCTCACGCAGTCATCTAAGTACTTTCCTATTTACTATCTTAAATGATATTCTTTATATCCCTTTTTATGATCAACATAGTATGAGAGCAGCGTTGTCCGTATACAACGTAGGAATGGCCTAAGAATGTTCTCATATACTATATGGATTGATCGTCACTTATTGTACCAGCTCTCATGAACCTGGAATGTTACAACGACAATCTAAAAGATAGATAAGCACATGCAAAATATCCGGTCATAACATAAGACAGAACGAATTGAGACTGCTGAGTATGAGGATGAGATGGGGGATGACATGCCTGACCTTATTGAGAGTGACGATAATACCTCAGCATAGTCTACAAACCCTGTCTGGTACTCCAAAGGTGAATGGTAGCCTAGAGGTGAACAGTAGTCCTTAGTGAATAATAGTCATATGGTGAATAGGGGTTGGGAGCAGAATAGTGGTGCGGTAGGGAATGGTGGTCTAGAGGGGAGTGGTGGTCTAGAGGGAAGTGGTGGTCTGAAGGGGAACTGTGAGAGCGGCCGAAATGAAGCCAGACACTTTGGGAGTTGCAACTCCCTAGTGTTTAGCTTCAATTCGGCCACACTAGTATTTTGTAGATCAATGGCGTTTCCTCTTTTTCACTGTAATTAATTTGCTTGTTATACTTGACAATGATAGTAAGCACAGTAACATAGACTAGACTTTTTGTATTGGTTAGATCCAGCAGGGGGATTTTTATTAGTAATGAGTATTTATTTATCTTGGTTATATATCTAGCGAACTGTAGGGTGTACTGATGCAATCACTGGGTTAAGTTCGACGCATATATGGTGCAGCAGAATGATGATCACGGAACTCTGGGAACCCAAAGGGCCTCAGAGTTAAGGCTTTGTAAAACTAGTGAAAATAGCGGTGGACAGAACACGGACTAGGGAAGAGCTGGTCTGCAGTTAGACAACTACGGAAGAACCAGTATAGGGCAGAGGCAGAACCAGGACTGTGACAATTAGGATATTGCCAAGGCGAATCAGGAGGCAGACTACAGGTAAACGGAATGGATAGAAGATCATGAGCAAGAGCTAGGAGCAACACGGAATGCGCAAAGATAGTCTGAGGAACCTATGAAGGGGAAGTGAAAGGATCAGGTAAAATTGGGGAGGGAGCAAGTAACAGAAGGTTATTGAAATCAAAAAAGCATAAGCTAAAGGACAAGGATGATAGTCCTGGATGGGTCTAGGATGAGGTAGGCAGAGGTCTGGGAGTAGAAGGGGTATGTGAGGAAGGTGCAAGAAAGTATAAAAGAGTTAAAGCAAGGCCATAGGATAGCCAGAACAAAGGAAGGGTGGACCAGAGATCACTGGGATAAGGGAAGTATGAACCAGAGATCGCTGGGACAGGAAAAGCATGCACCAGGACTGCAGACCCAGGGTCCAACTAAAATAGCTGGACCTCGGTGCTGGGTGGTGGACCAAGAGGCTCAAGAGGACTAGGGGTAACCAGGTTACTTCAGAGCCAGCGAAAATGTTTTGCTAATATGGGACTCGTGAGATGTGGTTTGGTACTGGGTACATGTTGTGTATATTCTGCCTTTCGAAGGATGTGTGCTAATCATATGTCACTAATTGCAAAAGAGCATTGAAAGCCAAGTTGTTCAAATGATTTCCGGCGATTGGAAGCATCTTTGGTGGCCAGATCGATTACTGTTTGCTGTTGTTCGATGGTAAATTTAGGCGGATGACCAGGTTCCTGCCTTGGAAGAATATTGGCCTTAT
Organism: Tuber borchii; assembly: GCA_003070745.1. Taxonomy (NCBI): domain Eukaryota; kingdom Fungi; phylum Ascomycota; class Pezizomycetes; order Pezizales; family Tuberaceae; genus Tuber; species Tuber borchii. Next base: position 98,140 of record NESQ01000073.1, read on the forward strand.
TCAATAGATCACTAGTTTCTGCTCCTTGGGCAGCATTGTCAAAAGCCAACTTGACAAGACTGCCAACTGTTGATTTTGCAAGGCCCATTTGGCTCGCTATCTCTGTTAGAGTATGTCCTGATAGCCTTATGCTGATAACTGCCCCTCAAACAGCCTCGCCCAAAGTTTTCCCAAGATGGGATTTACCACTCTTTCTTCTGTTTTCCTTCGATTAAGCCATTCAAAAAGAAATCAAAAAGGTATTAAAAGGTTTTGTTTTGAGGAAATCTCTAAGGGAGAAGGATTATGCTGAGTTGGGGTTCATAATGGTTGGTACGCAATTACCAAAGTTGACATCACCACGGTTGCTACACAAAATTCTTGCAGGTTGCCGGCACTCATTGGTTGTCACTCCGTCCGAATCTTTAATTTGCGTCCAAGTATGATAATATTATCATGGTAATTATGATAGGATGGGAAGGTAAAGGCGAAGGTTGAGCACGAGGGTTCCTGGGGGGGATTTTGAGATGCATAATAGTTCTAAGTTTTCCTTTATTTGTCTAGGGCGTGGGTAGACGTAGGTAGGTAGGGGTTAATGGTAGGCTATAAGTTAGTAGATTCATATTGGATCACTCGTTCTTAGACGCTATCATAGATGCTAGGTGTTTACAATACTCGTTTTATGATGCCCTCTGCAGATTCTTACAGGCTGCCATGCTTTTCAGCTCCGTTCTGAATAAGTATGATAGAAGATATAGCTATTCTCCACCACTTCTTCCATCTCGAGAAAGAGGATGACGGTCCGATAGGATAGCCTTCAACTATCGGTAACCCGACCAACCAGGTGGAGAAGGTTTGGAGTTCCCATGGCCCCATCAGTCTCGGACATCCCTCAGGCACTACCAGCCATGCCTTAGCCCGAAAATGTGAACAGACTAGAAGTTTGGGTGCATTGTCCGGGACCGAACAAGTTCGAACTGCAGTATGTTCTAAGGTGCGAGCACCATAAGAGCTTTACGGGGAGGGTTCGAAAGCCACTAGTTCTGCCATGCTTATCTAAGATATGGTCCGTGTGTAGGTTGGTTTGTTTGCTATTTGGTGGACAGCTGTCCTTTCCTCTTTCCCCCACTTGCCAGCCTCCACCTGCTCCTGCCCTTCTACGGTATGGTGCCGGACAATGCTAATCAACACCTTAGTGAACTCCAAATACGACCAACTTCAAACTCTTCTAAGTCAACAACAGCAACTCAAAAGCTCAAAAGCTTCTGTAAATGTCTTTATTTGATGGTTGTCTAAAGAATTAGAGAGGGGTTTAAGGAAATATGGACTTCCTGCTGTGCTAGAGCAGCCAAATTAACACACTCTAAAGTTACTGGATCAGGTGATTTCTTGGCAACACATGCCTAATGCGGCAATAGATCTTGCCGATCATTTCACAGTTTTCACTATGTGAAATAACCTCTGGATGATGACTAATCATGATTTGAGCTATGATATACCAAGCTAGCGAGTATACTACCCGCCTGCCTACCGATCTATGATACCGCCTTCTCCATAGACGAACTATCATAAATCAGCTACAAACCATCAATCAATCACGGCAATACGATAGCAAGATTGCAATGGCGGACAGACTATCCCAGCTTCAAGACGCTATCGACCAGGTAGGTACTCCCTTCCCCCTCCAGAACTAAGCTAACAAACAAATGACCCCAGATGGCAACCCAATTCTTCAGCGCCCTCCGCTACATCGGTACCCACCACGACGCAGTACCCGTCGGAAACGAAGCTAAAGTTACCGACGATACCGGCATTACTCTCCCCTCCCCCCATCCTTCCTCCTTTATCATAGCCAACTAACATTCCAATAGCCGTCATCGACGACAAAACCACTTTTGACGGTACCTCCCCCGGTTTCCACGGAAATGCAAAGCTAATATAATGATAATGATTGCCACAGCCGCAAAGGGCGAACTCGCCCGTGATTTGATAGTCAAATCCAAGCAGATTGAATTCCTGATCACTTCATTACCGGGCATTGGCGTTTCCGAGGACGAGCAGCAGGAGCGGTTGAAGAATTTGGAGACCGAGTTGAAGGAGGCGGAGGAGAAGAGGTGTAGGGCTGTACGGGATAGGGAAGAGGCGGCGGAGAAGTTGGATGCGGTTATTCGGAGGTTGAGGAGGTTCTAAGTTAGTTGGAGAGGAGGGGGAGGAGGAGGAGGATGGGAGAGGACTCTCTTTTTGCCTTGGGTATTGTAGGGGAATGCATCAAGATTTGCAACGTGCTTGAGAGGAAGGGATTGTCGGCAGGTTTTGTTTTCTAAATTACGAGGATACTCTTAATGGCTGTTTCTTCTCCTTGAGCGCGAATGGTTTTATGTTCTGCAATGGGTTAGAACTGTCTGAGTAATATTTTGCTAGCCCCAGGGTATTTGGCATCTTTTTAGCTTTTGATAACGGGATAAGAATGGTATTGTATAGCTAGAAAATGTTCACTGTACACTTGGGTATAAAGCGACATCATGCTGGGTCACTCGGCCCTCTTCTCCTTCGTCCCTCCTTGACCATTTCTCCTTCACCCTTCCCCGTATCCGTATAATACCCCGTCATCTCTAGCCTCAAGAGCAACATTGAGAGCAGATTACCCTCCTCCTTATAACCTGTTCCAAAGATCGCATCAACAGCCCTTCTGCCTTCTGAATCCTTCTTACCATCGCCATAGCCCCTCTTCTCACTTAGCCCCCTACACACACTAATGAATATCCCAATCCTTCTCTTAAACCCTGTATACAGTGCCGGGATTTTCTCACCATCACTGGTCCTGGCCCCAATGGATTTGGCGTGTGAGTACTTTGCAAATGTGAGAATCGAGGTGAATATATCCTCCATGAGCTTCATAACAGGAGCCTGGCGCTTTCTGGAGAGCGTCGCAAACATAATCCTGTCAAGTATACCCTCGTGGTACACTCGCAGCCTCTCGATCCCCTCTGCGCCAAGATCTGGATCAGGCGAATCTAGCTTCCTTTCGATATCTTGGAGTTTATCTTCAAACTTTCGCCAGGTGGATCCAACCCCTGCCTCGAAAATGTAACTGCAAACTGTGTCTACAAAGTGGTGTGCTTCAATTCGGAATTTCTGGGCGATGGGATCTACTGTGCGCCAGTGACTGCCACGGGAGGTTACATCGCGGAAGAGCTTATTGACCACGAAAAGCATGCGTAGGACTCGGAGCAACAGTTTGAAGAGTCGATCATACTGATATAGCGCTGTCGTAGTAATGATGGCGTCAAGTGGAGAGGGTGGTTTGTATTGTAGCTTTAAGAAATCTAGAGCCTCTAGGCCGTTCGGGTTCATGCATCTCTCCAACTCCTCCATCGTCATGTCCCGAACTCCAAAACTCAAGCCTCCTGGCAGATCGCCGTCTTTGCCGGCATGATGTATCCCACTTTTGGCTTGTGTATTGTTGAAACTTTCGTTGAGAACTCCCATTAATGCTAAACGCAGCTCGGAGGACGCGGGAGGCCAACTATCTCTACTTCCTAGTTTCAATCCCATAGTCCCTCCCGTTCTGTGGACTCCTCCACGTTTCTCTGTTCCATCCAATTCATCGCCAAAGAGTGCATGGCTAAGCCTACTTGAGTAAACGCCATCACCAAACAACTCAAATTTTCGAAGAAGAGAGAGATGCTCTCTGACTTTGTGTTCCTTAAAAAGCATGTTAAGGCAGGCGGTATTTATGATCTTTGCTTGGACGGAAAATATATGGGAGAATGAGAGAACGGGGGTAATGGATATAGGAGGTGCAAACGTAGTTAGGTGATCGTGTTCTGGGTCAGAATTCAGCTCTAAACGTGATATTTTGAGGACAAGAGCGCGCAGTAGATCCTCTCTGTGTAGGTGTTCGATGGGGGGAAGAGAGCTGTTCATTGCCGAGACGGACTTGTCGATCATAGCGCCTATCTCCTCTTTGGATTTTCCGGATGTTTCAAACGTCTCGATGCCTCCCGGTGCTGACTGGTAGTGTCTAGCCACTGGAGTAGCTGCTACTGGCCCCTGTCCAGAATACTTATTGATAGCTGATCGAAGTTCTCGTTCATAGTTCATTGCTTGACTTTGTAAGCTGTTACGTCGTCAGAAAAGTGTGGTTCCAAGCATGATAGGTATCGCTTTACTTATTCAAATCTTCCCAGGAAAATTTCCACTCCAGTTTTAGAGCCCTTACGCCCTCTACAGTCCCAGGCCGCGACAGTGGGTGGTTTGGGTGGAATTTCTGCAAAAAACGTAGACTTTTTCCACTCTCAAAAACAGACTCTCCATTCTCTGCGCTCATGAAAGATGGGACCTTCGCTTTTTCGAAAATCTGTAGTCGTTAGATCACCGTAAGGCATTCGCTGGAGTGGATATCTAATTCTTACAAAGTTTCGGTTTGTTCGCTCCCTCCCTTTATCGTCCACGTATGTCTCTTCTTCAATTCTCACGAAAACTCCTCTCTCTACAAGCCCTTCAAATCCAGTGCCTTCGCCTCCTGCTGGTCGACCAAGGCCTATCCACTCCTCAATAAACTCCAGCCAGGGTCGAGTAACCCTTGCCAAAGTTTCCATCAATAGGGGCTTCAGCCATCCGCTTCGATGCTGCTCTTGCTGTACCACTTCAAACAGCGTGGTAAGCAGCTGAGAATCATCTGATATACCGGCCGTTTGCGAGATCATTTGATGGAATGTGTCGATGATGAGTGCGGGTTCGCGCATGAGTGAGTGGAGGTGAAGGATACTACGGATAGTTGTAGGGTCGACGGAGAGTCTTTGCTGAATTGATTCAACTACTGCCGTTGCACTATCCGCTAATGCTATGATGGAAGGCTTGGCTGCTCTTTTGCACGTTGTTAGCTTATCATAGAGTCTAGGGAAATGGGGAGGGGGGTCAAACCTTGAGTCTTTGTGGATATCATCGACAAACTTTTGGAGTTGTTTGATTTTCTTTCCGCAATCCGCGAAGGATTTCACGATGCTGTTTTTACTGTCAGGATTGGTTCTGTTTAGTCTGGTTCGACTGGAAAATACCTATCAATTGTCCCGGTTGTACATCCGGATATCCGTAATTGTGGCTTGATAGGGAAGAATTCGGCCTTTTTCCGATCGTATGTGAATAGAACCGAGCTTCTACCGAGGCCAAGGTGTAGAAGGCACTGGATAGTGGGCGCGTGAGTTTTATTCAGTCCCAACAACTATTCATCTCTTAGGTACTAACAGTGCACAAGACATCCGAACGAATAACTTCAGGGATCTCCTCATATCCATCCATATGCTCCGTAAGTACCGCATCGAATATTCGAGGCCCGGCTTCCGAAAGGTAAGGATTGGCGGGATCGTTTGCTCCGGTGGAGAGAAAAGATTCCCATGTTTGAAACTGTGGCTATTGAGAATTAGTCACAAGCTTCTAAGTTTGACGGGATTGCACAAACTTTTACCGGAAGCTCAGAAGATCCAGGTTGAAGCCATATATCTTCACTAGTATCGGAGGAATTCTGCTTTATGACTTCTCCAGGTATTGAAACAATCGAATCTACCTCAGTTGGGGATCCATGATCGGGGTCGGCGAAGTACTCGGCGAAGCCACGGTCGAAAGTGAAGAGGTTTGCTTCTGATTCATCTTTATAGGGGTCTAAAGGTTTGGTAATATCTAGGACGGTTTCTGTTCGGATTCTGGTTAGCAATTGAGGTACGGACAATTGATAAGCTAGAGTTACCTTGCAGCGGGGCAATAGGGAACAAAGTGGGTTTAGCAGAGTTATCTGCAGCAAAGCATGAAGGCTTCCACAAATCCGGGATGATGAACGGGTATCCCTCCTTTCCTTCCTCCCGTTTCCCTCGACTTTCCCCGAACGGGCTGGGGTTGGGAAAGACCGAAGAGAAGTCTGTCATTATGGGTTCTCGCCGATTGAAAAAGGCGGAGATGTTGACATCCCCAGCTGCCCTACCGGTATCTCATAGAGGGGACACTGCATGCCAAGCCGACGAAGAGCCTCACACTTCAAGCTCGGCGCGTCAACCCCTCGCGACAGCAACCGAAGCTTTGGTACGCTTCGCTCTCTTCGTGCCATTCGGCTGTCTATGCACTGGCTGCCACTAACAACCATTCTTACAATCATGCCTCCGAAAAAGAAGAATAAGGGGCGTCACGCTGCGGCAGACGATGATTCTCCTCCTGTCCCGGAGCCAATCAGCTTTGATGGCTGGACTGACGAGCAGGAGACGACTCTGTTCAAAGCCATCTCTGTTTACCGTTTAAAGCCCGCTGGTAAGTAGCTGCACAACCAGAAGTTCGCATCCTGCTTGGCTAATGGGAGTGTCGTATAGGGGTACACAAGCACTTTCGCATAATCGGCATTGCCGAATTGATGAAGAACCATGGAGTCTCCGATACGCACACCAACATCGAAGGCATTTGGCGCAAACTACAATCGCAGTATAACCTCGAGGGCCTGGACGAGCGCGTACTTATTACCTTTCTTTTACCCGCATTCCGAAACTGAGATTTGTGAACAGGAGGACATTGAAGACGACCTGGACACTCCAGATCCCTCAGGCGAATTTACGCTCCCGGCCGATGAATACGGGGCGCTCATGTTCTCCCGACGGTCCGACCCTAACAGTGTCGACAGCCCACTTACTGTTGTTCCGCAGACTTTCTGGGCGACCGGAATGAAGGGGAAGAAGGGCGGGAGAGCTGCGCGAAGCGAGTCTGTTGTTTCGGGTGTTGGGACTGGAACTGCTAGTGTCAATCCAGACGATACGGAGGATGGTATGATATATTTCCACAAACTTGATGCTCTAACTTCTAACCTTAATTGCGATATCACAGAATCTATGAGGTCGGTCTCTCCGATCCCTACCAAGACCAGAAAGAACGCTGCCAAGGCCGGTACCCCATCGACTTCAACTACCACCACTACTGCCTCCCGGCGAAAACCTCCTGTCAGAAAGAAGGGTTTGGTCGCCAAAGCTAAGCCCAGTCCTAAACGGAAACCCCTCGCCAAACCCGCCTCTAGTGAAGGAGAGTCTAATACTTCTAACGATGAACTTTCTGACTTGCCCGACGACGTAGACGGTGATGAGGACGCTGGTACTGTTGCAGAGACTGAAGCTGGAGAAGAAGAGGAACCGGAGGCGGTCGCGGAGAGTGAGATGGGGGAAAGCACTACGGCCGCCGGCACTCCACCATCAGTTCCGAAGAAGAGAGGGAGGAAACCGGGATCCAAAAAAGTTGTTCCCCCTCCAAAGAAAGGGGCTAAGAAGGGGGATGTTAGAAGGAGCTCGAGAAGAAAATAATATGATCAATTCTGAGGCTTTTCATATGTATGGCTTTTCTTGCCCAGGGTTTCCTTTTTTTCCTTTTTCAACAAGCTGTGTTTTCTCCACTGTCTTCTTATCAATCGATTGGTAGCTGGTTATTCATGGTTCTGGCTGCCTAGATGTTAATTCATAGCACTGTTATTAGGTTGGGAGATACGACAGGCGTATTACAGTGGGCTCATGTCTCTCCTCTTTTCTTTCTAATTCTCGTTTATATCCGTCGCACTTGTATTACTAGCACAGCGACTACGCATGTTCCAAATACACTATCGTGCGCTGTATTAATCCAGAGCACGGGTGATACCTTATGACTACACTAATCTCCCCTAAAGTCCCAAGTATAATATCACTGACAATATCTTAGATCTCAAAGCTACCTAGTAGCCCCGTACATCAAATACCACCATTACTCCCGCCGGAACGAAACCTTCACCACGATCCACGGATGAATGAAAAATCAGATGCTATGAATCATAGCTGTTGTATCTCCACTTCATCATTGCCACCATCATCACGGCCATTACCATCGCCCATCTGCGGTACCGGTTCAGCACTTGCGCAAAAACCCCTCCTTCCCCCGTAACTAGCGGCCAGCAGCATCGACGTCATAGCAGCGGTGAGGCGATGCTAATACTGGTGCTGGGGGCAGGGAGATGTTTAGTAGGAGCGGACAAAACAGTTTTTGTTTTCCCAGCACTTCTAGCTAGCTAGTTTGAGAAATTCACCTCAGCTTGAGCGCATACCCGAACGCCATGTCATGCCATGCCAGGTAGACTCCCGTGAGAAATAGGGAAAGAGCTGAGCTGTTTCGCGTCCGTGCGGCCGCGGCGATATGGAGGCACTGTGGGGGGGGGGGTATAGTAAGGCAAAGTAAGAGAATGGGCGGTGATATCCTAAATCCGGGAGGTGGAAGTGGTAGAGCTTGGTCGATTTATTGTGGCATTGTAGACCTTTTCTAATCTGGTTAATGGATCAAGTGCTCGTAATAGCTGGGAAAAGCTCCCTTATCCCCGCCCCTACTATGCGGTGAGGATTTATGTCCGTATAGTACTATACCTTCTTGCTGGTTAACTTATAGGGATCCAATTGGACCCACCACCTTGCCCATGATTTTCTCTGCGGTCTGCCCGTCCTGTCCTGTAAGGCCGTTAAGGCAGCCAAACTCGCGTGGCGGATATTAATAATTATTGATCAATTAATTAATTAATCCAGAATGCTACCCAATTTATCGAGAAACTCATTCCACCATATGATATAGGTATTCTCTGTGAGAGGGTTTTCTTTTTCTTTTCTTTTTTAACCGTAGCTTCATTATAACTTTATCGAGTATCGTATCGTAAGTATAATAATATTGAAATTGTACAGTACTTTGCCTTAGGGTTCGATCGACTGCAGGGTTAATGGCGATGATGATGTCGACAGACTCTAAGAATTTGGTTCCTGCCGGCGTCTGGCGTTCCCGGGGCCGTGGGTTCCTTTGTTATTCCATATTTTGCTTCTCTCATCCTCCTTGAGAGAATGGTAGAGAGGGCTTAGAAGCCTTGTTTGTGAGAGGCTGGTCACCGTAGACACGAGAGTTTTTGCCAAAAGAGCTCGACCCATTCATTCATTCTCCTATCTATACTCAGCTTTCTTCTTCGCCGGGTTATCATATACCCTCACTCGGCCCCGGGGGCGGTCTGTGGTGCATGTGCTACTGTATCTAGTTATGCACTGCACGACACCGTATGCCTTCCTATCGTACCGGGAAAACTAGGAATTTCGTTCCTTCTTTCCTTCGTTTTGTTTGTCGTGTTCTAGATATTGAGTCCCGCCCTATGAATCGTGCGCGGCAGTATCCCTTTCTCTACCTATTTGAGCGCTTGGCTAACGGGATAGTAGAGTTCATTCCTTCCTTCATGCGCGGAAAGCAGGTAAGGTCTTAGTTTCGTCCCAACTTCCTTCGATTAAGTAAAGCAAAGCCTAGGGTCCAACCTAAACACACAACCATCTGGCCATAAAGGCACGGCGATCGTCAATTCCCCAGATATAGCCTGCATCTATAGATTTACTATCATCCCCCTTCAATCTAACTTATCCGTTAATTTTGTTTATTAACTCCCTCCAATGACGAGTTTGTGCATTTCTCATTTTTTTCCTCATTTTTTTTCCCTTCAGGTTTGCCCCCCACCCATCCCCCTTCTGTCTTCGCGCATAAAATATCCACTTCCAGCTCCGCATATTACCCTACCAATGAGCTGGCAACGAACCCCCATCTTCATCACCACCACCATAAACAAAAATGCTAGATTGGAGGCTTTCCTCGATCGTGAAACTTTTATTTTTTATTTTATTCGCCGGTGTGATACTATCCCTTAGTCTGTCGAGACATGCGCCCAAGATATCGGGTTAAGAAAAGAGCGAGATCTGCAAAGCAACCTCCCTTAACTGGAAATAAATTAACGAGATCAGGAAAGCATCCTTCCCTGACCGGAAGTAACTTTCTTGGCTTTTAAACTAAGACCTCTAGCGCCGATTTCTTGGGCGCATCCGACGGACTAAGGGATATGCTTCTTCCCGGGAGCGCACAGCATAGCTGTAGGTGGCCTCTAAGGAAGATGTCGAGCTGAGCCACTGATTTCAATATCATCCAGAGAATTAGTGGCATGACGGAAGGATGAATTAAGCGGGGAGAGGGAGGCAACGAAAAAAAAAAATTGCATCAATTCCCCAGTAGCAAAAACAGCTCGATCGCAGAAGGAAAGTAGTAGTAATAGTGAGTAAGATGAAGATGGCAAGAGTTTTGATGGGTCAAAAAAAATTTCAAAAATCGAACTCTCTTTTACCACTAAAGCTGTACGAGTAGTGGTGGTAAGAAAGTTCTTTTTCCTCCTATGTTCTTTTTTTTTTTATAGGCGATTTAACCGCCAGACCTCTGATCGTGGAGCCCTCGAGTGATATTTGGTGATGGCGGTGTTGCGTATGCAACTAACTGGTACTTTGTATCATACTCATGTGTGGGACGGGATTTTTTGAGAAACGCAGGACGCGATGTGCTGCGCAAAGGTGCTGATGTTGGAAGGGGAGTTAGGAGAAGGGGGCGAAGGAGGGGATGAAGTAAGAGAGGGGCAAAAGCTTTCCTTTTCTTTCTAGTTCTTTTTCTCTTCGTGGGGTATGTCTAGACTGGCCGATCGCGGGTGTTAGGCTGTAGTGCTATATAGTGCAGGGGAACTATAATTTAGGGAGATATTAGATGGTGATGGGGAAGAGCCGTCGGCGATGTTTTATGAACTTTTAGATCCATTGAGGAACTGTGATCTTGCTCGCCGCAGCCGCAGAGTGGGTCCTGATGGGGTACATACAGGTAACCGTAGGTAGATATACAATTGCTACAGTAGCCGCCCTACCTGGTCTAGCTAGCAATCAACGCAACTTAACTAGACACAATAACAACAACCTTAAACTCTCCTTCCCACCTCACCCCGCCTCTTTCATTTTTTTTCCAGCTCCCACCCTTATTATTAGCAGCCACTATGATGCCGCAGATGAAGCACACCAACCAAACAAATCCTTTACCAAAGAGCCTGCAACATGGCGCTAAGATTCCTCCTTCTTTCCCCTTTACACCCGGGGAAGCACGGGATAGACAGGACCCTCTCACCGTCCTTACTATACCGTGCTTAATTAGGCACAGTATAACTTCCATATATGAGGAGGGGCCTTAGAGTCAATGCTTCAAATCGAAACCTACCCCCAATCGCCCACCCCGCTGCTATGCTGGGCCGAAAAAAGAGGGGTTAAAATAAAAACTAGGGCAGAAGGGGGGATGTAACAGTCACAGTGATGCCGACCAATGCTTCCAGTCCTCCTATTTATCAGAATAACTAAGGAAAAACACAAAGAAATTCGTTTTCAAATTCAAAAAGGGGCGGGGATCTAGTTCCCAGTTGCTCGGGTGAGCTTCATGGACGATCCGAATGGTTCCTTCCTCTCTCCTCTCCTGCAGGAGCAACTCGGGGCTATCGTATTAGAGTCCTAGTTTCACGAATCAAAAGTGAATGAATGTATAAAGTCAGATGACTAGTTTCGTGAAACCGGAGATAGAGATGGAGAGAGGGAAACAATTGCACTTTATGGTATCTAGGTCCGATACGGTGGCCAAAGTCAGACAGCTGTTCATGCCGAAGAGAAGGGAGAAGAGAAAGAGAGATGAGGGGGAGGAAACGGAAGAAGAGATAATGGACATCTCACCTTAATCTGCACTGGAAACAAAAGAAGGGAAAGAGAAATGGAATAAAAGGCATTGTTCTCCGCTTGTGCTATCCTTGAGCGAGTGATAGTCAGCGTGAAACATCTGCCGTACCGTATCGTACCATGGCGATCCGTACCCGTTCGTGGCTTTTGCAAGAAAGAAAAAAAGAAAAACCTCCTGTCATATCGTACAGGAGGAAAGAAATCTACGATACAGTTTAATTCAATTCAATTCAGTTCAATTCAACCGACGACTGCCGTACCTCAAGTATCAAAAAAGTAAAGAAGAAAAAAGAAAGAAAAAAAAGAAAAAAGCACTTGCAGAATGAGGGGGAGGGGCAAGGGAAGCGCGAACAGCCTGCAGTTAGACTGCCTACGAGTACAGCAGACAGAAGAAAAAAGGGTACATATTTATCACTCCGGTAGCTAACCCGAAATCGGAGAGGCAGAGGGATATGATACAAGTCGCTACTTGCTCGTTTATTACCAGTAATAACGATATTAACAAAGCCAAGTTATTCATAGCATTGAAGAGGGGGCCGATAGGTTAACATGTTATATCACAGCTTCATGCAGGTTTGCTTACTTTACTTATCTAGCCAGCTGCGGCGCTTCACACCTTCTTTTTCTATGGCAACCTTACCTCATGCTACTGTAGAATGGCATTCTACCGACCTCATGACATCTGAATCAACGAAGCGGGTGTGGAGAACCCCTTTCTCTTCCCCGTGATCTCGTTAACTCCCCGCCCAGGCTTAATTACCTCAGACAGGTAATGTAAGGCGTCGTGGTCGGCGGATTACTGGTTTACAGAATAGCTACTGTAGAGGACTGCACTCTCCCGTGGCCTTGCGTAAGGCCTACCTGTCTTGCAAGTGAATGAGCGAAAAGTGAATGGGCAATGGGGCGAGACTGGGTTAGTAATTTCGCGGTGAGAGGAAGGAAGGAAAGGGCGGAGAAGGGAATTAGGCATTTTTAGGGAGTGTGAGTTGGTCGTGCGGTGGAGATATGTTGCGGTATGACACGGTGGATGATCGTGACGCGCGGGCGGAAGAAGGGCAGGCTTTGGGAGAGCGAGGGAAGCAAAGGGTCTTATGGCTGCAGTAGCGTGGTGGTGGTCAAGTTATGCTCGCTGCTGATAGTTAACTTCGGCCTTTGATATGATAAGCGCCACTTAAACCCTAATTAGGGGTTAGAGGCCTATCTCTATGGTGATGGGAGGTGGTGGGATCAGCTATCCGGAGATTCTTGTGAAGGTTCGGTCCAGCAGTAACGCGGTACTTGTAGTTAAGGGCCTATACTACTGGCGAATTATTTATGAATTGTGTAGATCTACAGCATTCAACAGTAAAGACAGTAAACCGCGCAGGTGTTTCAACAAAAACAAACCCCGCTGTTCATCGTTGCTTGAAAAGCAAGCCCCAGCACACACCGCAGTACAGCGCACGATAACCAAGGCTTACCGTATCACTAACACAGCACAATCATTGACACTCACATCTCACAAAACCCAAACCTCTAATCCCGCATCCCGAATAAGTCAACAGAGTCCTCACAGTATCGTACCTAAGGCTAGCAGGATGCGATACCTCATCTCAAGAGCCATCTATCACAAGCATCCACCGGAAGGATTACCAATTATTCCTTCGCTAGTCTTCCAGGCACGAACGGACAGTTGGTCAGTTCACATCAACTACCCACGTCCGGATTCACGGATAGGCTGGAAGAGATCTTGAGGCATCTCGGGGGTACGACGTCACTGCTGTTATTCATATTCTCAGTGCAGATTACCAAATCTTCTAAGGCGGAAGTGCGGTAAACCACGAGCACGTAAATTCCCCTTTTGGCGAAGGCCTGTCTGTGTGGAGTGTGGGTGCGATGCTGAAGATGTTGATTTAATATGAAAGCCGTAACCTTGCTCTGGTGTGTAGCTCCCTAGTACAGGCAATTACAGTACCATAATCTCATAGCTAACTATTAATAGGATGCCCGGCCTCTACCGGCAGCCTTCTCATTTTGATAATCTATCCATCCAACGAATCCATAAGAGACTCTTGCTCAAAAGTCCTGTGAAAGGAAAGTCCCCAGGTATCTAATCATTCGAGTGACTAACCTAGCTTTCCTATTAGAAAAAAGTACCGGCAGTAAACACCGCTTTAGGGCCTTGAATAGAAACCACAAAGGAGTGCTTTGTCTTACAATACCAACCGTACAGGGGGTTGTCGGAAAGTCTGTCGAAGTCTTGGCAGTGTTTACTATGAGATTTGCTGCCAAGACTTCGACAGACTTTTCGACAACCCCCTGTACGATTGCTCATACTCACACATACACTACCTCACCATACTTCAGTTTGTTATGCTAGTATGGTACAAGTGTAATCCATATATTATTCTGACAACATGCCAAAACAAGGCATGTTGATCGCTGCCTGTTCGGCTAAGCTCCCTGCGTTTGTACAGGGTTCAAACCAATGATGCTGCTAGTGTAAACAACTAATAGCTTATCTCTCCCTTATACTGTTAAAGTTGTACTGTACAAGTGAGCAATTGTTAGTCTACGATATCATACTAAGCACAATTCATTATATTATCATCACATGAGCAATCCAAAAGCCTCACCACCAAACAAAGCACGCCTCCAAAGGCTCCCTTCCATCATTCCATCCTTCCAACTCAAGCACCAGTTTCAAATCCGCCTGCTCAGCATCACCCACCCGGCACTAACCGTCGATCCCATTGTTTCCTCATCCTCCACATTCCCTCATCCTCTCAAGGCTCACCACCTGTATGGCCCAAACAACCAGAATTGTCTCAGCCGTAACTGGCATCTATCACCGCCATTGCCTCGCGCACGGGCTCAGGTGCCATGCACCATCCCATCCACCCATTTTACAAGGTCTAATATCCAGGCGCTATAATTGACAATACGAGGCTTCCCGAAACTCATAGTAAGAACGAGACAAACAGCCTCAATTATGATAATGGCACAATAACATACCATAGATAGAAAGGGCAAAACCAAAAAGGTAGTACGGGGGTAAGGTAAGTATCGTACGGTCCAATTCCCGACACCGTGTGTTGTTGATACCATAGGGTAGGGTAGGGTTGCACGCCCGGAGTAGAGAGTTATTATAAGCCGAGTCGAGAAACCTTGTAAGCAAGTAGAGTGCCGTAACACGGATGCGCGGGTCGTGTATAAGGCGGTGAATGAATAAGAGCCTAGCATCTAGAAATGTATTGGTGCTTTCATGAACGTCTTTGCGCGCGGGCAACAATGGAGTAGCAGAGGGAGGCCATTCAGCTACCCAACATCAAAGTAATACAATCCCCTTGTTATTATCCATCCCTCCATTCCAGTGCAGTGCAGTATCGGCACCTAAGCACTTGGAGAGTACGGTACAAGTACTTCCCCCCCCACTCCATTTGATGGAGAAACCAGAATAGGGAAGGTTGCACTCCGGTAGACCACTATGCGCTGGCGAACAATCCTCACTCAAAGGATACCGAAATCTGTGGACTGTAGGACGAAAAAGAAGACCAGGATCTTGCAGGGTTTACGAATGAATGGTTCTCCATTCTCAACCTATCAACTTCAAAGCACCATATTCAAACATCTCCTTCCGTACCAGTACAATACGGTACAATACTCCAGGGAGTTTTACGACCAAGTAAATCGGCCCAGGTAAGGGAACAATATTTTCTCTTTCTTCGTTTAATTTAATCTACGTGCAGGGAAGTGGAAGCCGATGGGGTAGAAAAAAGGGTTTGATCTTCTGCAGTACTGACTGGTAGGCATACTACTGTATCTACAAGTACCGGTACTCAAAAGGCTAACGATCAAGTATCGCTTCACCACGATAGCCTACCCCTAGTTCTTGCATCCATTAAGCCAAAATTACTTAGGATTACTACTGCGAACCCCCTTTACTCTTGTATTGAACTTGGGGGCTTAAATTTGTTTGAAGATTAATATTTTTGGATAGGAAATACCGGTAGGTTGCTGTTCTGGCTGCCAGGGTTGCGCTGTGGGGTGTTGCACCATTTTTGTCCACCCCGGTACTGTACTAGACTGTAGTATATAAAAAAAGATGCAACATGCCCGGAAAAGAAAGAAGTTGAGTGCTGTATACCGGTATGAGAAGTGAAGTTGACTCTTTGTCTTTGTTGCCCGCCGGTTCCCACCGTGCGCAATTAGCTACGAGGATTGTATGAGCATAGCGGGGAAGAAGGGACGATTTGAAAACGAGTCCTAGTGCACATTTCTCCGCTTCCGTTCTTGTTCTACAGCATCACGACTTAGCCCCCTTCTGTACCGAGTAACGTACAGGTTACAAGCATATATAGCCCAAGCATTTGAGTCTAAATTTTGTATGGGCAGTCTGATACGCACAGATAATTTGCCACACAAATTTTTTATCCCTTTGTTGGGGCCCTATTGCCTGTGACTTGTAAACTATCTACTGTATCTCGTTGTGGTGGTGAAGTCCGTTTTCGGGGAGAGGGGGCCGGCAATGAATGATTGAATAGGGTTTCTCTTTCGGTCATCTTGGCATATGCTGTGGATGAATGAATAGATAAACGCACTGCGCGCTGTGCGCAGGATAATCGGTCTTCTACAGCCCTGGGGATGCGGATGACTTGTTCTTGTTCCAATAATATTGTTCTTGTTCTTATTTTTTATTTTTTTCTGCACCGTTTCTTCTTCCAAACCCTTCGACCACAAGCAGTAGGCAAAAACTGACTACAACTTAAGCCACAACCTGAGTAACCGGTGTGAAAGTATCACAATACAGTCCACAAGCGAACAGCAGTCGCACATTCGAGCTTATCATACAATCCTCCCATCGTGTACCCCAACTTAGTGTAGACTCCCATAGCCGAAGTATCACGCCGTTTTACCTATCATACCAGCATGCCGTCTATAGAACACCTCCTCCAACATATGATACGATGCGGCTCACTCGCTCCGATGAAATAAAAAATTGCTTCATTCTTCCCCATTGACCACTGTGGCCGCCACCATATATCGAAGCACGAAGGCCGCCCAAACCACCAGCCCCGATACTCCTAATAAAAGAATAACGATTACTGCGATGACATGGGTCTGAAGCATTTCGCCAGGCCGGCTCTCATGGGCTGGAGTAAAACTACCTTATCTGGTCGATGTCAAATGGCGAGGCCAATAGATTAAGTTAAAGACGGGTGTTTAAAAAAGTATCTCTTACCTTTGCTTGGCTGTAGGGCGTACAATCGGTGAGGCAGAAATTTCCACCCTTTTAGAGGCAGAATTGTCGGATAGGGAAAAGCGAGCAAGGTGAGGCGAAAGAAGGCTCGAATCTGTTCGTCTCTCCGTACGAGTAGTGTGCGGGGCGAGATCTGGAGTTGGTATTCTTCAAAATACCTGAGTACAGATCAGCACAAAGCAGAGAGCATAATACGGCAGATATCCGAGAGGTACTATGGACATCTTCGTGGGATCGTTATGCTTTAATCTTTGTAAAGCTACCCGGGACACGCCGGGGGCTGTTGCGAAGTAGAAGCTGCGTTGTAACTTCACGGGCTTTTTTCCCACCAGCTTGTTTAACACGGTTTTTACAAGAGGACATGTTCGCCAGGGTATTGGAAAGACATGCGTGAGAGGCTGGTTGAGGCAAGCCGACACCAGCGGTCAGTGTGGGTTCACGGAATATGGCGTTAGGCCTGGCGTTTTGACTTATTCCCAGCAGCACCATAGCCAAATGGTGCGGTGGCATGGCTCGGTATTGTATTTGCGGGGAGAATTTTTTGCTTTTTCGGTTAGCTGCCGAACCTGATAGGTGAAGGGTAAATTCTTGAATTTTCTTACAGCAAGAAACCTCGAAGCGCCGCCGATGCTCATAAACTGCAGTTTGGTTTTAGAGGTGGTTAGTAGCAATTCATTTCTTCCGCTTCTGAACGTTAGTTTATGGCCTAATGAGCCAGCATTTCAGCTCGATTAGCCCCCGTTTTTTTTTGGCTAGCAGGAAAAGCTTTCTCGTCCAACAGATCCAATATCCTCAGATGTGAAGATTTAGGAAGCCAATCCAATCAATTTCGCCACCATGTTGTGGCTCCCTCATGCTCCTCTAGTGCTCCCCAGCTTGTGATAGATCATTGCTAACACGCAAGCTTTGATTTTTTTTCGCTCCACTCCGTAGAAGTGAAAAACGTTTGCGAGGTCATTCTAATTGCTTGGATTCGGGCCGGCCATGTTGTACAAGTATACAACACGCGGGGGAGAGACATGACCAAACCGTGACGGAGTGTGTGCATGAAGGAGCACCAGAATCAAGTTCAAACATCCACTCTCCTTCCCTCAAAGCTAACAGGAGATCACCAAAACATACTTGGGCATCAACTTCGCGAGGTTTGGGCTGTGAGAGCTCCACAATCCTCTGGAAGACAAAAAAGCCAGACGTGGGGGCGGCCCGTGCGTCACCAAGAGCCGCAACTCCCTTGCAAGTTGCATCCTACTGACAAGCACTATCCTGTTTGTCTGCACATTCTTTTTCTCGTGAGTACCGGTACTTAAAATACAACGACTTCTGTAAATGCTTCTCCTTTCTGTTTTAGAACTTGACCTAGGAGACACCGGCCTGAGGGGAGGGATTCTTTATCCTCAGCGTTTGTGCCGTGCGTCTCCCGCCGAACTTGTTGCAAGGTTGCTGTAGCTCGGTTGGCAGTGCATGCACTTCTCAGGGATGCGTGTTTTGTAATTCGCTGCCTTCACGATATAGTCGTTCGTTTTGCTTGGCTATTATCCCTGACTGCACTTGTCAACTCCACAGTCCACACCATCTTGATTTTCACCCACCAAAGAAACATCCCACACTACGGACTTGAGCCTAACCAATCCCTCCCCAAGTCGTGGTCATTATCGATTGAACTGCATTAACCAATGGGGCAGCGCTTCCTATGTGTCGTGCAGTCGTTCCCAGCTCAATTGCTTGCTTGCCTCTGGAAAGCTAGGTAAGATATAAGAAAACCCACAGCAACTCTCGTCTGAAGTTGGTTTTCCCATTCATACTACGCCAATCTTACGACCAACTCAGCAAAATAAGAAAAACTTTTGTTCGCTCTTACTCTGGTGCTGTCAAACCTCACACAACCTGAAACAACCTGCAACATAAGTCCGATCAAGCAAACGCCCAATACCCACGATCAACAACTCAACTGAACCTTTGCATCACAAATCATCGCACTCGATCGGAATTTTCTTCTGTTTGCACTCGAGGCCTCGAATCTTCGTGAATCTTCGTCGGCAGGAACCGACTACAATCCATTTCTCATTTCTCCGCTGGCGAATCAATTCCTTTGCTCGCCTATAGGGTAATCCTTGAAGAAAATATCCTAATTTTTACCCCACCAAGAATCGCTAGATAAAGCTTCTCAACCGTCGTAAACACTGGCCAGACGATATATCACAAGAGTAATGCCAACCCACGCACCAACACCTCCAAGCACCGCCAGCTTTTCCTTTGTTTCGTATCCACAAGCAGAATATATATATCCACACAACTACGGTGCACCACTACAAAGTGTACACCCGATGCCCGGAATGTCAATGCCACAGATGGAACTCCCTGGAGTAGCAACATCTGGACCACCTTCATACCCATCACCATACGCAACAAATATGGCATATGCCCACCTCGGCCCTATGGGCAACCCTACACCCCCGAATGTGAGCCCAATGCTCGCTCACTCCCACCTTCCACCGAGCCCTGTCATGCACAACCCACATTCACTTCCACAAACGCCACCCACTAGCCCCGACAGATGCAATGCGGATACCAAGGTTATGCGACATATCCTCACCGCGATGACAAAGATGCAGAGCACGATGAAGGATCTGGCAGAACGACAAGAGCAAATCCTCGACCGGATGAGCTTGCTCGAGCAACGTGGTAAGTTTTACACCCGACTAGCCTGCGGGATGTGGTGCTAACGGTCCAAAAAATGCAGTTGGACGAATGGACGAGGGCATAAGCACACTTCTAGAGCAATCGGAGGTGATTGTTGATAATTCGAAGAGCATTCGAGTGCGAGTAGACGACAGTGAGAGGTATGGTTAAGCCCCGTGCCAGCTGTATTGCATGGGATAATAGGCTAATCCCTTCAGCAGTCAAGATGCACAAGACGCCTTCGAAAATAGGCTAACAGCTCTAATGGATGGCGTTGTCGAGAAGCTCGTCGGTGGGATCGGCGATGAGATTAAGGACATCAAACGACTTGTGAAAGATACCGAGAAATATGTGAAGTTCGATCCATTCAGCTGGAACGGCCGAATGGCCCTCGGACAACGATACCGCGACGCCATAATCTTAGGCGAAGAAGAGCAAAAAGAGGTCGACGTTGTCGAATAGCTATAACTTCATATATATTCCTTTAATATTTCCCGTCTATCATCTCTCATTAGCGGAGTAGGTCTGTTAGCAGCATTTTCATGGAGTGTACTCTAACCAGTTATTTCAGCTTTAGTATATTGGGGGCTGGTTGCTTTTACGGTGTTTTCTATTTTTTGTACCTATTTAGGGCCTTTCTTTTTTTTCTCTTTCTTTTTGTCCACGGTTGCACTGGTCTCTATATCTTCTTTCTGTCCATAGTCGCTGCAGGAGTAGCGGAGCCCACCAGCGAGGGTAATATGCTATAAAATCCGAACCCTTCTGATTCAACAAATCATAAATGCTACTCCCAATCGTTTGCAACCCGAGGCGAAAATCTCAAGATCGTTGTTTCAGCTCATGCCTCAACGATCGCGAAGGCAGTCTGATGCATACGCATCCGTCCCGTCTCCCGTCCTTTCACCCCCGCATCAGACCAAGGGCATTGCCAATGGTCTGTTCAAAACAATGCGCCAGCATAGCTGGTCAAAATGACCAACTTCCTAGAGAGGTATTGTGGTTTTCCCAAAGGTTGCGAAAGGGGCCCACAGCTCCCCCAGCCTTTTTTTTCAGAGCTTGATTGCGCAATAGCATCTACCGGGGGCCGTGCTAAGAATTTCGCTCTGAAGAATCAAATATACTGTGAATTCTCAAATTCAGTGGCTTGCCAAGTGCTAATTAAACAGAGAGCTCTGAAAAAAAAAAAGGGACTCGCAACCTTTTGTCCAGCGAGTTTTTCGCAACCTTTAGGAAAAGCACAATAAAGGTAAACATATCCCGAAATCCATTCAATCCTAGTACCGTATTGTATTTGAGTGCCATCGGGACTTGTGCCACCGCCTTCAAAGGGCCTTCCACTGGCCTTACACTTTCCGCACGCGAGATTGCAACGACCCAGTCCGGAAAGGGAATGGCCACACCTCGAGACTTCGCTTCGCAGCGACAAAACCCAACCATGATAGGTCAATTTCTCTAGCCGAGATAGGATATCAATTGATAGCCAAGAAATATCATTTCGTGCCCCCAAAGTGAGGTTAGGCACGTTAGAGGCTAGATCGTGTCCTGCTGACAGCAAAAAAAAAAACCCTTCTCCCAGGTTCACGAGCAGCCGATGAAGAGGCAAGAGTAGGCGGTACGAGAGCGGTAGATGTCAACCCAATGCTGGACTCGCCTAAACAGCCTGTCAGTGCATATGCCCCTGTAATTACAATAAATAAACCTACAAGTTGATTGATAACCACTTCCATGCCGGCTGTTGCAATCTTCCGCAGGTGAAGAAATTTTCTCTCAAGGGCTGTACTGCAAATGGAGGAGAAAGTTTGTTTGTCAAACAAAAATGTCACTGTTGGCTTCGGAAGGGTCACGTGAATGGCCAGTGATAGTTACCCGGTTCACTCCCGCAGCCTCATCTCGTAGCATGAGGAATCACTCGGCAATAGAACCGCAGCCCGGCTCCCGAAGCTTGAGTGCACATAGTAAACCATAGACCACAGGCGAAAAGGATTGAAGATGTTTGATTAACGTCTCTGATAAAGCTAGAAAGGCACTCGGTACTTATACCACTAGAAGCCCCAATTCCAGAGGCTCCTAATAACTTTGCTAACGCCCGCGGCCTGCCACCAGATGATGCTTCATCGGATCGAAGCCATTCTTAAATAGGGCTAAGTTGTATATAGAAAAGATCCAAGCATGGCTCGAGGAAACTTAAAGATCTATTTCATTAATCAGCAAAAAAAAAAACAGTGTCCTGGAAATATCCCAGCCCCCAGGGACTTTCCTAGCAGCCACGCTTGAGAGATAAAAGTGTATAGTAAAACACAAACCTCTACGCTAGTATCTCGCCCTGAGCTATTGTTTCTAACTCAGAAGACCCCTAACAATACAAATACATTACTAAGCCCTATTTAAGAAAACGCATTCATAAATACCCAAATGGGGATCCGGATCCCACTGAAATGCCTAAGGAGCACTAATTTCTAAATCCTACTACTCTATATACTATAAACCCCACAGAGAGTGACGCTTATCTGTATCTGTTGCTATATTAAAAGCAGATACTGAATATTCTTTTGTAAGGTTAAGACGTACATTCCATGGAGAAACAGAACACCTTAGCAAACAAACGAGAACTACGTTGGCTGCCTCTGAAGGATCCTGGTGACACTTAACAAAAGTGATCACGATGACCCCTTGCCAGAAAGCCAGTGACCTCTTTCTCTTTGTGGACTGCCAGTTCTTCGTCCGCAGACAGTCTGATAGCCCCTTTTATTCTGACCATCGGAGGCTCCACGAAACCTAAAGGAGTACTCTTACCTACCATCTGCGGTCCTCCATCAAAACTTCCTTTCCTCATGACTCTTTCCTAGCATTAGTCAAGGCTGCCTCTGAAAAAATCTTCTTTTATCTGGGGTGGAATCACCTTCAGGGTTTGGCTGTCTTCCTCCATAGAGCAGACTAATCTGCTTCCAATAATACCTTTCAGTGTGGTAGTCTCCGTTGCCACTAGGACAGCCGAGAGGAATATGATTGGGATTGAAGCTTTTGGGTGTGAGAACAGCACTCGCTAGATGCGGAAGCGATGTTACAAGCCAGAGCAGCCAAATGTATTTGTGTTAAAATAACTCACAATCCCAACCAATTTATTATCCATCACTGATTTTAGAGGGCTATAATTAATCCAGGGTTCAAAAACAGAATCACGGCAAATCCCAAAGTATTTTGAGTGGGGTTGGGTCCCAAAGGAGGGCAATCAGCCAGGCTAGCAGCCTTGGATGTGATAAACTCTCATAGTGCCACCCAGGTTTGATTTTGATATCGCGGAGCCGCCATTGTGGCGGGGTTTATCAAGACATTACACCTCGCGCTGTCGATGCTATAAAGCTTGAGTCTCCATAGTGGAAGGTCGTGATTGGTGTGAAACTAGCATTGAGCACCACCATCGCATTATCTTGGGTATCCTGAAACTGCTCTCTTCTTTCCTATGGGGGCGCCGAGTTTTATTACCAGATATAAGAGCTAAGAAGTGATAAGGGATGAATGGGGGCATGTAATTTAATACGAATCACTTAAATATACACCTTCTACAAACTTTTCAACCCTATCGATATAATAGTACTCTCGTTTCAGCACCCCGGCATGCACTCAGCGCAGCGACAGCTATCAGAGCACGGAGTTGATACCTATTTAGATATACGATAACGTGTCTGACAGATGGCTAGAAGAGACTTGAGGGAATAAACTAAGTTACCTCACATTACGTTTCTTCAAACTCGAAAAAATTGGGGAATCCTTGACTAGATCTCAACATCCCTGGAGAACTAGTGCCGAATACGAGGTATCTTTCAAAATAGCAGGTGGGGCCACAATGAACTAATCAACGCGAGAGCTTCTTGGGTGAAGGCTGGTGGGGCATCATTGTCTGTCACTCGGCCAACATCCATCCCCCGCTCTATCCCGAACTTGGAGTTAGAAGCCCCGTTGCCCAACTTTATGTGAAATAAGGGAATGAATAAGTACTTAGTAAAGCTGGTCTCAATATGCGGGGTTTAGATAGGTCGCTGAGGGAATAGAGAAGCCTAGCTAGGGTAGCACCTACGATGAAGGGGCCTCCCACACACTAGGCTACCAGTGTCCCTGGATGTCATAATTCTGGTAGCATATACAGGCTGAATGTATACCAGGCCTCAGTTTACTCCGCTAGTCGATTTGGCAATCAATGGAACCATCTCTACCATGGGTGGAACGACAAGTGCGCTATCGATTTGATCGTCGGACTTTGTGGGACTGAGTTATCATTTCCGAATTCGCAACGTATTTCCACAGTTCTGCATTACAACCCACCCCACACGAGGATAGGTGAAGGTCATCTCATGAAATTGAAGAGACTTAATAGCTTATCGCCATTCCATTAAAGTGCTCAATCTCGCTTGGCTCACGTTCAGCAAGTTATCGGCGATATCAGCTATAAGATTTCTTTGCTCCCAAGGGCTCCATGCTGTATAGAAATTTCATGCCACTAGAAGGGCATGGATGTTTCTAAAACCTCGACTACTGGTGGATGTGGAAATAACACTGTTGGAACTAAAAAAAATATCAAACGGCCCTTCCTGACTGCTTTCACTACCGGTGTCTATTCCTCCACAGAATACTCTCAGCATATCCACCGAGAGCTTCCGCTAGTGAGATATATCATATAAGCGCCCATTAGACGGAGGCACTATCAAACATCTCATACCTGAGATTAGCCGCGCGCAAGTCGTTCCTCTGTTCATGATGTTATCTAGACGCCCTATCAATAGTTCACATGATCTTCTCACGGCCCTTTATTCTTTATTTCCATTCTATCGCTAAAACAACCCCGTGAATCACTCCATATATCCGGTTGCGACACACCCCAGACACTCATATTGCATTGTACTGGGGTAGGGTCAAAAAAATCGGAAAACTTTTGGTGGCAAAACAGGGAGTAGGGGGATGATCGATGTGGCGGCGGGTGAAAAGCGATCAGGTTGCGAAACATCTTAAACCCAGGTTGTTGCACAGAGTGGTTGGAGAAGCCTCTTCAGTACCCTCTTTGGCTAGCTGGGTAGAAAATAGTCATGTTTAGACTACGGTATAGTGGAGTACCGGTACTTTCTTCCTCAAACCATCATCCGGCTTTCTGGTGTCTGCCAAGCCCCATTTTTTTCCAAAGTGCTTGCTTCGCTACATCACTCCCCCGATAATCTTGCTGATCTTTTTTTCCGATTTTTTTGACCCTGCCCTAGTAGTGCCCGGAAGCATCTCCCAGAATAACAATACTCTGATCCCACCTAATTGGGTGATTACTCGGAAGTCACCGCAACCAGATTCAATACCATCATTCGTCTAGTTTAGTTCAGAATACGATGCATGCTCGTTGTGCCCTCAGCCTTACCACAACCCTGCAAGCCTTGACTCTCACTTGGATAGGTTTCCGCTAAGGCAGCGTCGCACAAATGTAACTGGAACCCGGCCTATGATACCATATCAGCCAATCGCACTTTATGCCCCCAACTTATGGGTGCCTGCATTTCCCCGGAAAAAATGCTGTACTTCTAGAATGTTTCGGGGAATTGCTTTTTTTCCTTTTTTTTTAAAAAAAAAAAAAACGGTGAATGGCTTCGGCGGAGGCAATGTTTCCAACATCCCGACGAAAAAAGAGACAATTAATCTGCTAGGTTTGTCATGTTGCACAAAAGCGAAACTCCTAGGAGGACCTACGGTTGACGGGGCCTTCGGGGGCCTAGTGGGGCCTGTGTCTTGGTAATTGACACAGGGGTTTTCGCCGTCGGAGACTGTCACGCTTAATGCGTAGGTGAACTTTGGTGGGGCCATGAGCATGTATAATAGCGGTATGTGATGGCTAGGCTGTATTTAGGCTATTAGAGAGTCTGGGAGTAGGCTAGGAGTCCCGTGGTTTTGAGGTAGTGGATATTGTCCGGGGGGAGGCCCCTAAAGCTGCGTCAATGACTTATACGGGATGATTCTGTAAGTGCAGAATTTACCAAAGTTTATCTCAGCGTAATGGGAATTGAACCAACCCCGCCAGCGTATGGTGCTATAGTCAGGGTCTACTTGTACGGACTTGGAGAGTTTTAGAAGTTCCTGAACGGAAGATTTCTCTGGTACGGTAGTCGGAGAATCAGCCAGCAAGCTTAGTTGCTTACCGCGATTGCTACAGATTTCAAGCTAGGAAAGATAGCAAGTCACCCACAGTCTAGAATTGAAAGGTGAGACTGAGCCGTTTTAATTGGGTAGACGCCATCTCTTTGTGCATTTATGGCCACTATGCAAGTTAAACAACAACTCCACCAAAAAATACTAGTAAAGAGTCAATTTGGGGGTACAATGAATATATGTGACCACTGTCACCTTCCCTATATCTAACCTCCGAAGCACGTATACGGGTAATGGGCTTCGGTGATGCCTAACGGAAGGTGTCTCGTCAATTTGTTTGGCATCTCCCTAGAATTCCGACAAACACAATTCGATATCGCAGTAACATGTAGGAGTTAGAACGAATGCTGCCTTCCTCGGAGATGTGAGGCAATGCTTTGAGGAGTAGATATTCTCCTGATGAATGCCGGTATAAGAGTAGCCCCTACCCACAGCTATCAGGGGTTAGCTCACATACCATCACTCGCCCTCCTGAACCAAAGCCCCCGAAGCCGGTCATCATACATCCATTAATTTCTCAGAAAAATATATATCTTGGGGGATAATATAAAGATACCACCTCGTTATTATCTCCTTCGAAGACGATACACAGCCGAAACTGTCATTATAATGGAAGCAAACCTATTCGTGCAACAATTTAACGCGCTCACCGAGGCAGCGGCTCAAGAGGCCAGGGACCGAGCAGGACCCGAAACCAAGATCTCAGATTTCCGGGTAACCACCGATAATCGTGATGGTGGAAGTAGTAGCGCAAGCGGGAGTGATACAGAAGATGAAGGGAAGGACGCTGTGCATGTGATGATGCTTTCTCCACCCAAGAAAGATTCTGGATCACGGGATGAGAGATGGACACTTTACCTTCCACCAATATCGTCTACTTCCTCCTCCTCCTCCTCTCCTTCTACTTCCCCCACTTCCTCCCCCTCATCCGAAAATTCTCCGCTCGGCCGTACCCTGAAGCATTTAAACTCCGCTTCGGTCCCTCTTCTCGTTTCACCAAATCTGCTGCGAGAATTACTCGATTCGCGGATGTTTTCAAACGTGTTTAGCCGAGGCTTTCAGGTCAGGTCTGTTACCTCGGCCTCACTCCGACACCGTCCCATTCCCCAGGTAAGCAAGCCACTGACATATGACGGGGCCGAGAAACAAGAAAGAAAAAAAGTTCTGACAAGGGTCACCCTGCTGACACTCTTTTCTATCATAAAAACAGTCTGCGAAGGCTGTGAGTGCCGTTGCGAAGCTGAGCTCTACTGGTTCTACACGACAAAACATGGCCCCTCCTACTGGTAAGTTTGAATCACCCTAATTAATTTTAGTGAAGTTAGCTAACCGAATAACGCGCTGCGCAGCTTATCAGGAGGACCCAAGCGTAGGTCCCATGCTTCGATTTCAGAAGTTTTTACCAAAACTTCCAGTGCCGACACTACAAGAGACCGCCGACCGATACATCAAGTCCCTTAAGCCCCTCCTCACAAGTCAAGAGCTCCAAAGGACCAAGACAGTTGTCGCAGAATTCATTCGGGAAGGTGGAGTCGGTCAACAGCTCCAGGAGAAGCTTCTCGCTAAGGCCCAGAACCCTGAAGTCCCCAACTGGCTATCCGACTGGTGGAACAATGCCGCATACCTCGCCTACCGCGATCCCGTCGTCCCTTACGTCTCATACTTTTACTCCTACAAGGATGACAAGAAGCGCAGGAACCCGGTAAAGCGCGCAGCCGCTATCACCACTTCGGTTCTCAAATTCAAGAAGATGGTTGATGAGAAGACGCTAGAGCCCGAGTATATGCGCAATTTGCCCATCTGCATGGACTCTTACAAGTGGATGTTCAACGTTTGCCGTATCCCGGAAAAGCCGGCCGACTACCCAGTCAAGTACGATTATGAGTCCAACAAGCACTTTGTTGTCGCTAGAAAAAATAAGTTCTACAAGGTCTTGCACGAAGTTGATGGAGTTCAGCTTAGCACCAAGGAGCTCGAAGCACAGTTTGCTAGGGTTTTAGAGTTGGCCGACGCCGAGAGTGTTCCCGCTGTCGGTGCCTTAACCAGTGAGAACCGTGATACCTGGACTGAGGTCCGCAAGATGATGATTGAGGCTTCTCCGGAAAACAAAAAGGCCCTTCAACTTATCGAGTCTGCGTCCTTTATCGTCTGCTTAGACAATACATCTCCAGTTACTCTCGAGGAGCGCGCGCACCAATACTGGCACGGAGACGGTCAAAACCGCTTCTTCGACAAGCCTCTCCAGTTCATCATCAATGAGAATGGTACCGCCGGGTTCATGGGTGAGCACTCAATGATGGATGGTACCCCCACCTATCGTCTCAACAATTACCTCAATGAACAAATTTTCAATGATAGGATTGACTTCGCTGCCAAGGATGTCCGCAGCAATCTTCCGGAGCCTATGCCTATCAATTTCGAGCTTGGTGAGGATATTGCCGAGGCCATTGATAAGGCTCAGCAGAACTTCAGAAATGTCATTAGACTCCATGAGTTAAAGGTCTTAGCATACTTAGGTTACGGGAAGGGCTTGATCAAGAAGTTCAAGTGCTCGCCAGATGCCTACGTCCAGATGATTATCCAGTTGGCCTACTACAAGATGTATTTTTCTCTCCTTTCACTCTAGGAAAACAAGCGTAGGCTAACCCTATAACAGGTACGGCAAGAACCGCCCAACCTACGAATCCGCGGCTACCCGCAAATTCCAAGAAGGCCGGACAGAAACTTGCCGCACAGTCTCCGAGGAGAGCGTAGCCTGGTGCAAGTCGATGATGGACCCCGACGTTGATCCAAGGACCTGTATCTCCAATCTCCGCTCCGCAATCAACGCCCACGTTGCATATATCACCGCCGCCTCAGAAGGCAAGGGCGTAGATCGCCACCTCTTCGGCTTGAGGAAGCTCCTCCCTCCCGGCGCAGCCCTTCCCGAGATCTACGCTGACCCCGCCTATGGCTACTCCTCCAGCTGGTTCCTCTCAACCTCCCAGATATCCAGCGAGTACTTCAATGGATACGGGTGGAGTCAGGTCATCGACCAGGGATACGGAATCGCTTACATGATTAACGAGAATAACCTGCAGTTCAATATCGTCTCGAAGAAGCAGGGGTGCGAGAGGATGCAGTTTTACCTCACCGATGCTGCGAACGACATGAGGGAGTTGATGGAGAGCGAGTTGGAGGCTAAAGCTAAGCTGTAAGCGTGGTTAAAACTAGGAGCTTCAAAATTGCAGGGTACCAGCTTTCTTTTCCCCTTTTCTTTTTTTCACTTCTCGTGCCTTTTTCCCTTATCTTTTGGGCGTTGCTCTTTTTTCTTTCTTTCTTTCTTTCTTTCTCAGGGCTATAAGGTAGATCGATATGCTCTAGATTCTTTGTTTATGGGAGTTTCAGTAAAAAGGTTGCTTGGAGGGATGATGATGATGTGCAGCATTCGGGAGTGGTGGTGAATGAGAAAAAAGATAATACATTTATGGAATATCCAAGTTTTACTAGCGGCTATAGATGTTGGGACAATCATAAATAATCTCTCACATACACCGTACGGCAAGGAGGTCTGGAAGTTCAATCACCACACTCACCCCCGCTTCCTCTGGAAGCTAGTAGTCATTCCCAACTTGTTTCTGAGCCTTCGAAGGCCAGTTTAGTTCAGAATACTTTACCTTATTCAAGTCCCCAATATCAATACTACCCCCTACCATAGCCTCTCTGTAATACCCACAAGGCTAATTTGTATGTATGACGCTATACTCGCGACGCCCTAACAGTTTGAGGAAATAATACCGGCATTGTACAAGTCCCTCCATACTCCAGTGGGTAGTACCCCCTTGTCTAGACTACTGCTTTCTTTCAGGTCGTCAATTAGCACCCCCCCGGACCCAAAACCACTACAGTAATAGATCCATCAGCAATCTTCCATTAACTTCTACACCCCCTCTCAACAACGACAAACTCCTCTTTCAGCCCATCATGTAATACTGTACTGTACAAAGAATCCAATAGATTAATTAGCTTTTACATGCCAAAACGACTCTTACGGTTACAAGAGAGAGCGGTTCTCCTTTCCTCCTCTTTTAGTTTTTACTGTACAAATGGGTCAATCTGACTAATACTGATTTTAAAGTATGATAATATTATGCCTTCTCTAGGCAACTTGACTTGTCAACAAGTAAGGTAGACAGACTACCAAGGAAGTTAGGGAGGTTGCCATAAGGTGGGTTCCAGATTACGTTTTATGGTCTGCTGGCGAGGGCTGGGCTGCCTACTGAACAGCAGGGCATGTGTTCAGATATACTGGTATGCGGTGGCTTTTCCCAATAACGAGTGGAACACCTCTTAGCAAGCTCTTCGTGATTCTAAGTAAAAGCTGGATCGTTAGTGCTGTGCGGGGGTAGGCATTCAGCAATAGTGAAGCTATCGCTTCATCGGTCCATCGTACTGACAATGTCGATCATAAATACTCACTCGCCCCCTACCGCAAGTCACAAAAAGGACTAAATTTCTATTAAATAAAACCACCTAATTACTATACTTTACCAAACACTGCCTCAGTATAAACTAGAACTTGTTTTGTTTTTTTTAAATAATGACGATACCATACTTAACTTGTCGCCGCCCAACCTAATCACATCCAACACGTATACCAAGCGTACTCGAGTACAGAGGCATTTGCCACCCATCCACCACCTACCTACCTTACGAAGACGAGGAAGCATAAGATATCAAAGACAAATAACATAGGAGAACACAACATAAGGTAGGAGGTAAGAGTAAGGGCAGAAAGTAATAGCAGTGAATATCGTAGAGAAAAAAAGGGAATATGGTGAAAAACTAGAAATACAAACCAAGAATAAAAGGGTGTGCCCTGAGATACGACAAGCAGGGAGACGATTTTTTATATTGGGGGAGAACGGAGAAAGAAGGGTCGGCATATGCCGAGCATAGTAGAACGGAAATATCATACGGTACGCTAATAACTTTTGGGCAGAAAACTAACCTGACTCACCAAGCTTGCCCAGGCCCTTGGCCCAGCTTCGAAGCAAGGGGGAAAGGGGTGAGTGAAGAAATAAATAAAGTGAAGAGTGAAAAAAAAGGAGAAACATGAGGGAAAAAATAAACGCGTAATTTTTTGGTGTTTCTTGTTTTCAACTTCATTGTCTACCACCTATTCCGTAGGAAAAAAGCCGAGGGAAAAATAATGAGGGATATATCCGGGAGTAGTAGTAATAGTAGTAGTGGTAGTGGTAATAGTAAGAAGTTATAGGTCCTGCCGTCGAAAACTAACTGCTGAAGATGAGAGCGAGAGAAGGAAGTTGCCGGGTTGCACGAATGCTGGAGTCTTCACTATTTACCCCTAACATACCTTTTGCGAGGGTGTTTGGTTTTCAAGGGGGAGCCTCTTCTAGTATCTTCTGCGGTGGCGGTCACCTCCACCACCACCGCTGCTACCACCATATCCTCCTTCCCCGCCATCATACGCACGCTTTCGGGAATATCCACCGTCATCGTGTCTGTCATCTCTACCGTGACCGCTATACCTTCCGGAGTCGGCGAACCTGTCCCTAGCGCTTCCACCTTCACGGTCATGCCCACCGCGATGACGATCATACCCACCACCTCCACCGCTACCACGGTGTCCACCATCTCCATACCCTCCTCCCCCACCGCCGCCGTACCCACCGCCAGATCCTCCACCACCACCCCCACCACCATACCCACCACCGCCCCCGCCTCTACGTCCGCCAGGCCCAGTAGGCGCATTAGGCGGCGCCTCACCATGGCCACCATGATATCCGTTCTCATGTCCCCTACCACCCCTATCGCCTCCTTGGAAGCCAATGCCTCCACGGGGTCCACGGCCACCCCCGACTTCAAACCTGTTTCCGCCACTAAAACCTCCCCCACCACGGCCACCACGAAACCCACCGCCTTGGTACCCACCCCTGAAGCCGCCTCCTCTGCCACCGAACCCTCCTGGGCCCCGTGGACCGTCTTGACCAAAAAATGATGGACCGGTTGGTCGCGTAACAGGAATTTTGGTGTACCCCCTACCACCTAGACCTCCTCCTAGACGCCTTGGCTTCCAGCCCTTAACAGTACGGCCACGCTCAACGTCGACGAGGACGCGGCGGTCCTTGATACGAATTCCATCAGTTTCTTTGTAAGCCGCTGTATCGGTCAGAATGGAAAATATCCAAAATCATCTTGTCAGTTTACTGTTCATACTTTCCTTCGAGACTGATTTCCCTACCAAAGGGGTAAAGCAGGGGAGAGAAGACGGATAAATAAAAGGGTATGTGGTCGGAGGAGACATGTGATAGCGATTTAAAAAATAAAATAAAAAAAGAAAGGGAGGCACGGGACCACGGAGGCACAATTCTTCTTTATCACACCCGTTCCGCTTACTTGGAATCGGGGGGGTATAAAATGGAATACAGTGATCAAGGGGGGGGGGTGGGGAGGGGGTTTGTAATTTAAAGTACCCTTCATATCCTTCTCTCGTTCGTAAACAATGAACGCATACCCCCTATGTTTACCAGATTCTTTATCGCGCACAATCCTAATCTAAAGAAGCAGTCAGTGTCGACATTCCCAAGGCCGATGCCGAAGGTATTAATAACTCACTCTTTCAATAGGTCCAAAGCGGCCAAATTCACGTTCAAGGTCCGACTCCTTAACATTGTAATTCAACCTGGACAGGAAGAGAGTCTTGAAAGGATCGCCACGGACCTGAGGATCACTCTCCGGATTATCTATGAAAAATACTCAGCTAACCAAGAACGGAACAAAAAGGTTGGGACAATATATTAAAAATAGGAGATAAAAAAGAGAGCGATAGAAGAGGGGTCACCATACATTGAACAAGGGCAGCCTTTGTCTTTTCTGCTATCGCAGCCTTCTTTTCCTCGCGCAAGCGATCCCGCCTCTGCATCCAACTTTCAGTAGGAACATAGTCAGGGTCAGGAGTACGAAGCGCTTCGAGATAAGCAGCGACACCTGTAATAGGTGCGGTTCTACGCTTGTCGGGAGCATAGTCGCAGTGGGGGAGGTAGCGGAGAGGAGGCCTCGGCGCAAAAAGCGCGAGAAGATTGGCTGGGAGTTTATCTGTCATGGTCAAACGGACCGAGAAATCTGTGGGAAAGCAGAAGTTAAAAGTGAATAGTCGTAGTAGCAGAAACCTAGAAGCAGTAAGAGTAAAGTGAAAAATTAGGTTGATAAGAGGTGTTTCGATGAAGAGTTGAAGGGAAAGGATGAGAGAACGAAAGCGTGTTGTGTTTGGAAGCGATGGCTCTCGGGGGTTTGATTTCCGCGGTGGGCGGCCAAAATGTAGCCACTCGCAGGCAAAAGGGGGTTTCGAATACAATGCCCTTGTCCAGTACCAAATACTGACCGTCAGGACTGCCTTTGTGCCCAAAGGAGAAAACGAAAGGGAAAAAGAATCGAGTGAGAAATAGAGAGTTAAGCCCCCTCCTCGACCCGGAATTAATTAGCACCAGCACATCGTCCCGGAGTATATGTGACATCATAGCCTTCTACAGCTTCTTTTTCGTCCCCCTTTTTTTCTTTCACATTATGATTATGATATCTCTCTGATCTCATTCTATGAAAGCGATGATATTTCATAATATAGTTGTCTAATAACTTTAATTCAAGGCCAACACCTGCACCAGTATGCTGGAGAATCGTAAAAAATCCTCAGACCCCATTTTCCTCCAAAGACTGTCTCTATTCCCGCGTGGTCGTGAATGCTGAACCCCCACCGCTATATCGATCCCACAATGACCACATCGAAAAACTGACCTTTGTTACGGAATTTCGTCCCGCTTCAACAGTCAAGTTACTAATTCCCATACAGCAAAGCAAGGCACGGCAGCTTGATTTTCGCCCTCGCGAATAATATTTGGACATGGGCAATTAAGTCCGCACACCTACAGCCCTAAAGAGAGGAAAGAAAAAAAAAGAAAACTCACAACATACCCCATCCGAGCTTCAGTATGCTTTGGTGTCTTCTGACAATTTCATCCACATGCGCCCCTCTTTATCAGCTTCCTTAAGAAGCCGTCGATTATTCGGCGTCTTCCGTAAGCCCCGCCACTCCCACCATTGTTTGCCCCAACGAAGATCCATCTCGTCCCGCAGTCTTTCTGCGGCTGTCTCCCAAAAGATAGCTACAATGTACAACTCAGCCAAAGCCGGGTTTGGAGCACTAGCAACAACAGGAGCCGCTGTTGCGTTCTACCAAACACAGATTCGCCGGAGGATACTTGACGAGAGGGCTACTTTGGGAAATACCGCCGTTGGGAACAGCGGAACACAGAAGAAGGACGGTAATGAGACCTGGAAGGAGAATACTGAAACAAATGAGAGCGATAACAAAGCAAAGAAGGGAATTTTCTCGGCGATGCAAGGAACTCTTGGGCAACTAGTAGCAGAGGAGGCATCGAAGAAAGATCTGAGACCCACGCCGGAAGACGATCTACGAAAAAAGGGCACTGGCATCGTGCAGGCTTACGAGGAAGGGCGGCTTAACCAGAGGGATGCATCGACGGATACTCAGTGGCTCACATTCTCCGACAAACTCCTCGCAGCGAAGGAATCCATACTCTCCATCGACTGGCCAAAGCTCACCAACCTTACAAGCGTTTTCCCCGACTGGGCTACCGGCCTGCCAGAATGGATTACCAAACTTCAACGAGAGCTAAATATGGAGCCCGGATCGCTAGCGGATGAGGTCTGGAGCGAAGCACGGGATCCCAAGGTCAACCCAGAAGTGGAAAGGGACGCACGTGTAAGGTTAGGGAAGGGTCTCTGTGAGGGCGAACAACGCTACCTAGCCAGTCGGAAGGGCTTCACAAAGCGGGGGTTGGCTCAGTATCTCAACATTCCAGAGCCGGAAATCCACGATGACGATGTTCCAATTATTGCTACTACCGGGTCCGGCGGCGGCTTGCGAGCCATGGTTGCAGGAACAGGTTATTACCAGGCCTTGACTGAGGCCGGCCTATACGATTGCACAACATATACCGCGGGGGTTTCTGGGAGTTGTTGGTTACAGGCCCTTTACCTTACTTCTTTGGGAGAATGCTCGTTCGATCGAGTGATGGAGCATCTGAAAGCACGTATTAACGTGCATATTGCTTATCCGCCTAAAGCCCTCGAATTGGTTACTTCGGCGCCCACAAACAAATATCTTCTACGCGGAGTGGTGGAGCGCCTGAAGACAGGTTACTCTTCATTCGGTCTTGTAGACTTGTATGGGCTGCTGTTGGGCGCTAGGCTCTTGGTTCCGTCAAATGAGTTGACGCTTGATGATAACGATCTGAAATTGAGCGCCCAAAGGAGGTTCTTGGAAAATGGAGAGCAACCTTTGCCTCTTTATACAGCTGTCAGGCATGAGATTCCGTTCATCGGCGGCGAGAATGAGAAGGGAGAACCGATTTCCGAAGAGCTCAAGGAGAAGGCAAGCAAGCAACACGAGAGTTGGTTTCAATGGTTCGAGGCCACTCCTTACGAGTTATATTGTGAGGAACTTGAAGGTATTAGTGGATTCAAGGACCTTCATGCAATCACTTACTAACTCAGAAACCAAACTGCAGCTGGTATCCCAACTTGGGCAATGGGAAGGAGATTTGAGAACGGAGTTAATGTTAGCCGGGAGGTGCCAGAAATGAAACTCCCACTACTGCTTGGGATCTTTGGGTCGGCCTTCTGTGCTACCCTGAGCCATTACTACCACGAAATTCGGCCATTTGTAACCTCAGTCAGTCTTTTCTTATCCTTGGATAAAATGGTATTGGACCGAAACAATGATCTCTCGAAGGTTCACCCAATTAATCCCTGCAGTATCCCTAACTTTGTAAAAGGCTTGAAGGAATCATTGCCTTCTACGTGTCCAGTACTGTAACTCCAACACCCGCATGAGCCTTGGGGATTGACTTTTTGCTCACAAAGCACTAGGAATCACTCTTTGAATCTGAAAGCATTAAGTTAATGGTTTGTCCCCCACCCAGCATTCCTGTGCATCGCTTCCTAAACCTTGGAGATCCCCTTTCGTATTATTAGTAGGTGTTTCCATGCAATTGCTAACCCCACTCAGGATGCGGGAATGAGCAACAACCTTGCATGCTACCCACTCCTCCGTCCGGGCCGGAATATCGACATCCTTATTGCATTCGATTCCTCGGCAGAAATACAAACGGCAAACTGGATAGGCTATGCCGAGGGGTACGCTAAGCAGCGGAAGATCCAGGGATGGCCTGTCGCGATCGGATGGCCGAATAGCGACAACAAGCAAAGCCAGCAGGAGCTCGAGGATGCCCAAGCACACTCAGCAAAAGAAGCCCAACAGAAGCTAGAAGAAGCTCAAAGAGAAGCTTCCGAAGTGGAGAATGAGAAACCTCTTAGTCAGAGAAAGGAGGAGCAGAGGAAGAAAAATGCTCTTGGATACTGCACCGTCTGGGTTGGCAGCAAAGAGGAAAGAGATTCGAAAGACGAACCGCCTCCAAGCAAAGCTGTGGAAGACGACTGGGAGTTGATGAAGCCAAATGCAGGTGCGTACAGTATGATATCGGCCACCAGCGTTGTCGACACTGCTTTCCCCACCCATCTCTCCCCTCTTATCTTATCTTAAGGCCTTCCCACTGTCACGCGCTAGCTTCCCACCCCACACCCCCCATCACAGCTCGGATAGCCAAGAGTTCGTGGCTTGAACGATTTTTTTCTTTTGCCAACACCTCCCTTTCTTCCATTGTTTTTTTTTGCAACTTTCTGTCCATACTGGCACTTAATCCGTCCGTTGGGGCGGATGTGCGTGTATAACCCAAGGACAAACCCAAGATTTATCCGCAGTGCAAAACTGGGAAATAGAATCATTTGGTTTCATTGTTGCTGTTTCTCTTGCGCTCTCCACATAAGCTTCCATTGGGCTGACGAAATGGAACCCACCGAGCAAAAAATTCACAGGGATAACGGTTGTCTATTTTCCATTAATTCCGAATGAGAAGGTGCCCGGTGTTGACCCTGAGATATCTCCTTACCTGTCCACCTGGAGTTTTGAGGTGAGTTTCCTCATTCCTTTTTTGGTTCCCACGGAGTATCCCATTTCACGTAAATATCGTACATACCTCAGAGCTGATCACAAAGTGTGGCTGTGCCAAAACAAAACAAAAAAAAAAGTGGACACCAGAACAAATCGACCAAACAGTGGCGCTAGCCAAAGCTAATTTCCAGGAAGGGGCTGAGAAGTTGAAGAGGACGGTCAGGGCCGTTTACGAACGAAAGAAGAAGTTGCGGCTGGAGATGGAGGAGAAAAAGGAGGAAGAGAGGCATGAGGAGAATAGAAGGACACACGGGATACATGATCATTTCTCATGATTTATTTCTTCCTGCTGTTTCCTTTGCTCTGGTTTGCCTCCTTTTCTTCTTCGGCTCTTTTGATGGAGGGGTCTTTTCTTCTGTCGTATACCACACACCACACCCCGTCTCATAGATAGATAGAACCCCTTTTTTACAGCAGTAGTCCACGATAATTGCAATGGTTTGTTATTGCTGTCGTTGTAGGTACTCATACCAGTACCAGCATTTTGTTGCAGGGAGGGGAAGTTTGGTCAGCTTGATAATACCAATAAAACCAATAAATAAAGCTTGAGCGATTTTTTGATTTTTGATTTTTTTTTCTTTCCCCTCTCTTCTCTCGCTTTCTAGCTCCCAAATACGGTAGTCCACGAGCAAACAAATCCCGACTTGGCCTACGTTTCCCATGTTTTCGAAATGAAATATTTCTGTCAGATTGTAATAATATAGTGCTTACCATAATATTATCATACCAAACAAGCACCGCACTCTGAATCAATCAATTAATCAATCAACCAACTTTCTCCCAACCAACCCCCACACATATCCACAGCCCTACTTGCACTGTGCTTCTCCATCACAAACCCCACACTGCGAACCAGCCAGAAATCTGCACGAGAACGGCAAACACCCATCAACATCGAAAATCCCGATTTCCCTTCTCACTCACTCGCTCACTCTGACACCTACTTGCCTGCCTGCCTGCATTACTGCACCAGCACACATTCTCGTACCGCACTGCAGTGAGTGAGTGGTGAGTGACCGGGCGTGAGCCACGCTGCACTTTCCCCACAAGCCCCACTTTCCCACCACCAACAAGAACGGGAATCCCCAAGTAGATATGTCTTAGCCAGGTTCTCCCCCCATCGCACTGTACTGCCGGCACTCTGTACTACTACTTGCGCGTTGGAAAGGTATCTGGAGATCTCGGCGTCTTCCAGGCCTAAAACTGCGCCAAGATCTCCGGATACTTTTGCGGATGGGAGGAAAGTCTGCGAGAATGAGTGAGTGAGTGAGTGAGTGAGTGAGCGGATGAGCGGGTGAGTGAGCGGATGAGCGGGTGAGTGAGCGGGTTGGACAGCGAGACAATGTCTGAGGCGTTTTTGGGGGAATTGCGGTATGGACTCGCTGTTGTGTCGGTACCTGTATCGTGAGCAGGGCTTCAGTGAGTAGGTAAGGGTTGGTGAGGTCGACAGCCCAGTTTTGAACCTGCCATGAAGGAAAGGGACCCTCGGTGGGGGTGGGGTTAGGTTTAGTTTGTTTCGTTTGGCGGGAAAGGTAGGTAGTCACGGTAATAGTAACACAGGACAAAAGGCTGTGGTGCGAGGAAGGAAAAGAAAGCCAATTATTGCTGCGAAAAGGAGCGCAGCACGGTAGGATATTAAATTTTATTCTGCTCTGGTGACCTCAACTGGCGTGTCGGCCTTAGTAAAAATTCAACTGAAATCAGTACTGAACAGTAGTGACATGCAGCACAGCTAGCACAGTAATATTATCATATCCGCATTTGTTCGGCAGAGTAGGACAGCCCACCTGCCAACCCACCCACATATTGAATTCCCTCGATCGACCAAGCAAGCGGACCGGGCAAGCGCGTCCAACTCTTGATCTCCCCCCTCTTGCTTCCTTCCCGTGCCCGATCTTTTCCGTGATGATATCGACTGTGTTGCATTCACTGCAATGATTTGAACACGCCACGGTGGTCCCAGCGTGTCGAGCACAGTAGAGCAGAGCACACCATTCTAGCATAATCCCCAGCCCTTTCAGCCCACCTCTCCGAGCAAACCCACCCTATTCTAACTGTACTGATATGGGTATTTGCAGCCAAAAAAACCGCAGGACCACTTCTTGACGCCCAAACGGGCAGCCCCCATCCCATCACTTACCAGCCCTGTAACAGACCTTCCTCCCCCTTCAGCCGCACCGAAGCAGTGGAAGCACAAAAAAAAAAAAAAAGACCAAAATCGTGGGGAGAAAGGGGCCGATCTCATTTTCATTATTTGTTTCTGGTGTTTGCATGTAGGTGATAATCGGTTATTATTTTATATTTGCTAGGCAGCGTCATGGGAGATACCGGTACCGGTATTTAATTTATTTAAGGATATTGGTGGGTGGACGATGATGATGATGAGGGTATGATGGATGAACGGATGGATGAACGGACGGACGGATGGATGGGGGAGTAAATTGTCGCGTGCGCAGACAGGCAGGTGTTTTGATCTGAGGGGAGTTTTGGGGGCTTCGGTTTCGATGCGAATGGAAGGGAGGGGGGACAGGGGAGGTGAGGTCAAAGAAGGATGGCTTTTTCCTTTTTTTTTTTGTGAGTGAGCGGGTAGGCTTCTGTGATGATGCATAGCACCGCACTGTGTGCTTGTAGAGCAAACGAGAGCGGTACAGTATGTCGGTGTTGTAAGGGGCTGATAGGCGAGTTAGGTACCGGTATTCGGTAGCAGTTGGTTGGTGGTGGTACGATCGTGGTGGTCTATTTTGTAGTGTCTTGACTTGTTATGGTGGAGGGAAGTCTACCGGTTGGGCATAGGACTCAATTTGGATTGTCTTTCATCCCCCTTATCCTATTAAAAGTGCGAATACAGTATCATACTTGTCTTCAATTCCTGTGATACTTCCATTTCCATCACCCATCACAGGAGTAAAATAGGAATCCTTCTTGCTTGCTCCGTTGTATCTAATAGAGTGTCATCTCTGTCCCCCCATGGTATTGAACGGACTGATCGAGCACATAGTATTGCTCTAGATTCGCCTGATTTTCAGCATAGGGATTCCGATCGTGCCGTAGTATGATATAGTGAAAAAGTACCTGGAAGAAAAGCATCGACATTGAGCACTTTTATTTATTCTTACATAAAAGGACTTGATTTGTACTGTATTTGTCCCTTTTTACTCTCTCTAACCCCCCCGTATTGGTATCGTCTACTAGTACGGCAACAACGGAACAATCTCTCCCGTTTCGTCCCTGGGTTTTTTTTATCCCCTCTTCTTTTCTTCCGCTCCTCCTCGCTCCGTGCAGGCACTCTTTTTCTGCCTATTCCCCCTCCTGAACTCCTTCCTTTGCCAAAGAGAGGGAAGGAGACGACGAAAGGGAGAGGGGGCCAAGAAAAGGCGGACGGTCCAACGGATACACCAGGTCCAAGCGGTCCGCGAGAGAGAGGGATCTGAGAATCTGCATCCTTTCTGCGGGTTCAGTCTCTACCACCCCCAACTTTTTATTATTATTACCATTTTTAATTTAATTTTCCTTCTGCGTTGCCGAGCGAGACAAGACCTGGAAAGCAATTGATTCAAATCTTTCCGCAGCGGTGCGAGCAGGGGGGTGTCAGGACCAAGTACAGTGCTGTATCACACGAATACCAGTGCAGCACAACACTGGCAGTGGCAGCAGTACTCTTTTGAGAGGGTGTCAGTGCTGCGCGATACTAAAGGAGGAAGGATTTGGAATAATTGCTCTGTTTTGGTATATACTCCTCTTCCTAACTTGTGCACGTTCCATACTGATCCTACAGACTTGAGTTACTGTGCGATGCAAGTACTATCAAGTGCCATACTATCGCTGGCTGCTGCTTCCAACCGGGATTCTTGTTAGGCTCGGTGGTGTTGTGCTGGCAAGTAGGAAGAAGTGACCCGATAGACGGAAGAGGGAAAACCACATTGGCAGGATCCGAACTCTTCCAAGCAAGTAGCTCTTTTGGCTTTACGGCAATCCACGATAGAGGATTTGGCTCCATCTTCTTGCCTGGCTGCGGGCTCTAACCAGTCCAAATCGGCCCTTTTTTCCTCGCTCACAGTCACAGACTCGCATTTTCACTTATTTCTTCCAGGCTGCCCTAATCCTGGCAGGGGTGACCTAGTGCCACTCACTCCCACACCTTTTACTCGCTCGCGCTGGGGGTGGCTTGCGTGCTCTGTGTGTGCCGTCTGTCTGTATAAATATCTATCTGGACCTCCTCTTCCCTCTTCCACCTCAATTTGTATCCGTGGTTTCTATCCCCCTCTAAATGATTAATTGTGGAAGACGAAGTATACAAAAAAGTCAAAATTCCACTGTCTGTGTTGGATTCGGTATTCAATTCAGTAACGTCCAAGAAAAAAAGTTGGCAGGCCACTGCCACCCCCCTCCTCCCAGCCGTCGGTGTACGAGTGCAAAAATACCTATTCCTTGCTCGGCCATAAAAATACGGAACGGAAAAAATATTAAAACTACACGAACCTCTTACTCCCTTTACCCGTCAACTCCTACTGTAGGCAGAAAGTTCAGCTCCCCACTCGCTTGTTCCTATTGAGCTACTTTCAACGCACGGCATACGATACACATACATGTACATAGGTACATACACGCAGACACGGACAACACGATCATTACTGCTGCTACGGCGGACTTAGAATATGCCGAGGAGAAACACACATTCTCTAGTGCTAGCTCTGCCGCCCCGCCTTCCATCTTCACCTTCTATGGCTGGACCTTCTTCCTCATCTCGAGCTTTCGACAGCTCTCTCCCTCAATTGTCTGCTCCCTGTACCACTCTGCCACCGCTATTTCCTCTACCACCTTCCGAGTTACCAACCACAGCTTCTGACATGAACATTGCATCTCAGTCAATGCCCTGCTTGCTGACAGTATTTAAGTCAGGGCTCGTAACCCCAGATACTCCAGCATTCAATTTTCGCGGAGACGGAGAGGAAGAAGCACACAACAGCGAGCGGTTACAAGGCTCACAATCTCAGAAAGAGAGAGCACCACATGCCATGGATTCTCATATTCCCACGCCGACTTTGACGAATTCGCCGGGGTCACCATCCGAGATGGAGTACTCTTACGAAGAGTTCGAAAGATACCTACCGCTTTCAAACTTCCCGACACCACCGCTTTCTGATCCATCCTCTCCGGAGCCACTGACAGGACCCAATTTTGAGGATGCCTTGAGTCCGGAGCTTTATGGTGGGTTCTAAATTCTTTCCCCTTTGACATGCCATTTCACTTTTTGTTTCCGTCCTAACAAGTGACAGGCCCTGCAAATTACCTTTGCAGTATGTTGCCGAAGAATGCCTCCCGCGAAGCTCCCTCGATCCACCTGCTACAATCTATTCTACAACGGGCCAATGTTACTATGGAGGTTGTGGGTTTGGCGAGCTGCATCTTGGATTGTTTGTCTGGCCAGTTTGTGCGTCGGTGGAGACAGGAATATTGTGCGGTGGAGGGGTCTGCCGAGCGATGTGAAATTCTAGCTGTAGCTGCTTTGTGTATTGCTCTGAAATTCCTAGAAGATACTGTTTGTTTCCCCTAACACATAAGAAATGAGCATTTTCAAAAAATATTTGGATGGTGCATCGTGCTGACATGAAAATAGTCCTTAACCTCTAGGATGTGGGCTCATGACATTTGTGGTGATAGATTCTCACCGAGAATGCTTAGCATTACCGAGCGACTCATCCTCGGAGATGTGGGCTTTTCCATTGCTGGGATCTGCACAGCCGAGCTGATCCAGTGTTCTATCAATGAGATGAAACGATACTCTAAGACTGTCCCAAAGGCCAAAAGGCCACCATGCCCAGCTACGGCAGAATCTTCCCCTTCCAAACAGTTCTCGAAGACAACCTTTCCTCGGCTATCCGAACTGGACTCGTTCGTTGATGGCACTTTGGTTGATCTGCCAGTGTCTATCCCTTAGAAAAACTAGCATATTGCCTGGCGTTGAGCAGTTTCATCTTGCCTTTTTATGATTTCCTTTCTCTCTGTTGTTTGAAGTTTGGTGTATTTGGGAGTTTTGATATTTCTCGGGAATTGCAGCGATTCCATACGATACCTATTTTTTATTTTTAATTGCCCCACTCGTGGCCATGGTTTACGAATAATGCCCAGCATTTTCATAGCTTGCGACATATTCCCTTTTAGTATCTTTCATTGTTCTCCTTTTTTCTGAGATACCATATGCCCTTGTAATGTCTCGTACTCTTTTTTGGAGGCCATATATATCTTTGCAGTTTCGGCGTTTTATGGTACAGAGAGAGGCACATCCCTTTTTCTTTTTGGGTGTGACGGGGAAGTTGAAGCGAGTTGAGCGGATGGTCGAACGGATGGGGTTAAGCAGAAGAGACTAGTGTGAGGTGGCTTTAGAGAGCTAGTGAGCGGATAGACAAATAGCTCAGCTGAGAGTTGTCTGACCAAATATTTGCTGTGTGATTCTTATTGGTGATCAAATATCGGGGGTCTTAAATCTCTATCTAAAACATAGCGGGGTAGTAAATTTCGAGTTGTAACTTTTCTTTAGTAAATACTGGTGCGGCACCATACTTGGAGGGCAAAAGATGGCAAATGGCTCCCACGCTGCTACAGCCCTATGCCCAGACAAGTCAATTGGTTCGAGCAACCTTGCAACATCCCCGACCTCGATCGAAATTTCACTTCAAGCCAACATGGCACCAAGACACCATATAGTCGACGGTCTGTATCGTTGTCTGTGTCCACAATTCAATAACCTACTCGCCAGCAAGTCCGCGGTAGCCCAATTCCGTCCTCGAAATCTGTCCACTCCTACATCAGTAGGATACCTCCCAGCCACCCGCTCAACCCACCAATCCGTCTATTCGGTGCCCGAGCCGATACCACAAACCCCACCACCGGAACCTCGAGACACCCTCCCTCCTGCTGAAGACACCAATGAGGCGCCCTCTGCATTAAGAATCCGGATGGTAAACTCCCTAGGCGCCTCATGGAACAAACCGATCAATTTTGACCGGAAGCAGCGCCCGTTCATCCGGCGCAGCGGGCCAACGCTGCATGGCATAGAGAAAGTCAAAGACCTAGCGCACCGCGGCGCATTCCCGGAGGTCTTCGATGAGGCCAGGGCCCTCGTAGACCGCGGATACAAACCGGATCGGGAGCTCTACGCAGCGCTCATCTGCGCATGTTCAAATTTCCCAGGATGTCTGATGCAGGATTTGGGCTTCGGGCTAGTTAACGAGATGAAGGGTCGGGATATCCAGCCAAATACTGAAATATATCACCATCTACTCAAGTTGCTAGCTACGTCCCCGGACTATCTTAAGCGCACGGAGTTGCTGAAGGAGATGAAGGACAGTTGGCAGACGGTGTCGGATGATGGGTGGCAGTGGGTTATTGCTGGGTATTTAATGGGGGGAAATTTGGAGCTTGCGTTGGGGATCATTGGGGAGCGGAGGGAGAAGGGGTTGGTTGTGCATCAGAGTACATATGAGCATGCTATTTACAGGCTTTGTGCGGTTGGAGAAGCAGAGGAAGCGTTGAGGATCGCGAAGATGTTGGATGATGAAGGGTTCTGGAAGGTGCCGGCGAAGGTGGTGTATGATTTGTTGGTTGTGGGGACTAAGCAGATGCATGTAAGTGGTTGTCATTCTTATGCCTACCCATGCTATCAATGATGGAAGAATATGTGATTGATGACTTGTATTTCTATTGCAGCTTAACTGCACAATGTGGTCCTGGTTCCAAGCGAATGACCGCC
The DNA here is from genome assembly GCA_003070745.1 of Tuber borchii. Lineage (NCBI taxonomy): Eukaryota > Fungi > Ascomycota > Pezizomycetes > Pezizales > Tuberaceae > Tuber > Tuber borchii. Next base: position 142,641 of record NESQ01000073.1, read on the forward strand.
AACTCTTTAACCCGGACGACGGTCTTTGTATACTAGCTTTAAACGTCGCCGCCCGCTATGGCGGCGCGAAACTCGCAACAGACGTCTTCCGCGTCCTCGTGAACCGCAAATTCCAATACGAAGAGCACCATTTTGCCGCCTTGTTGGAAACCTACTTAGTAGCTGACAACCTCCCCACAGCATTCTCGATCCTAAACATCATGGAATCCGCCAACGTGTCGCCAAAACCACACACAACCCGCAGCATAGTCAACAAACTGTCCCAAAACAACTCCCCACAGGACATCGAAGCAGCATACAAAATCCTCCTCGCTCAACGCAAGTCCGGGATCCCTGTCCACATCGCAGCCCTAAATACCATCATTGCGGCGTTCGTCCGGATCTCGGACGTCAAGTCCGCTTTCAATGTCTACAAAGAGATCCCCGATTTCGACTTACGCCCGGACTTGCAAACATTCAATTGGCTGCTCCAGGGCGCGGCAGAACAGGGGAGGAAGAAGTTCGCCATGTGGGTAGTGGCGGAAATGCAGGAGATGGGGATCATGCCTGGGGAGGAGACGTACGAGAGTCTCGTGCTGGTGTGCGCTGCTCAGGAGGTTATCAATGACGCATTTGCCTACTTGGAAGAGATGGAGAATAAGGGGAGGTTCAAGCCGAGTGCGAGGCTGTATAAAGCGCTTGCGGTGAGGTGTTGGGAGTTGAATGATTGGAGGTTTGAGGAGGTGGTTAAGGAGATGGAGAGCAGGGAATATTCTGCTGAGGGGATTGTGGAGATGTTGCGCCAGAGGGAGGCTGAGGAGCAGGCTGCGACAGGGGCACAAGAGGTGCAGGGAGTGGGAGTCGCGGAGGACGAAGGGGAGAAAGGGGAGGAGGGGAAAGGCCTACTGAATGATCCTTCCAAGAAGGTTGAAAAGCAATTTGGGCGTAAGCTGAGGTGGTAATCATAGTTGGTCACTCGGCAATTGAATATGCCAAGATGAGATAGATCCGTTTTTCCCTTCTATAGGATGCCGGGTTTTCTGCGAAGATTTCGGTAATAGATTTGTACATGTACGCCAAAAGCTAAAATACTTCGTCCTATTACAGACCCATCACGGGAGACATCTACGTGACTCATAACCCCAATATCATTCAATTCCCAAGCACCGCATCATATCACACAAAGTCGTTAAGAATCCCAACACAATTCCACTTTCAACACACCCGCAAGATACTCTAATCACACCAATCACCCACTCTCAATAACCCCCCTTCGGCCCGGGCGGCAAATTCATCTTGATAATCTTCAGCATCTTAGCAGGCTCATCCTCGATGAACCTCTGATCCATCTCCTCCACAATGCAGTCCAACTCGGCAATACTACTCGGCCGGGAATTCACCATCATGAGCAGCTCCGCCTTTTCCAGCGTGAAGGCTGAAATCCCCTCCATGAAATCTGATATCGCTTTTTCGGATTGGGTTGCGGCAGGGGTGGTTTGGAGGTAATCCCTTACCTAGCAAAAAAAAAAAAAAATCAGAGGGAAGGCGAATAGAGGCGGGGGAGGGGTAGGGGTAGGACTTCTTTAATTATAGTTTCTAGATTGCTGGATTTCATGGCGTGCGCTGTGCCTTGGGACTGACCGAGTGCTATGTATCGGGCTTTCGTCTCTGTTAGGTGTTTTAGGACTTCATAGTCGCTGAGGAAGGCGGTGCGGGGGTTTAGGACTTTCATTGCGGGTGAGGCACTGTGAGAGCTCTAGCGGGTGGATGAATAATGTACTGGTAGCTCTGCAACCGTGGGTGAATGAAATTTGTTGTTTGTGATGGTGGCTTTTCAAATGATTCGGACCCTGCCAAGCCAATCGCCTGTCGAGAAACGCGACCCAATCGCGTACCAGGGGCCCTTCTTTTCTTGCCCCCCCGAAAGCAAACCCTCTTTTCTTCAAGCAACACCACTTTACGCGTCCACGAGAACAAAAACATAACCCCTCTTTCGTTGTTTCTCTTACCGATTAGATAGATAATAATATTATCATACCTACTGCTTTTTTTATTTTATTTTTAACGACTGTACACCCTCTCTCTATATCATACTTTCCATCAAGTTTATCAATTGCTACTTCTCCTGCCTTGCAGCTTCTGGTCGTCGTCCTTTTCACCCTCCTCCGATAAACAAACAACCCCACTACACATAAGACAACACATCCACCCACCATGGAAAGAGACCCTATCACTGACCAGGTCTTCAAAGGTGAGTTCTAAACTCCACATCTCTCTACAAGCAAGGCCAAAACTCTAAGAATGAAACAGATCGGGTCCGCCAGTTCAGCGAATTCCTGGATCCAAACGATGAAGACCAGCGAAGCTATACTGATGCGATAAAGTACATAGTTCCCACCTTTCTAAAAAGAGGAGTACAAGTGAACTGATTGGAAGGCGGGATTGTACAGGTTGATGCTTAATCGTGGCCAACGGCGCTTGCAGGTTAATCTTGACGAAATACGCAACCATAACAGGGAACTCGCGGATGGGTTATTGAATACTCCGTTTGATTATCTGCCGACGTTGGATAGGGCTTTGACGGAGGTTGCTTCGACTTTGAGGGATCGGGCGAGGCATGAGGAGATTACCGATGATACGGTAGGTTGTTATTGAATTGGATTGGATTGGATTAAGAGCGGGCAGGAGGGGTTGATCTCGAAGGATTGCGCTAATTGGAGGAATATAGCTTTTTTACTGTGCCTTGACTGGTAGTTTTGGGGAGTATGCGGTCAATCCTAGAACTTTGAGCTCAAAACATTTGAATCATATGATTTCGTTGGAGGGGATTGTAAGTCACTGTGTTCCTTTTTTTGTTCTCTTCAAAATGTGAATGTTGGGTCAATACTGACTTGGGGTGATTTAGGTCACTCGGTGTTCTCTGGTGAGACCAAAGGTGGTCAAGAGTGTGCACTACAATGAGAATAAGAAAGTGTTTGTCGGGCGCACATACAAAGATCAGACTATGACTGTCAATGGGCCGGCGACTACAAGTGTAAGAATGATCTTTTCTAAACAAGGTATTGCGGGCTAATTTTTTTCCCTTTAGGTTTACCCCACTGAAGATGACCAGGGAAATCCACTTATCACAGAGTACGGCTATTCTGTCTACCGTGACCATCAGACCATCTCTATCCAGGAAATGCCTGAACGTGCTCCCGCCGGACAGCTTCCCCGAAGTGTAGATGTGATTATGGATGATGACCTCGTGGATCGAGTCAAACCCGGTGATCGTATTCAGATGGTGGGGCTCTACCGGTCCTTAGGGAATCGGAATGCCGGACAAGGCAGCTCAACGTTCCGGACCTTGCTTATCGCAAATAATGTGATCTTACTGTCTTCCAAGGCTGGAGGTGGTATTGCGCAGGCAACCATTACTGACACTGATATCAGAAATATCAACAAGATTGCCAAGAAGAAGAATATCTTTGAGTTGCTGTCGCAGTCATTGGCCCCAAGTATCTATGGTCATGACCACATCAAGAAAGCCATCTTGTTGATGCTGTTGGGGGGGATGGAGAAGAACTTGGATAACGGGACTCATTTGAGAGGGTGAGCAATGACGATGGAGTTCTTCTTTTGCCTTCTGAGTACTGATGATATTAGTGACATCAATATTCTCATGGTTGGTGATCCCTCAACCGCCAAATCCCAGCTTCTCCGATTCGTGCTCAACACTGCACCCTTAGCAATTGCCACTACTGGCCGTGGGTCTTCCGGTGTAGGTTTGACTGCGGCTGTGACTTCGGATAAGGAGACGGGCGAGAGGCGGTTGGAAGCCGGTGCTATGGTTCTCGCCGATCGTGGTGTTGTCTGTATCGACGAGTTTGACAAGATGAGTGATATTGACAGAGTGGCTATCCACGAAGTGATGGAACAGCAAACGGTTACGATTGCCAAAGCTGGTATCCATACCTCTCTTAATGCCAGATGCAGTGTCATTGCTGCAGCAAATCCAATATATGGCCAATACGATCCCCACAAAGATCCTCATCGTAACATTGCTTTACCGGATTCACTGTTATCCCGTTTCGACCTGTTGTTTGTTGTTACGGATGACATTGAGGATTTCAGGGATCGACAGGTATCCGAGCACGTTTTGAGGATGCACAGGTACCGTAGGCCTGGGACTGAGGAAGGAGCCCCTGTTAGGGAAAATTCCGGTCAGATGTTGGGCGTTGGTCTTGAGGAGGATAACGCTGAGTCTGGAAGGCCTACTGAGGTTTACGAGAAGTACGATGTGCTTTTGCACGCTGGTGTCACTATCACTACTGGACGTGGAAATGCTAGGAGGGTGGAAGTCCTCAGTATGGGCTTTGTGAAGAAATATATCCAATACGCTAAGACTCGTATAAAGCCTGTTTTGTCAAAGGGTGCTGCAGACATTATTGTAGCTACCTACTCTGCTTTAAGGAACGACGAGCTTGAGGGAAGTCAGAGGAGGACGTCTCCTATGACTGCTCGTACTTTGGAAACCTTGATCCGTTTAGCGACTGCGCATGCAAAGGCAAGGCTCTCAAATCGTGTAGAGGAGAGGGATGCAATCGCCGCAGAGGAAATCTTGAGATTCGCCTTGTTTAAGGAAATTGTTCAAGACGAGCGTAAGAAGAGAAGAAGGGTTGGGGACGCGGATATGGATGTTGACTCGAGTGATGACGATGGCGACGATGAAGAGGAGGAATCCCAGCCAAGGACACGTGTATCTTCCCGTCATACTCGAGCATCGGCTAGGAACAGGAGCCAGGCTGCTAATGGCAGCGTGGATGATCACGAGATGGATGCGGCAGCGGATGACGACGACGACGACGGCGACTTGTACTCTGCCCCGACTTCCTCAAGACGTACGCGGAGGTCAGGCCGAAGTGCGCCTACTCAGGACGAATCTCAAGATTCCTGGGCATCCTCCCACCGTGCCTCTTCAGTTTTGCAATCGCAAACCGAGTCTGGCCAAGCTTCTGGCTCTGCCGGGCCATCGACTGCCGTAGAATCACAATCTGAGGCTATATCCCCCGCAAGAATACTGGTGTTCCAGAGAGCGCTCGCTGGGCTGCTCAATGCGCCCGTGTTCCAAGACGATGCTGCTGAAGTTGGACCTTTACTTGTTGAGATCAACAATAGCATAGGCCAGGAACAGAGGTTCTCAAGAGAAGAAGCCGAGGCGGCTCTCGAGAAGATGAATGACGGAAATAAGATAATGTTTGTGCCCCCTAGTGCGAGTATCTTTCAGGCGAATCCTACTAACAATTGCCAGGTTCACCGGTGGCGACATTGTATACAAACTCTAATGGGACGGGCAGCACCCGAGTACTGTACCATGGGCGTTAGTTATCATGGCTCCGCTTAGCTTGGCTACCACAACTTGCTTATAAGTCTTTTTTCAAGCTTTTTTTTTCTTCCACAAGTAAAAATTCCAATAACTTTATCATGCCTGTACAAGTACCGCACTATAGTACACTGCTCATAGCCTCATACAGTAGTTTATCGTAATTTGATAAATCGTGACATGGACGGATGGAAGCCGGCGGGAAAAAGAGCGAGAAATGCTTTCCACAAGGTGTTGCCAAAGCGCACGCTTTGCACGAACATCCTTTAATCGTGCCAAGGTGGTGGCGTCCACCACCCCCGGTTGCTTGAAAACTCGCAACCCAGGGGCACTTCAGAGAAGTGCCCGACAGCCCAACGATAATTTCATGCCCAACGATAATTCCAATTTGTATGCGAATTTGACGATTTTCAACCAGAGAAAACCTTTCAAATACCATGCATTTTTGTGCATACCTTTCGGATACCATCCTTGGCCGAGACATTACAACAAAAAGCAAACTATTTCCCGAGTGTCAGCAGCTTCTTTAATTTTTAAATAACCCAAATAATTTTCGAAAAAATTGAAAAAAATTAAAAGAAAATAACCAAAAGCCTCTATTTATTTTTCAATTTTTTCAACAATTTTTAACAATAAGCTGAGACCTAGGGTGAGGTTTTTAGTGATTTTCTTAGAATTCTTGGCATAGATTACTACCCAAAACACACTACTTTTAAGTCAGGATAGATTCACCCACAGAAATCATTTCTAGCTGTAAGAAAAATTAAAAATATAACTATCAATTAAGTTTATTTTCCCTGTTTTCAGCTTATTTTTTGAATTTTTCTTCACCATTTTATGATGGGTCAAATATGAAGTAATTCTTTGCAAAGGTTTCACTTTTTCGATGGCACATTTTCCGGGCGATGGTATCCGAAAGGTTTGCCGCTAAGTGCATGGTATTTAAAAGGTTTACCCTTTTCAACCACCACCAAACACTCTATAATGCATGAAATGTCCTTTTGGTTTTCCTGGACATTGTTTTAAGTCTTTGCAAATAAACCTCCCATTTCTTTTCCACTCCTTTACAACTTTTATTTGCACTTGGTGGGTTTTTGGTTTGGATTAAGCGCGAATTATCGTTGGGCATGAAATTATCGTTGGGCTGTCGGGCACTTCTCTGAAGTGCCCCTGGGTTGCGAGTTTTCGAGCAACCGGGGGTGGTGGACGCCACCACCTTGGCACGATTAGGCTCTCTCTTCATTACTCGAGTAGACTGCGGTATCGTACGGTAGTCTAATCGGCCAGTAAGCCGAAATCTCTCGCATGAGTAGTCTATCCGTGCCGCACACCTGCTGCGCGCGCGGGCTCTTTCTTGGTAATAGGGGTCCCCAAAACCCTGGATGGGTTTAGTTTCCCGTGAACCGAACAGCCAATAAGATTGGCAATTCCTACAAACAAGGTTTGTTTGTCCATCCCATCATGGAAACCTGTCAAACAAGCTAAGAATCCAAGATAAATGTTTAGTATTACTTGTAGCGCAAGGGTTTTCTACTGGAAACTTGAATAGCCATATCATACTGGTACAGTCGCACCTCGCTATAACGAAACCCTTTGTACGGGAAACCTCGCTGTTACGAATGAACCTGCTGAAAATTTACACCCATGCTCCCATACAGACAGACCTCGCTATAAGGAATTTCTTCTGAAACCTCGCTATAACGAACGAAAGAACCTGAATTCTTGGCTTTCGTTATAGCGAGGTGCGACTGTATAATATTTATAACCTTTCAACAGTTGATCTGGTGAAGCCATCCGGGCCAAATCTTCATATTATTATGTAAATTATGTGTAAGAATTAATTAATTCCCTGGGTTTTTTTTACTTTTCTCAAATTCTTTAAAGCTTTGTTTGTGTAATTCCTGAGGATTTTGTATGATATGGGGGATGATGATGGCAAGGCTTGGGGCTATTTTCAACTCTTCAACTTTAACCTACAACTTTGCTTGTGAAAGTTGCTAACCCAATGATGATTCTTTAATGATGATGGTCTGTGAGCACTTGGAGGAGATGTTTGAAAGAATTTTAGACCATGGCATTAATTTTTGAAATTTTATTTTTTTACAGCTCCGGGATGTTGTTGAATGGGGTATGATATGAAGCAATCTAGCGTGGTTTCGGTGGCTGTATGCTATTCTCTCACCATTTTTTGTCACTAGCCTTGTAGAGCACTAGCACGCGGGGGGTACCGTTCTCCCGCAGCGAGAGCGGTTGTTGCATAAAGACAGGGACAAGCTGCATACGTACGGCAAAATACTAGCGTCCAAAAACAAGACTTAGCCTGAAACGGAAACTGTGACCTCAAGGCAAACAGCCAAAACAAACAATGGATATCTTGAAGCTCAGGACTGATGGTAGAATTGATAAAAATTCCATCGAGTGAAGCTGTCAAGACGGAGGGGGGGTACCGCCAAAGAGGATACCGTAAGCAATGCCACCACTCTTGCGACGCTGCGGAGTCTTCGGAACGGAGAGGGGGGTGGAAAGGAACGAGACGGATGGGAATGTGGGTCTGATTACTAACGCTTGTGCACTTACGTACTTGTGAGACAGGGAGAGAAGGAGGTAGGAAAGAGGCGTAGGGTCGGAAGGTGCTGCAACGTTATCATATGGAACGATATGATAGGCGAGTGCAGATGCCCAAGACAGATCGGTAACGGGTACGAAAGACGAGTACGATTTGGCATTGGTGATGTGGTGGTGGTGCTGGACCTCTTATCGTTGCGCTGTAGGTAATGATCATTTTAGCGAGTAATACCGGTAGGATGGGTATCGTATCTTGGCCTGCAAGAGTGAATGGGAGGAAATCTTTCTGATGTTTATTAAGCTTTACCGGCAGTGCATGGTGTCGTACTCGCGCGTCTTTGCCAAGAGGGCCTTCCCTTCCGGAGCCGAATATCTGTGAGGGTCCGGTGGAGGCCTTCTTTCTTGGCAAAGACGCGCCAGTAGGCATCGTGTCGCTTGTCGTATTCCAAGTTAAGCCACCTCAACCACTGCGCTGCACCGATTTGTTTGCCGACTTCATTATAATAAGTTGCAATGAATAAAAAAGATCGTTGTAATTGGGGGGAGGAAGGGAAAGATATTTAATTAGGAGTGTTGGTAAATTGCAAATCTGGAGATATCATAAGTCATATTTGTTTATTTTTTCTCGCTTTTACCCCTGGAGAGATCGGCTGATTTCCCGATTGGGTGGACAACGACGATGAAATTGCCCCGTCGGCCGCCGATTGGCAAGGATTGAAGTGTCGTACAGCTGTGCGCAACTTGGAGAGGGAGAGGAAAGAAGGAGAGAGGGAGTTGGAAGATAAAGGATTTCTTTGGCTTCTAGGCCATCGCAATTTTGTAGGAATTGGGTGCCGCGGGGAATAACATCTGGTGGCTATTTCCTTTCCAAGTACTGTTGGGTTGGTTTGTTCTCATTCAACCGTATTCTATTGATTGTATCTGTCCTTCTGTCCTCATACTTCTTCTTCCTCTTTCTTTGTCGTCTTCTTCTGACTTAGTCCCTCTTACAATTTGGGGTATTATTGCATTGCAATCCTCCCTAATATTATGGTTTATTCGGACCCGCCTCTTCCCTGTGGATATCTTTCTCTTTCCTCCTCGCCTTCCTCCTCTCTTTTCCCTTTTTTTTATGATTGCCAAACTTGCTTGGGACTACCATTCAATTCCTGCCAGTTTTGTGCTCGAAAAGACGGTATCCCTCTTCTGTTGTCCAAGAGGGAGGGAGAGGGGGTATATAAGGGGCTAGATAAATAGAAAAGAAAAAAGAAAAAACCAAACCGCGGCCATTCTAAAGGCTACGGAGAAACAGGAGGCGGAGAGATGCAGTCTCGTGCGACAAAGTCCATGGCAACCGCAGTCTCGGCGGAAACTGCTTTACTTTTCCTCTTCTCCCCCCCCTTCTTTCCACGCACCGTCACCACCAACCACCACCACCGCCCAACCAACCCATTGTCTCCTACACACCTCTTTAACTCACTCCTTCTACAATGGACGAGATGGCCAACTCGTCGAATTTTTCTCCGCCGTCGGCTGTTAGCTCTGCGGAGCAGCCGTTCCAGACACTGGTTGGGGGCTTAGAGACTATTGGGAAGACCCTCGAGGGACTCAATGGATGGCAGATTTTCTTCTCGATTGTCATCTTATCGGTGACCTATGATCAATGTTTGTCTTTTTCTCCCTCTTTTCTAATTCCGCCGCGCTCCGGTTTCGAATATATCAGGTTTCTGACTCGCGTCTTTTTTTGGTTTTGTTTGTATAGTTCGTTATATCTGGAACAAGGGGTCTATTGTTGGGCCTGCTTTGAAGATTCCTTTTATGGGACCTTTTTTGGAGTCTGTTAATCCAAAGTTCTCGGAGTATCTTGCAAAGTGGAATAGCGGACCTCTCAGTTGCGTTTCGGTTTTTCATAAGTATGTTTTTATTTATTTATTTTCGTGATAGTTGGGCGTTATCGCCTTGTTTATGTGTCAATTGCTAATTATTGCGTAGATTTGTTGTCATCGCTTCAACTAGAGATTTAGCTCGCAAGGTCTTTAATTCCCCGGGATACGCTAGCCCCTGCGTCGTGGATGTTGCGAAGAAAATACTCCGTCCTGATAATTGGGTTTTCTTGGACGGCAGGGCGCATGTTGAGTATCGTAAAGGTCTCAATGGGCTGTTCAGTCGCCAGGCTATGGGCATGTATCTCCCTGGACAAGAAGAGCTTTACGACATTTACTTCAAAAGGTGGTTGGAGCTTTCCAAGGAGGGGAAGCCTATCCCTTTCATGTCCGAATTCCGCGATATCAACTGCGCCGTTTCTCTGAGAACCTTTGTTGGCCATTACATTAGTGACGAGGCTGTTAAGGAGATCTCTGAGAATTACTACAAGATCACTGCGGCCCTCGAATTGGTCAACTTCCCAATCATTCTCCCTTGGACAAAGACTTGGTATGGAAAGAAATGCGCCGACTTCGTTCTCAATGAGTTTGCTGCTTGTGCTGCAAAGTCTAGAATCGCCATGAAGGAAGGAAAGGAGCCCGGGTGTACTATGGACTCGTGGATCAAGTCGATGCTTGAAGCTAAAGAGTCCGAGGCGTCTAAGATCGCTGCTGCCAAGGGTCTTCCTCAGATTCGTGAGTTCAGCGATATGGAGATTTCAATGACGGTCTTCACCTTCCTTTTCGCGTCCCAGGATGCTTCTTCTAGTGCCACCACATGGCAATTCCAAATTATGGCCGATAGACCCGATGTTATGAAGAAGATTAGGGAAGAGCAGCTGCGCGTCAGGGATGGCGACCCATATAAGAAGCTTGATCTGGATATGGTCGACAAAATGGTATACACTCGCGCTGTCGTCAAGGAACAACTCAGATATCGTCCCCCAGTCATCATGGTCCCCTATGAAGTCAAGAAGAGCTTCCAGATTACCCCCGAGTACAAGATTCCCAAAGGCGCCATGGTCGTTCCCACTCTTTACCCTTCTCTTCACGATCCTGAGGTTTATAATGACCCTGAGAGCTTCGTTCCCGAGCGTTGGTTGGAGGGCGGTGAGGCAGAGGCAGCCAAGAAGAATTGGCTTGTCTTTGGAGCTGGTCCCCATGTTTGCCTTGGTCAGAATGTAAGTTTCCCATGCTAATCCTTTGAACCCGACTCAGCTACTAACATTCAGCAGTATGCTATTATGAATTTCATGTCTATGATTGGCAAGGCATCTCTTATGATGGACTGGGAACATCATACCACACCGAAATCTGAGGACATTAAAGTTTTCGCAACAATTTTCCCCGAAGTAAGCTTTCCCTCCCGCTGCGAAGACGACATGAGACTAACCTTATTCTTAGGATGACTGTTTCTTGGTGTTCAAAGAGCGTGATCCGTACGCCCCTGCTGAATGATTTATCTCTCCGTCACCCCCCAGTTCTTACTTTGGGTTCTATATCTCCGTTCCATAGTTTTCAAAGCTTTTTTCCTCACTTGAATCATAAAATTTTCTCATCAGTATTTGAATTTTTTCTAATACCATCTCTCAATTGCCATCCCTCTTTCACTTTTTTACATAATATTTATTTTGGTCTTACTTTCTCGTAAGAGCCACGTGATTTCGTCTTGTCGTGCGGACATGGTAAACGTGGGAATGGTGGGGGGGTTTTCTTCGTGTTCAAGAGCGGTTTTTATTTTATGTATGTTAGGGCTTTTTTTCTTTCTCTTTTTCCTTTTCTTACACTGCCGAGTGTGCTTCGATATGATATAATTCATAGACACTGTAGGGGGGAGTAATGTTATACTGGGTGGCCAGCCGTTGGGTTTGTGGAAGGAGGGAAGGAAGGGGAATGGGAGGAAGGAGAAATGAGGGGGGGGAGAAACGTTACGCTGTACCTGGCGTTGTATGTTTGCAATATATCCTCATCGCATGCTATCCTGGCGGTAGCCCCGGTACTGTAGTCTGACTTGGGGGTTCTTCTCTTCGGACTTGTTGGCTGCTACACCCTTCCCCTCTCTTTCCCTTCCCGTGCCGTGTCGTGCGAGGGAGCACCGTCATGCAAGCCTACCAACCTGCAGCGCTTAGCAAATGCCGTTCGAGTGAGAGGTCGTGAAGAGGTGTGTTCACGTTGCCAGAAATGAATCACTACGGTTGATATTCACAGAGCGCTTCTTGCTACAAGTTTACTTATTCACCTCAAGAGCCCACCTAGTACCTGGGGTAACGAGCATGTGTTTTTCATTAATTTGGTCAATGGACATCAGAGAAAGAAAGAGTGGAGAGGAAAGAAAGCATCAAACTACAGAAAGGCATACGCAGCACCCTGTACACCCCCCCCAACCAAGGCTTCACCCCGCGGCCTCCCCGACCAGTGCACCGACCGCAATCTCCATGGGTCTTGTGTCAAAAAAGACCCATTCCGTCCTAGGAACATTAGTAAAAACATCGATCGACAACAACTTGTCACCTTGGGCCCCCGCGATTTTGTAGAAGTCGTCAAGACTGATTCGACCATGTTTCAAGATGAACTGTGCAATGGGTTTTGCGATTGGCTCAAATTGGGCTTTTTGGTCCATGCCGGCATTTCGCAAAACCTTTTTTGCGTCGGTTAAAAGGAGGGTTCTAACATCTACCAGGAACGGTTAGTCAGAGATTTCTTGCTTTGTGTCAGATACTAGGGAGGGGAAATACCGGTAAAGTTTTGGCCAGAATGCAGTTCATTAATTGTGCTCCCAAGGAGCCCAAGCCGACCGCCAACAAGGCCATAGATTTCCTGTGATGTCGACTTACTGATTCCCCTTTTGTTACAGAGAAAGTCGATGGCTTCTTCGTGGTTCAGATCGCCTATCTCCATTACCTTTCCGAGTCTGGAACTTGAAGAACGGCCTATATTGATATTAAAGTAAATTATTAGGGTGTTTATCACAGAAATTAGCTAATTGAAAATCCAAATGAAAACTTACTGAGCATCTGAATGGGTGCTTTTCCTTCGGATGTAACGAAAACCGTTATATATGTGCCGTCGTCCGCGGCGTCCTTGGCCATATCCTGCAAAACGTTTAGGAGTTTAGGATTGTCTTGCGCAAGCCGGTTCACATTATCCAAAACAAGCACCGGTGTGCGACCATTCTTGATTTTAAAGAGCTTTGCCTGGTTGTGGAATTCGTTAAATACCCTATCCAGAAGCGCTCTAGTATCATCTATTTTCTATTAGCTGCAGGAAAATAAGACAAAGCATTACCATACTAGGGGCTAGCATTTAGCGATCGAACACACCACTTTGTCACCTCACTAGTTTTTAGGAATTTTTTGCCGGTAAACCACTTTAGTGTGTTCGAAGACTTTATACCGGCCCCCAGTATAGTAGTAGTAAGGGACTCACCTGCGGTTGCTGCAGTACTAATACCCCAGTAAGCCAGGAGTCTATCAAGCCAGAAATGGGTAGGAGAGGTCCAGTGGAACGCTTTTGCCATTTCCTCCGCAAAGGACTTATCACTAGCGCAATTGGGACGAATACTCACATAAAGGATACCGTCTAACTTGTGTCCAACGTGACGGACCAGCGTAGTTTTTCCAGTGCCATGATTCCCGACAATCATATTATAGTGTTCGTAGTCTATGTGGGGCTTCAGGATGGATTCAATTGCCTTAGTTGCACCCAGGCGCTCCACAAAGTTCACCTTTCTTTCAATATCCGGAACCGCTCCCATAGCAAGTGCGCTCTGCAGTTTTATTTCTCTGATCCGATTGGTGTATTGAGTGTAAACAACATTGCTCACGGAACCAGCAAAAATGGTGGCCAAGCCAAGCCCAAAGTTTGTCTGAAGTAGTGCCTTATCTTGTTAGTTTGATATACTAAGCAGCAAGCTACAAGGCCGGGTGTGTACTTTAATTTTTTCTGAGAACCATTTGTGTGACTTCTGGCATTTCTTCAAAAAATTCTGCCAGTGGATATGCCCACTAGATCTGGACCACGCTGGAGACTCCCACATGGAAAAACCACGCTGAGTTCCCTGACGAAAATAATTTGGAACCGAAGACTGGAACTGGGGGAGCGGGACATGGAATGCTGGAAGCTGATGGGGGTGGAACCTGAGAGTAGGAGAAATACGGGGAGAGAAAAGGTAAGGGGAAGTGTAATGCGGGATTCGAGCAACTCTAGAAGCCATCATCGCTGTAGATGGAATTGGTGAGTTTGTTGTGTGATCCTGGTGGGTGGGGAAGATAGAAGGAAGGGGGCAGGTGGGGGTTAGTAAGTGGGAGGGGAGAGGAAGGGACGGTTGTTGACCAAATAGCAAACAAACCAACCCACACGCGGACCATGTCTTAGATAAGCATGGCAGGACTAGTGCTTTCACCCCTGAGGCTCTCCAAGTTATGGTGCTGGGACCTTAGAACCTACTGCAGTTTGAACTCATTCGGTCCCCTACAATGCACCCAAACTTCCAGTCCGTCACCCTCTTTCCCGAGACTCGGAAGGAAGAAGTGGTGGTGGTGGAGAATAGTCCTATCTTCTATCATACTTATTCAGGACGGAGCTAACGCACACGGACCCTATAAAGACCTACAGAGGGTAGACTACAACGAGTATTGTAAACATATATATCTATATCAATAATATCATCTATGATAGAGTCCAATAGCGAGTGATTAATCATGAATCCACCATAACCCACCGTTAGCCCCCCTAAGTTACCTATCATACCTACATCCGCACATTCTACCCAAGCCCTAGAAAAAAATAAAGGAAAACCCGGAGCTATGTACTCCAGATAGAAAGAGCTTACCCATATCGTAGGTAAAGAATAGTATCCTACACCTATAGCATAAAATATCACTCTTCACAGACTCCTGCTCGTCTCCCCAGTAAGATATCCGCAATTTATTATGCCTACCTCGCCCATCTAGAATACACCAGACTACCGCCCCCATCCGCCCAGATAGTCCCGGAGCCAAAGGAAAAAGTAGTAGCAGCAGTAATAGAAAAGGCCAAAGCCAACCAGACAAAAAAGCTCCCGGGTATTATATACCATACCATGCTCACAGCTCAAAGACAAAGATAAAGCGCCTTAATCCAGGAAAACCTAATCGAAGAAAGGTAAACAAAGGAAAAGGGACAAGAAAACAGATTATCTACCGTGTACCCTATCCTCCTCGAAGAGGAAAACAACGCTATTCAATCTAGGAGGCAGGTAGGCAGGTGGGTAGGACATCAAGAGTCCAAGCTATCCATTGTCAGCTATTGGGAGTAATAATAGATCCCGCCTCTGCTTCCCCCCTCCGCAATGCTTTTATTATAATGACTCCCGATAGGAGGCACGAACGTTATCACTTCAAACTCCTTGTACTTTTGCAAGTAGTTCATCCTGCGTCTGCAAGCCCTAAGGAGTAGTTCCGGGTCCATTCTACGGCTCAGGGAGCGTGCGCCGATTGGGTCCTTCATAGGCGCGGGAGGTGTGAAGAAGGGGTCGAAGACTAGGAGGTTTTTAGAACCGTCCCTATTGGTCTCGCACCCGACTATTGTCATGGAGTGACCGCTGTGCTGAAAGTATATTGGGGGCTTCTGTGTGCGGTAAACTTTTACCAGGGCGGCTTCCGGGAGGATACCACCATCGAGAAGTAGTTTTCGACCCAGTTAAGGAGTTTCTCCCGGGTTTTGAGGCCTTCTGATCTAGTGAAGCTATGGACGGCAGGGGGCGCTAAAGTTGATAAATATTGCTTGAGTCTGTGTTCCTAATTTGTTAGTTAATACCTTACACCAATCATAGAAAGCGGTACCTGAGGTCCCAATATATTTCCTAGTCCCCTTAATGCCACTAGTCTCCAATCTAGCGCTGGAATTTACTCCCTTATCCCATCCCTCTTCAATCCAATCCTGAAGCCTCAGGATAGTCGGAATTCTGCCCTCAAACGGATGAAATCCCCTAGGGTATGCACTCTGAATATAGCTGACGACCATTTGAATATTTCTATACCAACAGAAACCACCCTCACCCCTAATCTGTTTCCCAACATGTTTGGTGCCCGGATGGCAAACCCATGCTCTCGCAACACGAGGATCGTGTTCACAGAAAAGGGCAATTACAGGGATGAGATCGGGAGACTCATTGGATACCGTGACAACTTTAACCAAACTTTAACCAAATGCCCAGTAGTAGGGTCCAATCTAGTTTCCTTGCTCTTTAACCGGTAGGCCAAACATCGACTTATGGGACCTCCTAGGTGACTTGACATATCCTGTGGAGCCTTTGGAAGTTTGGGACTGTCTTGCGCGGACCGGTTCACATTGTCCAAAACGAGCACCGGAGTGCGACCATTCTTCGTTTCTTTGAGGTTTCAAGATAGACTTAATGGCTTGGGTGGCACCCTGACGCTCAACAAGATCCACCTCGCTCTCAATATCCGGTACGGCTCCTGTAGCTAGTGTGCTTTGGAGACCTTTCTCTCTGACCCGATTACTGTACTGTGCATACACAACATTACCCACAAAACCAGCAAAAATGGTGGCCAAGCCAAGCCCAAAGTTTGTCTGAAGTAGTGCCTTATCTTGTTAGTTTGATATACTAAGCAGCAAGCTACAAGGCCGGGTGTGTACTTTAATTTTTTCTGAGAACCATTTGTGTGACTTCTGGCATTTCTTCAAAAAGTTCTGCCAGTGGATATGCTGACTAGATCTGGACCACGCTGGAGACTCCCACATGGAAAGACCACGCTGAGTTCCCTGGCAAAAATACCTTGGAACTAAAGCCTGGAACTGGGGGAGCGGGACACGGGATGCTAGGAGCTGGTCAGTGTGGAACCTGGGGATGGGGAAATACGGGGAGGGTAAGGTGAGGAAAAGTGTAATGCGGGATTCGAGCAGCCCTAGAAGCCATCATAGCAGCAGATGGTATTTTTGGTAGATAGGGTTCGTTGTGTGATCCTGGTGGGTAGGGAAGATGTGCCGGACACTGCCAATCGACACCTGCGTTAATTCCCCGTCGCTTACAAAGCGCCAATCACCTTCCTAATTGGGTTATCTTCGAATCTTTTTGGCTCAATCCCACCGCAACACCTATCGTACCTGGCTGCCCCTCCCTTATCGTGATACGACAGCTTGATTAACAAAGGACAAAACAATAGCAAGGCAAGGCAAGGCAAAAAAAATGTCAAGACCACCGCTAAGCTTAACGGCAGAATTGGAAAAGTTGGAGCAGAGTATTACGCTTACGTTACAAGGTTTCTTACTTTCTTTCTTTCTTTCTTTCTTTTCCCTCTTTTTATTCTTTTTCTTTTTTAAAAAAGTGGAAATGGGAGATTAATTAATGGGGTGCGATTAGAAATCGATCATAACTTCAGTAAAGCCCATCGGATCGTCACGACTAGTATCATACCTATTGTTGAGCGATACGCGAAGGAGTCCGAAGCTGTTTGGGATGGGTCGAAGGTAATAAATATTCTCTATTTTTTTTATTATTATTTTTTATCAAATTGAAGCGAAGTGAAGGCTAATTAAATGAATACAAAGTTCTGGAAGCAATTCTTCGAAGCCAGCGCCAACGTCGCGCTATCAAATTACCAAGAGGAAGAGGAGGCATATGAAGAAACCGGCGTGACTACCAATGCAGAAACGTATATAACTGCCTCTTCGCCAGGAAATTACGGTGAACAGTCTACACGGATAACGCAAGAAGACGATCCCCGACATCGACCTGGTCCCGAAGAGAACGAGGACGACGGTGACAACGATTACCTACTGGATGATTCGCTGTTGGACTCGTTAAACTTGACGGCGGGAGGATTAGGTGGAGCGAGTACACCCAAGGGGAAGCAACCTCAACGCGCAGAGACACAGTGGGGGGACATCGAATCGCCATTCGATGCGTTGCGCAAGGAATTGGCCGGGAAGGACTACACCATGCACAGGTCACCCACCACTACCACCAATGCCGCCGCCGCCGTTCCTGCCGTTGGCGCAACCGGTTACGAAGACTCCTTCGGAGACGACGATGTAGACATGACCTTCGACGAGCCCACCCTCCCCACAACCCCTCTATCTCGGCGCACCCGTCCAGTAAAAGACTCCTTCGAAACACCCAAATCCTCATCATTCTACCCCGCCGCCGCCGCCGCCGCCACAGGGGCCATTGGAAAAAAGACACCGGGTGGAGCGAACGAAGACCAACTCCTCCACCGAGTGCTCGACAAGAACTGGCGTTTGCAAGCCACGCCGCTGGGAAAACCCGCCCCCTCCCGGTACCGGACAACCGGAACCGCTGCAGCAGCAACGACGCCAAAAGCCCAGATATTACCTCCGCCAGAATCTGAATCCCCAATGTCCTCACCGCCAAAGCCACACTTCTACTCCGCCGACATATTCTCTTCCCCAATCCCGGGTTTCAGCGGCTTCGGCGGCGGCAAGAAACCCAAACCTAGCACCACCTCCAACACTAGCAACAATACCACCGCCGCCCTCGCCGGCGGTCCCAAAACACCAACATCAAGACGCTACGGCACTGCGAAAGTAACAACAACCCACCACCACGAGTTCGGCCAGCAGGAAGATAACGAAGACCGCTTTGCATACGGCTACGATGATGATGACGACTCTGACGATCTAGACCTACCACCTGGCTTGAGTCCCCCCGTCACCATCCAATTCTCGCTCCCACCTTCCAAATTGCTAGCTACGCCGGCGAGGGAGGCTAGTCGGAGGATTGTGCACGATATCTTGCAGACTGCTGGCGCGGCGGATGAGAGTGGGGCTACCGGGGGTAGTAGTCCGCCGGTAGTTAGGGATGTGGGTCCCCTCGACGATACCTTTTAGACCTTTGGGGTGGGGGAGGGGGGGGTGTATGCACACAAAAAAATTGTTTGTTTGTTTACCTGTAAAGTTAATGGGATTTTCTTAGACTTTTCCCCCGAAGGCGAGGTGGGGCAGCACTTGTAATGATGGTAGTGGTATTTTATACAAAGCACGGCCCAATCTATAGGCTCGTTACGCGGTGACTAACTAAGCAGCTAGCTAAGCTATCCTTCCCTTCCCTCCGTCCATCCATCCATCCATCAACCATCAGTAGACAAGAAGGAAAAAGAAAGAAAAAAAAAGACAGAAGTCCCATAAGACCATCTATGAACCTTGCAACAAAAAAAAAAAAAACTCAATAAACGAAAAGGGAAAAAATGGAATATGATAGAGAGAGTAAAGAAAAATAATACCCATTTCCCCCTCTTCCCTCTACTTCCCTTCAAGACAAATAACACTTACTCGTACTTAGGAACGGTTTCCGCTGTTTGAAACCGCTATACTATAAAAAAGGCTAGCACATTACTCACCTACGATAAATACTATTGGAGTAGAGTAGAGTAGAATAAGTAAAGTAACAGTGGGCAAACAAGTGGTAAAAAAGAAGCCCACGGTATTAAAACCTCGTCACGTTCCATAAAGAAAAAGGATAAGAGGAAAGAGAGAGGAAGAAAGAAGGAAAAAAAGGATAACGCCCCTGTCCGCTCACGCGCACACAATACAAGCCGAAAATCACAAACAAGACCTTACGAATGGAATAAAGGGTATGATGGTATGATAGAAAAAAAATACAGGCAAAAGTTACAAGGTTGAGTTAAAAGGGGGGGATAAAAACTAAAGAAAGAGAAGAGGGGTACCCATTCTTTGGTTTTTTCGGTTTAACTTGACTCATTAAAAAATGGATTCATTGTGGTCGATGAGGAATTGTATGGCATTGTTCTTCGCGTGCATGTCTGCAATCTCCCGTTCGTCACTGGTGAAGCGTAGGAGAGTTGGGGCGAAGACCACTGCCAGATTACGGGCGTTCATCAGGTTTTCGTCCCTTCGGGCGGCGACTCTGTTAAGGTATCAGCAACTATATTTCACGAAAATCGGAATATGGAAGGAGAGGAAAAAACCAACCTGGCTAAATGGAAAATGACAAACTGAAGGCAATCACGATGGATAGCTGGCAATTCGTCGACCAAGTCCTTGACGATTTTGATACGGGTTTCCTCCTCAAAGACGGCTATTGGAATGTTAGCACTCGTGTCAAGCTCGTGGAGCAAATAATACATACTAGTAGTATCCACAAAGCGCTCATAAATGTCATAAGTAAGCAGAGGATTAGGCAAGTTCCTAAAGTACTGTTTCAGGACACTGGTAACTCCACAGATATCGACATTGCTGTCAAACGGCGCATCATCTCCACGCTCGAAGGCCTCCTGGATATGGCGCATTTGCGAGGCGCCACCAGATTTACGGTAGATACCCTCAAAGTCCATTCCACGGACTTCAACCTCCTGGATACACTTCTGGACAACATTGGGGATGCGATTGCCTTCGTACTCGGAACGTTGCTCGAGGTCTGTCCCAAAGAGTGGAAGTACACCATCACTAATCGTGGCACTGGATCCAGCTGCGCCGAGGCCGTTTTGACCTCCCTTATTCTTCATCCATTTCTTCTGTGTGCCAAATATTTTACCCCCGGGTGCGTCGGGCCCTCCTGGCTTCAAGCTACCAGGCGAATCGACGCCATTGGGATGATCACTGGGCCAACCCTCTCTCTGATCAGAACCCGCAAACAGCTTGTTGACACCCTTTCCAGCTCCCTTCATAACAGCACCTCCTTTCTTCCAGAAAGTCTTCTTGATCTGCGGTCCATTCTTCAAAGAAGTAACCTTCTGAGCAGTAAAGACTTCAGTGGCTTCATGGTGATGATGGATGTGCGTGGTATCATTGGTTTGGCCTATCATGTTAGAAGATGACACGGACGTTGCAGTTGCAGTAGAAGGTCGTTTTTCGTTTTGGTCTTTGGTATCAAGCAAGTCCGCGGCATTACCGGTGTAGATACCCAACCCATTAACAGGTGCTTTGTTTGCCTTAAACTGGCCTTGGATACGTCGGGTGAGTTCGTTATTCAAGTCAGCAAGCTGCGCATTCTTCAAATTAAGCTGCTCAGTATCCTGTATAGCCTGGTCTCTGAGACGGGCAAAATTTTCGACTTCTTCGGTTAACTGGTCCCTTTGTGCTACGAGGCTTTGAATCTCTGATTTCAAAGTCATCTTTAGATCCTCCAACTCGCGAGTCAACCCGTGGATGAGATCAGACTTCAGCTCTTCCATATTAAGAGGTTGCCTATTAATAAAAGTCAGCCGAGATTTCGCATATAATCCATGAGGCACATACCCGTCTTTAGCAGCGTCCACACGTTCCTTGATTACCATAAGCTCACGCAAAAACGACTCACGCTCTGTTTCCAACAAAGCCACAGTGTTTCTTTTCTCAGCAATATTTGAATCCAACGCTTTCGCTGAGGCAGTGTTCTGCTGACATGTCAGTGAAACACAAAAAGCAAGAAAAAGGGAATTTCTTAGTCACGTACGTTAAGACGGGCCTCAAGCTCGGCGATTCTCTGTGTTGAGCGTCGAAGTTCGTGCTTTAGGGCAAGGGTATCGTCCTTCCCACCTAACGATAAGGTCGGACTAGTAATATCACCCTCGAACGGAAGGTATCCCGGATCCCCCCCGCTCGGTGATCTTGGCCACCTAGGGGGCGATCCCGTTCTGGTAGCCAAATCACTAAAACTTCTCCCATGCCTAACAGCATTCGACACTCGTCGAAGTATAGATGCCGATGGATCTCCGCCACCAAAAACCCTCGCGATATCTTCTTCCATACTCAAATCGCTAACAGGCGACTTAAAAGGCGGTGGCAATACTGACCCATCCGAACCTGCCGATTCCCCCTGTGGACTAAGACCAGAAGAACCCGAAGCATGCGCAGCCGACGGATGTTGTGGGGCTCCTGGCTTTTGGTCAAGTGTAGTTTGGCTCGAGAAGGTAGGATCTTGTTGATATGTAATATTGCTAACAGTTGTAGTAGTATTGATCTTGATCCCTTGTGGTCTAGAATCAGTGATATCCTTGGCTCCTGGCCCAACCTCGGGTGATTCCGCAGCAGTAATTGCAGAAGCGTTAGATTCGGACGTTCCATGGGAGCGCTGTGAATGTCCAGAGGAAGAAGCCGAATGAACAGGCGATTCCGAATCGGCGGGTTTCCTAGCCACAGGAGCTGGCGAATCCCCACGCGAAACAGGGGGGTTATATGAATCTCCACGAGGCGGTATCTCTGGGGCAGCCACTGAAGGCGCAGTCCCCAAATCCATGGGCAAGAATGATATTGATACGTCCTGGGGATCTAGCTCCTCTCCATCCATGATCCTTGGTGTGCCTAACGACCTCTTCCTCTCTCGCGGCACCTCTCCAAGTTTAAAGTTTTCCCTATCCTGCGCATTTCCAGGCGAGTCCTTGGCAAGAACAGTGCTCTTGGACTTGGCACTAGCAGTATCAGAATCGGGTCCCTGTTTGGATGGCTCCCTTGATATATAGGGAGAGCTGTAAGCTGAAGTTAGATCCTTGTTGAAGTATAACTTTTCCTTCTTATCTCCACCATTCCTATCGGAGTCTCCCGATCTCCTCCCCATATCCATACCATCTCCACTTCCAGGAACTTGGCGACCCTTCTCCTGAGATGCGATGTGTGGCGGTAGTCGCCTGCTCTTTTCAGTTTCGTGGTAGGGCGTTAGCTCCGGGATTTTGCGTTCATAGGATGGCCTCGCATTGCCCGCAGATTCCCTCATAGATCTCTCCTGATAGTAGGGGTCATAGGAGGAAGATCTATTGGGTCGGTAGGCCGTACTTGGCAGAGTAACCGGAGGTGCCGACGAAGAATCGAGGACGACCGGAATAAATGAGGAATAGGGATCATAGCCAGCACCATCCGCTGAAAGCTCTGACACCTGCGAGTTCATCGAATATCTGTGAGACCTGGGCGCTGATCGTAATTCATTCCCTATAGCTTAATTAGCAATCTATAACCAACAGCGCACATTGCTCGTAGCTCACCTGAAGCCGAAAACCCAAGAGGAGACAATTGGTCCGGGGTATGGCCAGATTTTGAGGATGTTGTCCTATTTACTGGAGGACGAGGCCTAGGCGAGAGCTCCGTTGGAGTTGCCGAGTGACTATCTGAGGGAGGTTCGTCCTCCTCAACAGGTAAAGAGGGAAGCGATTTATCTAGAGAAAGCATCGGGGAAGGGGCGCTACTCCCCATTGTGGGGGTTTTCTGCACCTTTCCTCGTTTCCTCCGACGGGCCATGAGGGTCTCATGGCAGCTCATGCAAAAGATACCTTGCGAAGTCCGGGCATATTTCAAATTCTCGATCTTACGCTTGCAGTTCCGGCATCTGAAGCATCCTGCACAGAAGGCCTGATCTCCTGTCAGAATGGCTAGGTCTTCGATTTTGTTATGACAAGCTGTGCAGCTATAAGTGCAGTTATTGCAAATTAGAGAGCCATCACCCAGCAATAGCAAGTTTGCATCCGAGTCCAGTAACGTCTGGCACTTGTTGCACCGAAAGCACTCGATATGCCATCGGTTTCCCGCTACCAAACTATCAGTCAAGGTCATGATGAAGGGAACAATGTTTAGGGGATAAAGAAGAGATCAAAAACGAGAGAGGGGAAGGGGAGGTGGAATTGTTTCCCGGTACTACTCACACAGTTCGAAAGCTTTCCCTTCTTCCAGTATCTGTGACCTCATACCAACAATATTAGAAAATTGGCAAACAAAAACAAAAAAACGACAGCATCGGTATTCCTGCACACCTTTCCACACCCTTTGCATGGGTATGTTCCCTCGTCATCGTCATCAAACATTGGAGAACCAGGTGGAAGTTCTGGGGAATCCATATCCGGCTCAAATCACAGTTCCTCCTCCTCTCCTGAAGAAGCCGCCCTGCTGCAGCTCAATGTGTATGCGTGTCCAAAGCCGTAGCCACGATGAGACAAACTCCCTACGAAAGGGCAAATTTCAACAAAACCTATGTCAAATAGAAGGAAATAATCTTTCAGATGATTGTACTTTTTTCTTTTTGTTTTGTTTCGGCGCGAATGAGCGGGGAGTGGGTTAAAGGAGCGGGGGGGGTGTAGGAGTGTTGTGTGCGTGCGTGCGTGGCGAGTGTTTGGTGTGGATTGAAGAAAAAGGAACGACGAGCGAGATGTGGATGACGGGTTATGGAACAGACACTGAAGATGTGACAGACGGTACTGTAAATTACAAGAGAAGAAGAGGGAAAGGTACGGTGATTAATCAGTTCCAAGTTGACGTCGCCCCGGCTTTCCGCTGGATGGGGGGTAGTGGTAAGGGTTGGAGAAGAGAGGGGCGGGAAATGGTTCAGGACGGTCCAGGAGAGGGAGGGTTTCACGTTAAGAGCGGTGATGTGCAGAACTAGTGTTTACAACTCAGCCGCCGCCGCACCTGGATTGATGAAAGGATTAGAAAAGACTGACTGGTAGGATATGATGTGATGTGATGGTGTACCGGTAGCAGTAAAATGGAATTCCACGCCGGTGGATCGAGACGGCTGTGGGTTTGGTAGGAGAGGAGGAGGGATGGGGAAGGGATGGGGAGTGGAGGGGGAAGGAGTAGAGGTGAGGTGAGAAAGGGTACGTAAGTAGGTTACGGCACGGAAAGGTAAAGGGTACCGTACTCGAGTGTGTAAGGTTGGTGAGAGGAAGGAAAGAAAAGAAAAAAAAGGTGGAGGTTTCCTTGAAGACGAATTTCCTCAAAGGTAAGAAAATATACTTGCACTGTAGTTGAAGCCTCACTTTCTCGCTTGCTACCGCCCGGGACCCTGCTGAGCAGAAAGAGGCCGGCTGGTACTGTAGCACGGCGGTGGTGGTGTGGCAGCAAAAGAGCTCTGGAACTTGTGTCGCTTTACGATACTTCGCTTGCTTACCGATTGATTGCTTGCTTGATTGCTACTGCTAGGTATACCGCCTGCCACCGGTAGAATTACCTTGACACTGCAGATCGAAGAGCCTGGGGATGATGAGAACGAGAAGGTATATATGCTACAGGACAGTGTTCATGCATAGAGAGGAAGCGAAAGGGGAGGTAACGGAGGAGAGAAAGCAAGGAGAAGGAGAGAAGCAAAGAAATAAAATAAAAAAATAAGGGTTTTGTATCACAATATTCGTTTTACTTCTCTCACCTTCATCTTATTATTCCTACAAAGCATCCCCCTTTTTCCTTCCTCTCTTCTTTCCTTCCTTCTTCCTTCCTTCCTTCCTTCCTTCCTTCACTTGTATCACAAAAACGTTCACTCGAGTTGCCGGCACACCACCAAAAGTTTCTTTTAAGGGTCGGAAAATCCTCCCACTAGCCCAATTGGCTAAATTAGCCAATGCATTTTATGATCCTCATGTCAACTTTTCTCGCAAGAAAAGGGAGCACTGACCACACATACACACACCCTGAAGGCTCAAGTTCACTTTCACTTAACCCAACCTACCAGTAGGGTGCTGTACAGCACCTTGCAAATGTCCACACGATATCACAACCATGCCAGTATTTGCTCAACGTTCACAACTTCAAGAGACTGCCGTAGTATTGTGCAAGTACTGTAACCCAGCTGTCGGCCACTCGAGCGCCATGCTAGTAGAGTGCAGCGCTCGTATTACAACCCCCTTTTTGCCTTATCAGCTCGGACCCAACCGTCTGATTGATCGCCCTCCACATTAATAAGAATCGAAGCCAACGGTGCCACAGCAAATCCCCAGCACCAATCTCATCTCACCTGCCATCTTCTCAGGCACCATAGGCACAACATGATATTGATATCGGTATGTACGAGCCCTCGAGTGTACTCGTAGTAACTTATTTCCCATCATCACCGAGGAACACATAGACAAGAACAACCAATCCCACCCCCCGTCCCCCTCTTCCCTCTTCGCATCAACACAACGAAAGGATCCCCCCGAACTAACCAGTACTCGAGTATGTACCCTCAAGCCAAATAACCAAGTAAAGAAAGCACACACGAGCAAGTTCCCCTATCACAGTGCTTGCGCAGCAAAAGCAACCGAGCTACTCTGCAAGCACGGTGTCAATATCAACAAACCCACATGCCGAGCAAGCAGCAGGACAAGCAGGTGCATACACGTATCCAAGGTCCACTCCACTCCACTCTGGTCACTCGCTTGAGCACGGGTACTGCATCATATGTACTAGTACTCGAGCACAACACAGCAGGGTACCAGAAGCGATAGGGGGGATTGTGTAACCCCCCCCGCTCGGCCACAGAGTGGCTTGCGAGCAAATATCGAGTTCATGCTGGTTTTAAACTTCAAGATATTCTAGTTGACCGCCTTCTACCAATCAAAGAATCGAAGTGGGGGAGTACACGTACACGCAATCAGTGTACCTACTTGGCGATTCATAAAAGTATTCGGATGAATTGGCGCTAAGACTCGAGATCGAGAGCCTAGGCGTAAGCTGGGACATTTGGCGCCAGTTCATCCGAATACTTTATGAATCGCCAAGTAGTCTAATCTACACAAGGACGAGTACCGGCGAAGTATCAACCTCGGTGAATTATAAACCGAAGAAGCTCAGCAACACTAAACTGCACCAGGCTAGACTACGGTACCGTCTGGGCCCTCGAGCCAAAACCAATAAGTTTTCCGAGAAACGAATCCCATAGCACCACCCAAAATCAGCTTCTCTTCAATTCCACGGACTCAAATCTCTTATCGAGCAAGCATTGGCTAAAAGCGACAAGATGGACACCCTCGGGCAGAAGAACCAGGAACATACATGCATAACCGTGGAAACCTAAACACCGGTACTCGGAGGGGTCATTAAAAACTGGAAAGCATAACCCTTGTTTCTACTGAAAATTGCATGCGATCAGCAGAAATACTTTTCCGGTTATTATTAATGACCCCCGAGGTCATACAGATTTATGCCAAGACGCAAGTTTTTGCCTGTCTGTACTACGGTAACAATAAATGAATAACCTGCGCTTAGCAACAAGACCGCTCTAGTGCCATATCCTCGGAGGAAGGAAACACAATTGAACATCGCCCGGGAAATATAGCTCTTCCATGAAACAGCGGGGGGGGGGGGAAGAATCCAGCAGAATGAACGAACTGTGTAAACGAATGATAAATCTAATCTAATCTAATCAAGCGCCAACCCCTTTTCCACAACCGGGGAACCTTCCCATAGGTCAGTCTACTAGTACTCTCTCCCCACCGAAGGATGGTAGATCTTCGATGGTCCGTTCCGCCAAGACTTATAAGAAAATCGCCAAAATCATCACCCTATGATTCAGCATCATCTCCCAAAATTGCAGGAACCCGAAAAATGGGATTCGTGAAAATATATATGACGATAAATCCGCACAGTACTAGTACTGTAATCGAGCACACACTCTTGAGACCCACCACCGTCCATCTCCGCCAGCCTTGTAATCTCCGGATTTTCAGAGACAAAAAGATCTCCGAGAAGGAATACCATAACTTTTCTAACGCGGTATAAGATCAGCCTACTGAATGCGTTGAATCTCATTAACTAGTAATGACATTCGTATTCCTATTCTAACCTGTCGGACTAAAGCTTCTAAAGGGCTGATTTCCGCTGATGATGATAATCCAGTGGTGGATGTCAAGGTGGGGGGGGGGGGTATTGTATCTAAACGCCCATACAGATTCACCACTTACCACTCACACCTTACTATGGTAGTATGCTTTTGCCAAGGATGGTACAGTAACAGTTACAGGTACTGTCGTAGTTACTCTTACGATTCGCCATTCCATCCCAGTCAGGCCCAGCCTGACAAATTAACCGAATTGCGTATGTACCAGTTGATGATGAGATCCGACTCATCCTGAAGGCTACCGGTAATCTTATACCGTGACAGGAAAATACTACGGTAACCCCTCTCGAGACTCTTTCTCATGTTAGACTAGAGATTGAAGGCGTGCCGAGGGTGGCGAATCGCAAGAGTAAATAGCGTACGGTGCTCAAGCACTTGTTTTTTTACAAGTGTCATTCCTTTTTAATTTTTTCCCCTTTTCATTGGAAAAAAGAAAGAAAGGGAAAAAAAAAACAAAAAACAAGATGAGAGATCGATAATCCTTTCTTGGCAGGGGGGGAAGAAATCTAAAAGAAAAAAAAAAGAGGAAGGAAGAAAAGCGAAATTGAGTGATTGTGCATGTTTTTTTTGATTAGGTTCAACGCACAATATCCTACGTAGGGTTTTGTAAAATACGTATTTTATATTTTCTGACCGTATATTACATGTATTGTAAATTATGAATAATACAAAACATACAAGCACGTGAAAGGGTTAGGGGTATAAGGGGAGAGAAAAAAGAAAAATGCGTAGTAAAAGACAGATAGGCGAATACAACAAACCATCGGCAATGGGGCGAAATAAGGATACTCTCGTTCATGATGCATTTGAGATTTTACCACCGGAGCTGGGAAAAAAGGTAAGAAAAAAAGAAAAAGCAATTAGAATTCAAACCCGCTGACAAGAATGGGAGTGAAGACCGAGTTAGTAAAGTGTCGGGCTTGTGGAAGAAGCTTTGCACGTAGTACGACCCGTCAGCGCGATCATCTTTCCAACTGCACGCTTTATATGCAGAAGGTAGAAGCGATAAATAGCAACAGCGGAAGCGCAGATGGCACAATCCTCTCTCGGCAAATGGTATTGGGTACCGCAATTCAAAAACTGCGGCCGATGGATAAGGCAACAGCGGACACAAAGTTTGCATTGGCGATATATATGAACAACCTTCCGTTTTCCATCACCAAATCGCCCTATCTTCTGGAGAGCCTGCAGTTTATCGCACCAGCATATAAGCCTCCAACGATGGATTCATTAAGGACTACCTTATTGGATAATGCATATACAAGTACTAAGACAGAAGTGGATGAAATTCTACGGTCGAATTACTTTCTGAACATCATTTTTGACGAAAGTGATGATATTGTGAAGAACAGAATTATTAATATTTCTATTCAGACTGATCGAGGAACATTTCACTATTGTTCTGAGGATGCTGGATCAATGACATTTACCTCACAAAACATTGCTCAATGGGTAATGAATAAGATAAACAGTTTATTGCACGGTGATTGGAAGAGGATTAATAGCTTTGCAACAGATACATGTTCTACCATGCTAGGAGTATGGAAGTTGCTCGAGAATGATGAAAGACTTCAAAAATCAAAACCATTGATGGTCCCCTGTGACTCTCATGGGCTCCAGTTACTTATTAGTGACATTCTCGGCATTCCGCACTATAAAGAAATCCTGCGTCGGATTACTCTCATTATCACAACCTTCCGATCGTCACCCAAGCAGCTCTCGATATTACGCGAAAAACAACGATCTATTTATGGTAAAACTAGTGCCCTAATACTATCAGTAATAACACGGTGGGGTACACAGGCCCGAGCAATCAACTCGCTTTACCAAAACAAGGACGCTTTCAAGCTCTATCTTCTAGATACACGCAGTAGCATTAGTAATACTGTCATCGATCTTTTAGGAAATTGACTATTTTGGCATGAGGTGGAAGAGCTACGAGATTTAATTTTACCGATTCATGAACACCAGATTTTTTCTGAGTCTGAAAATTCTCATCTTGGTAAAATTGTCAACCGGTGGCTTGAAGTCAAACGACACTTGAATACTATCGGTCAGCAAGCACCACAACCCGCTACAAATCAGTTGATTGAGCTTTTTGACAAGCGCATGAAGCGTCAAGTCAGGCCCCTTCACTGGGCTGCACATTTTCTCAACCCCCTCAATATTCATTTTCCAACTACCATCGAGCAGCAAAACACAGTTATTCACTATATGAATCAGTTTGCACCTTCGCAAGATATTGCAGTCAGGGCACAGCGGGACTTCTTTACCTATCGAGGGAGATTTGGTCCATTTTCAGTTTCAAATGCGAGTTGGAAGTTTGAGGACCCTCTTACATTCTGGTATGCGCAGCAAGGTTTCACACCTGAACTTGCAAATATCGCTATACGGCTCTTCCGCACTCCTGCCAACTCAGTACCAAGTGAGCGGTCATTTTCTGTTCAAAATTTAATCCACAACAAGTTCAGAAACAGACTTCATCCTGCCCGAGTCAACAAACTCACCTTTCTTTATCTAAACCGAAGGGTTCTGGACAGGAAGCCAAGTGAAAAGTATCAATGGCACCAACTAAGCCGAGAGGATGAATTAGAGCTTGAGGATGAAGTACTTGATCTCGGTCCCGATCAGCTAGCAGAATCGGTAGAGGTTGAAGTTATACCGGGTATTTCTTTCTCCTACTACGTTTAACCCTTTATTATTAACTAATTGTGAGAATTCCTAGTACTCGCGATACCTAGCCGACAAAGCTCAAGAGCTTCAAGCCCCTTACCGGATCTTCTCTTAGAATTTTCTCCCCCTCGTCCTAGTATGACATAGCCCATATTACCACTTCTGCTTCCTAATCTACTACCTTACTACTACTAAATTGAACACTAACATTACAATAGTTTGTAGGAGTCCTCCTTCTATTCTCCTAGATGCAGTAGCCCCTTTTTCCGAACGCTCACCAAAGCGACAACGACACGAGCATTTTGAGTTTCACTTACAGGAACCAGTATTATGGCCCCCAGCAACAGCAGAAGAAACTAGTATGAGAGGCTCAGATCTGATTGGAGTCAGCGGTCCAGTTATAGGTACCGGGTGTGAAGAGGGAAGGAACTTGATGTAGGAAGGGGAAAGGCATTCAGTACGGGAAGGAGAAAGGGAAAGGGGAGGAGTGTATGGACCTGAAGGGCAAGAAGAGTTGGAGTACCCAGGAGTGGGAATAGGAAAGAGCAAGGGAAAGGAGAAAGGGAAAGGGAAAGGGAAAGGGAGAAGGCAAAAATTGGTAGAGGCCGATGATTGAGCAAGTCGTGCTGAGAATTTGATTTTTTTTCTGTTTCTTTCTCATGTTTGTCAATAAAGTACTGTATGGTGGAATAAAATACTGTATGGTGGAATATAATACGGTATCTTACCGTAAAATACCGTAAGATACAAACCGGTAAACTTACAACCAAAAACCCTAATCCTACGGGAACTATGATAGTCTACGGTAATTAAAGCTAAGTTGTAGATTATCGATTTCGACCCCGAACTTTTTGACGGAGGCGGCGATACCGGTACGGCACCGTAGATCTCACAACTACTTTGACAACCGTCGCACAACAGCTATCATAACAGTAAAAGCTCAGGTCTCTCCCTTTCCCTCTTCCTTTCTCTCTCTCCCCTCCCCCGCAATTGATTAATTGATTGATTGATTGATCGATCGATTATCAATTCATGTGCGGCAAACCACGGTAAACTTCCCACACGTGAAAAGGCGCACATTCACCGTTACGGTACCGTTACCGAAACCCTAAAACACTTTTCAAATTATCACACCTTCACCTCCACTCCACATTCACGTTCAGGTTCATCCCGCCCGCACTCACGCACATGCCAGTTTCCCTGCTTCCTTCCTTCCTTCCCTCTTTCCTCCTCTAGCTTTTCTAGTATTATGCGGATAAATACAAGTAGAGCAGAGCATGGTGGAGTAAGGCAAGACCAGGCCAGGGAAACCCTGAAGGGAAGATCTCCAGGATCCCTTCCCCCCCCTCCTCCTCCTCCTGCGCCGGCCCTCCTCTCCTAAGTTGTAACTATATTATTATACAATAGTAAACTCCTACTATTCAAGTATATTGTATAATAATAATAATAATAATTTTACCAATAAATATTAGCAAAACCCCCAAACGGGTATTCCACCACCACCACCACCACCACTACCACCACCACCGGTAAGAGTCCCGTACCCTACCTACAGTATTATAACCTCCCTACAACGAATTCACCCATCCACCCAAATAGCAACACAAAACTTCTGTATCAAACCAATATATCCAATACGCCCTCAAAAAAAAAAAGACCCCCCTACGGTACTATACGATACGATACCAAATCGCCTATTCTTCCCCACAATTTTATTTTATTTTACACCCATATCCCCTCCCCGGCTTACTAGTACGGTTGCATACTATACATACATACTATACATACATACATAGCCACGCCTTACGTACAGTACTATGATAGTACACATGCAAGGCACAAAAGCACACACCACCCTACCATCCAAAAAAAGCTCAAACAAAACGTTTAACTATCGCGTTTCAAAAGTAGCTACTGTATCATACAGTATGATATGATGTGATGTGATCTGATGTTATGATGGGGCCTCGGCCCTTTCCATATAGTAATACTTGTAATGGTCCAAGAATATATACTGTACAGTATGATACCCTGGTTTTAAATGGTCGGTATTGTATCTGACTAATACTAGATAGAAATGGCTGAACCCCTCCTTTTCTTCTTTTTTATGATATCAATTTCTGCTTCTTTTTTTTTGGTCGGGGGTATTAGGTGATGCTGCAAGGGAGGGAGGTAGGGAGACATGTGGTGGTGGTGGTGGTTTCATAGGCGCTCACTCGGTCGTGAGGATGAATGAATGAATCGGTTTTGTTTCAGTCCGCTTTGTTCCATCATGGGAAGCCTACCGTAGTCTGTTGCAAGTAATTGTGTATACACTGCTCACCTATGATTTGATACTTACCAAACACAACAACAAGTTTATCAAAATAAAAAAAAAAAGTTCTCAACGATCGAATAATTTCATAACAGAAATTGGGCAAAAGGCTGGAAGGAGGAGGGGAGACTCACTTCTCTAATCATTTGCTATCATACCCGAGGAGGAGGAGGAGGAGGAGGAGGAGGACTTGCGCAGTGAAAAAAGACGCCTAACCCCCAAAAAAATACCCTCCCCACAGCACCAAAACCCCTATCTCCCAATATCATATGATACAATATCATAACTATGTAACATAACGAGAACTTATCATAAGTCATAATTATCATAACCCCAGAAAAAAAAAATCATCCAAGAATCCCGTAAAATAAACCATCGAAGGATGATTTCTCTCTATTACACGAGTACATTCATGTATATTATTATATAAACGAACCACACCCCACCCCACCAAAGCTTTTCTATCTATCTATCTATCCATCCATCCATCTATCCATCAATCCATCAATCATAGGCTCAGTATATAAGAAACCTATTAATAAGTTATGAAACCCCCCCCCCCCCACTTCAAAAAACCACGAATCTAGCGCTACATACCCTATCTGATCATCATCAAGAAACTCTCCGCCCAACTCGCGATATAATCGGTATCGCACAACTACCTGCTATGCCTTCCCCGCGCAGAGGGGGGAGGGACCGGTACAGTATAATACCTAACCAAACGAAACCCCCAAACATTGCGAAATGGAAATGGGGAAGGAAGGAAGGGAGGATACATCACCCCCCTACAGGAACTCGAAAATCCCTTATGGAGAACCTAGTCTCGCGATTACGCTTTATCTCCTCCTTTTTCTCCCTTTGTAAGGGGGGGCTTTTTTTTTGTTTGTTTAGTTTTTGTGTTCCCCGCTTGCGGAATTTGGATTACGTGTGTTGCCGTCCGGCCGGAGGTCTTGCGACTTGGTGTTTGATTGTTTCGTCCCCTGAAAGTAGTTGGTCGGTTGGTGATGCCATTAGATCTCCGGAGCTCGGCCGTTTTTATCATAGCAGAGGGGCAATTATGCTAGGAGGGTCAGAATGGAAATCACATTTGAAGTGAAACGTGTGTCCATATCATGCACGAGTGAGAGATCATGATTATCACGAGATGGGAAGGGAAGTTTGGCAAGTATGAGTCCCCATGGTGCGAAATTGAGGAGGTGGTACTGGTAGCGGTTTGACGTGGTTTGTTTGCAAAGAGAGGCGCACACTACTCGAGCACAGAGAATCAACGCACAAACCAATTAACAACCAAACTGTGACCATACTGTAGGGGTTCGATTGACTCAACTCGCTAACCCGCTATGCCGGGTATAGCGTAACAAACACACCCCTCTTCGCCATAGCTATTATATAATAGCTGACTGGGTAAAACTAAAACTCTGTACTGTACAACAGGCCATTTGATACACTTCCCATAAAAATAACAAATAACCACCAATGGCGAATACAAAAAATAGAGTTGGAGAAAGGGAAAAAACTGACAAAAATGAAGTTTCCACCGTATAAACCATGCTCCGCACCTTCCAGTTCGTCCCCATTCTTTTGTGCTCCTATCGGTTTTTGTTAAACAAAAGAATAGATAAAAACGCCCACCAGAAAAAATAGACAAAAGGAGAGGAGGAAAGAAAGAAAGAAGCGTGTAACAGCCCTCGCCTTGTTCTGAAGAGTTTGGTATAGGGGGGAAGGGAGGGAAGAGTAAAAAAAAAATAGAGTAAAAAAAGATACAGCGAAGGGAAGAAGGGGTTCTCAATATTGACAATGAAGTAAGGCAACTCGGCGAGAGGGTGGTGGGAGCCTAGGAAGAGCGATCGTGAGGGGTGACAGGAATATAGAATGCAGATCCCAAAAAGGTAAAAAGAGGAAAGAAACAATCTGCTAAAACTCCAACAATGTAAATGCTGATGAGGTGCTAGAAGGGAGACTAGTATTTGCAAGACGACGAAAGCCGATCATCAAAGGTATAAAAAAGGTCTTTGAGAGTGATAGGCTGTTAGGAGAGTATGAAGGGGAGAGATATCAAAGGAAAGAAAAACAGGTATCATAAAATTGCCCAAAGGGGATGATGCGTAAACCACCAATACCGAAAAAGAAAAAGAAAAAAAAAGTAGCCATAAATTCCGACCGACGCTACGTGGTCACCGAATTGGACCTGGATCTGTCACTCTCCAGCTTTGTCCATTCTTCCCCATCAGGCAGCCCGGTGGCCTCCAACCCCCCCTCCCACACAGTAGAGCCTTTCCTCCCGAGACTGAAGCTGGTCCTAGTGGAGCTTATGGAACCGGAACTCCCTGGTGGCCTCGCAAGCCCTGCATCCGATGACGAAGCTTTCCTATCCCCATCGTAGAATGCGGCTTCAGTGGTATCGGTGAATTGAGCCGGCTCGGCATGCGAAACCTGATCACCGAATATTGATCCCGCATCCCCAGAAAGTCTTCTTATCGATCCGTTAGAGCTCCCAACCCTGGATTGCGATGGTTTTTGGAACACGGCTGAATGGAAAAATGGCACAAAATCTTCAAATGAGTCAGACTTTGGTCGAGGGAGTGCGCCCTTGATCGAGTCTGTTTGGATGCCGTGGGAAAGAAGAAAGTTCGTCAACATTTCGATAGCATCTCGGAGAGCCCCAGCGTTGTTACGGGTGTAAGTGAAAGTGATTTCCATATAATCCTCTCCATTACTGGAGCTCCTGCCGCCGGGGGATTCAGTAGCATTGTCGGCCGTTGGATGAAGCCTGATCCCGAACTGCGTATTCATTCGGTCGGCAATGGTCTTTTTGAACTCGTCTTGCTTCAAAAGTTCCTCGAGTTCTGGGGAATTTTTTAAGCGGATTATATGTGTTTCTGGAACAAGAGCCTGCAAAAATCGTCAGTGGGTGTTGATTATTGTTCATCACGGGAGCGCTTACCAAGAACTCATGAACCGCATTCGGAACCTGCCATTGAGGCCCCTTGACAGTTACGATATCGCTTGCCATTTCTGTGCTCGGAAATATGATTGTACATCCCCACTTATTCTCCAAATCGTCTAGGATCTTGCGCTTCGCCATCAAAGTGCGATGCAACAGTCTCGGAATGTCGACATGCTCTTGCACGATATCTGCGTCCGCGCGCTGCACCATGCCCATAATCTCCGATTTGACCAATTCAAGATTGGCCGCATTTCTAGCCGGCGTCCTGCAGATGACATTGTCCACCTTTGAACCATCGGATTCCGATCTTCCACTTGCCCCCCTCTCCATGGCATTAGAAAACTTGACGAATACAGAGTATTTCTTCATTATCCTCTGGATATGCTGTCCGCCGATCCCAATAATTCGCTTATGGTAAGAGTCTGGAACATGGAAGGATACAGCTGCTGGTAGCTCCTGCTCAACTAACTTTAACCCCAACATGGTAGTGTCAAACTGGCTACCACAGACGTCAATAAAGAAATTGTACTCATTGAAAGTGTCAAAAATAATTTGAATGTTTGACTGGCTCATAATCTTGTTGATCTTTCCGTTTTTTTTGCCAGAAACAAATTCCTTGTGTTCGTTGGCTAGCTCGATCTTTACCCGAATCTGATATGGGTTCTCCTTCACAAAAGGAACATCGCTCAGCATATGCATTGCCGCCTTGACGTTTTCATCTGATCCACTGAATTCGAAAACTTGTTTGTTGAAAGCGATCGAAACACCCGTGAACGCTGCCACGTCGATCAGGAGCTTTTGCACCTCGAGGGCCTTGGGCAGCAAGCGAGCGATTGGTGAATCCATAACCCACCAAGAGGCATTGTAAAACTGTCCGCAGATGACCATGATGGCTTTGATTGTGCGCTCCAGGTGAAGAGTTTCGCTGCCTTGTATGCGAATTAAACTAGCCGGAGATCCTAGAACGGGGAACTGGACAAACGTCCCATTTGCATCCATGATTTTCTTCACATCATCCAATCTCTGAAGAAGGATATAATCTATCTTGGTAAGCGTTATAGAAACGTCCTTGACGAATACTCTCATGTTTAAAGTCTGAATAAATGGTTAGTCTCGAGGTCTGTTCGCTAGTCCTGGAGGGAGTACGCAGGACTTACAAGGTTGAGGAGCATTCTCTCCGCCTTAGCAATGTCTTCACGGGAACTGCCAGTGATGAATATTTGGTCGGGCTCGCGCCGGGTGCCACCGGGGGGCGAATACCCGTATACTTGGGGAAACGGGGGAGGAAAGTAGATGGCGGTTCTTGTGGCGGACTCGATCAATTTGACGTTCTTACGTGCACGGCCGCAAACCATGCTCTGAACCGACAGCTCCATGAACATAGAGATGACTTCTTGTCCCAGCTAGAAAAGCCCATGGTTAGACAAAACTTCGGACGATACCGGAAATATAACAACCGGCATGGTAGCGAAACCAAACTTACCAAATCATCGATCATGATCAGAACCCTGGTCTTAGCATGCTCGACACTTTCATAGTCTCCGAAAATACTAATCATCAATCTCCTATTTTGACTAGCTTCAGAACCCTGGTCTACTGCGACGATAGAGGTTGGTTCCAGAGGCTTCAGGACAAATATGTCCGTTCCCGTAAACTGAGCAATCCTCTCCAAATGATTTGTGATCCGTGGATTTGGCACGCCGTCCGGAAGGTAATACTGATCGTGATCAATGTTGACACAAGCCCTTCGCTGTTGAGGAAGATATTTATTAGCAACTGTCCCCGACACCTGCTGTGATCGCGATCGGTTGGGTGAGCCACTTACCATTGCAACCGGCACGCTCTGTAGAATTAAACCCCGAGTCTTGTGAACCTCAGCAGGCTCTCCCGCGATCCACAATCCCACAGAGGTAGTCTGTTTTTTCCTCAAGGCAGTCTCGGCCGTCAATTCCGTCACGGAGACCGTGGTTCTGGCTACCAGCCCCGGAGACAACTTCTTGCACAACTCCCGGACATCGTTGATACTCTTCTGGTGTATAGGAAGCTTGCTTGTCGGAAGGTTGGGGGGCGAGTCGGGCGGATGCAACCATCGTTCTCTCGCTTGGGAGGTGGCCATAATTATTTGGTCTGGATCCGGACCTGGTATAAAGGAGAAAGGAATTGAGAATGCATAAGTAAGTGACTCGAGTGTTGAATTGTCTTCATCAGATGTAAGAATGTCGTTGTCACCCATGGCGTCGGGGAGGTTGGAGGAAGAAGTGACGTCGAAAGATGGCTTCTGAGGAAGGACATGGTGAATGCCACTGGTTAGACCCAAGGTAGTGGCCATATCGAGAAGTCCTTGTTGAAGTGCGAAGACGACTCTCTAAGTACCTTTCCTTGGAGTTTGTGGAAGGAGGATCAAAAAAATGGCTTGAGAAGAGATGACACGGCTTTCAAAGCGTGTTTGGGTGTAAGTACTTGCTGGGGTATTTTGGCGGGTATGCCGTATCTCGACGTATCGATTAGGAGCCTCGATAATGACGGCAATTGCAACGGGAGATCAAACACCCCGGAACAAATGATAGGCAAGAAGCGAAGAGAAGCGAGAAAATATAAGAACCACCAACAAGAGAAAGAGTATGAAAGGGAATAAAAGTATATATAAATAAATAAAAGGGAACACGAAGAATAATCGGAAGACGAGGAGGAGGATTGACGGTAGGTGGGAGAGGAGGTAAAGTTTTAAGATTTTGATCTTGATTTATAAAGAGAAAGGAAAAGCGAAGAGAAGGGAAGAGGAAAAAAAAAAGAAAAAAAAAGAGCCTAGGTGATGGGGTTAGACTGTAGGTTTAGCGGTGATGGATTGGCAGCAGCTTGGCTAGTGCAGCGGTCTTGCAGCAACAGCAGCCAGGAGGAAAGAAAGGCCAGGGCGTGTCAGGTCAGGAAAGTAAGATATGCGGAGACAGAAGTGCAATCTACAGAGAAAGGCCAGTAGACTGATGAAGTTCAATGCGCTGAACTGTACCGGTACTGATGATACACCCTCACACACACACACACACAGATACAGCACACGTACACAATCACTCCCGCACACCTCTCTAACCTCGCAGTCGATGTTGACGGGGGCGGGAGAAAGAGACGAGGATAGGAATGGGATAAGGGTAAAAGGCACGTAACGTAGCAAGTAAGATTCTAAGTGATGTTACAGCCAAAACATCCACCTCAGGGATCTGGGGCAATAGAAAAGTGCGCTTTGTGTGAGGAATTTGGGTGAAGTGAAGAAAAGTGAAGAAGTGAGAGAGAGAGTGAGAGAGAGTGTGTGAGGAAAGGACAGGAAAACCACGAGAGATGTACAGAAAAGAAACCAAGAGGGGATCCGGAGGGGAATTGAGAGAATATATAGTTATAATTAACGAGGTGAGGTGGGGAAGGACAGATTGATAGAGACGAACTCGAATCCGTCAATAGTGACGACTGAGGAAAAGAGAAAAATAGAAGAGGAATATCGTTTCGACCTCACAAGAACTAACCAATCGAACCCAAAGGAACGAAATAGGAAAAGGCAGTAATTAATTAATTTAACGACCAATTGAACATTCCAGCGTCACCGATTAAAGCAACACACATGTCCAATGTCCAACGGTAGTAACCCGCTAAGGCC
This sequence comes from Tuber borchii, assembly GCA_003070745.1. Classification (NCBI taxonomy): domain Eukaryota; kingdom Fungi; phylum Ascomycota; class Pezizomycetes; order Pezizales; family Tuberaceae; genus Tuber; species Tuber borchii. The sequence continues at coordinate 181,561 of NESQ01000073.1, forward strand.
CGCCGCCGTCGCCTGCTTCTGCTCCTGCTTCTGCGTCTGCTTTTGCTTCTACCGTACTAGGGACTCCGGCTTCTGTTGTGAAGGTGCAGTACTGTGCTGTACTGTACTGTACTGTGCAGTACGGTATATACGATATGATACGTTAGACCAAGAACTCACGCTACACCAAGTTTCCGTATCCACCAATATAAAAGTGCCGCGGTAGTTTCCAGCACGGCAATGGTAAAAGAGGGACCGCCGCGGGCGAGCATGACATTGAACCATACAGTAGACAGACATGGACAGAGAGAGGGACAGATGGACATACCGGCCATACCGGGCCTGACTCTGGCCCCGAGCCACGATCGGTTGCCAATTCCTTCTTTCCTCCACAGCCATCTCAGATGGAAGAAAGAACAAGGACCACATTGCATAAAAGGGAAATAAAAAAAAGAAGCTAAACCAGATCAGTCCCAACAAACCTCAATCTATTACCGTACCGTACTAGCAAAAAATAAATAAGAAAGCACTCTCATTCGCTTACTCACTTACTCGATTGGTTGCGCCAGATTTCCATTAACTATTACCACTCTATGAAATTTATCCTATGATAAGAAGAGGATGAAGAAAGTGCTCATACTCATACCCTAGATGCATTCTACAGTATCATAAGCCATGTGAAAGTTTAGATATCGCACAGTGCAGCACAAGAAACCCGTGGGGTAAGTTAAGCTAAGCCGTTAGAACCCTCCCCCTACAGTATCCCCCACCCGCTCATCAGACATGAGTCGAACACAAAAAAAAAACGTTTGTCTCAGAGGCACACTTATCAAAAACTCTATCTGTATCCCCCCGTCTCCAACCTGATAAAACCGCAAGGCCTAATACCGCACCACACAGCAGCACACCATCCACCCCCTCCCTCTCCATCTGCACAGAGCCCCAATCGAATGGAACGGAGAATACTACGAGTATGGTATGATACAGCTTTCCATCTGGCACATTTCATCACAACGTTAATATTTACACAAGCTGCCGGATACACATGCATATTATGATAAAAACCCACACACCCACCCACCGTGCTCGCTTCGGCAATATCCAGGACCAGTATATAGTAGTTTTCGTCAAAAGAAACCGGCCAGCCATCAGAAATCATGTCCGTGCTCTACTCTTCCTCCTCCTCCTCCTCCTCCATAAGGCGGTTTATCAACAACAGGGATGCATATATTATCACGGTAAATCGAATCATAAGAAACGTTTTTACCAAACCCAAGGACTATCGCCAACCAACCAACCAGCTACGGTATCCACAGTAGTTCTCTGGGTAGGGAAAAACGCAACCTATCACAAGCCAGCCAGTGAATCACAAACAACAAACAAACAAACTCTACCATACCAATTATCATGTGCCGGTTAACCCTACCCACTATGAAAAGAAACAAGCTTTTCCTCTCCCCCCCCCGGCGCATTTTATCGCAAATCCCTCCCCCGCCTTGCATTCAGCTCCTGGTACAAATAGACTAACGGCATAATGCGATAACTGTATCGGTAGATAACCCCTCCTTATCAAGCTAAACCTCCCTGGATTTAATTTAATACTCGAGCACAATACAGCACTCAAGTATACCACCATGCAAGCATGAAATCCTTACTTCCGCATCGATCGATCGATTGATTGAGAAGGGTTCGTTTCCTTCGTTTCGTTCGGTTTACCCCGGGATAGCCTATCTAGAGCTAACTAGCTAACTAGCTATTATGATAAAAACTCCAAAAGGATCGGAGGTTGATCACCCCATCATACTATGCCGTAGTAGCTTTAGCCCGGCGAGGAGGGCGAGGAGGGGGAGGAGGGGGGGATCTACAGTATTGATATACCGCAGAATACAGTAGACAGTAGATAGATAGAAATGAGCATGTTTGTCCATTCATTCATTCAATCTCATTCAACGTAAATATCCTTCTACCGATCTATTATATACCTTTTCCGCTCGCGAATGAATTATTTATTGGAAGGTGTGTTGCGTGTGGGGAAGTGCAGCCGACCGAGTTAGAGGAAGGAAAGGAAAGCTCGTGCTGGATGGAATGGGGAACAGCGTGGATGGTGTGATACGGTGGTACCGTATATAGGGACCTTCTCGACCGACTTTATTTTAGTTTTCCTGCGACACGCGGGGGGGGGGGAGAATTGCGGGGGGGAAATGATATAATAATAATAGATTCCATCTACCCCACTCTCCGTTCACGTTTGTACTTTCTTTCAACTGCTCTGCTTTTTCCTAAGACCGTTCTGATGGAAAAATATTTTTGAGTTTGCAAAATTCAATTGCGGCAGATCACAAATTCTCACTCGCCGATACGATTTTTTATAATTTTTTTTTATTGGCCGTTGGTTTCCGTGGTACTGGTATCATAACATAACTTGATCCCCAAAAATGATTTGACCGACAAACAAATAAGCAAACAAACAGACATGCGAAAACCCTCATCTCACGCCATCCGCTCTGATTGGCTATAATGTTTCAGATGCGTATTCACAATAGTGTAAAAGATTTTAAAAGTTTATATGGTACACCCACGAAAACCTGCATTATTACTATTACAAATTCCACCACGATAGCTCGCTTGTAGTAACAATCCCCCCCCCCAATTTATCAAGACAGGTGTATAAGATATACTTGGCAAACAATGACCATTTCAAGTTAATATCCATCGCACTCCATCTCCCAGTAAACAAAACCTTCCATCGCTCGCAGGTGTACAAGAAAAATAACAATCCCTAATGCCCGACCTTTATGCATTCTCCCCCCTTTGAACAACATGACTTCTACGCACGAAATACCCCCATGAACCGATAGTGTTACAATGATGTAGCAAAGATGGAATTGACGAAAAAAAGAGAAGTTTGAAATCGGTGCTATCAGTGGTTGCCCCCGTATCTCCCTTCGTTATATCCGCTCCCGCCGAACGGAGGTGGAGGTGGAGGGGGAGGAGGAGGGTGGGCGTAGGGAGGATTAAGGAGGGGTAGTTGCATGTGTCCTGGCTCTCTGGGACCTGGATCCGCGAACCGATCCCTGAAACCAGCATCTGGCCTGACACTTGCCTGTCTCCCTGGCACATATTCCCCATCGCCATAAGCCCTGGCTTGCTCAGGCCTCACGCTACCGTGTCTAACTGAAGCCTCTCTACCATGAAAGTAGCCGTCCATGCCATTGTAATACGGACGGTCCTCGCGTCTTGGGCTGACTCTACCAGCCTCCGGCCTGTATTCGAGGCGACGTTCCATATGGTCTTCTGGCCTTACACTGGCCCTAGAGGCAGAGGGGTATTCTGGCCTATGGTCGGGGGCGTAGCCACCTGCCACCGATTGAGGTGGTGGTGGCATCGACGGTCTTGCCGGAACATAAGGATAATCTCGAGTCCTATAACTTCTGTCATCAAGCCCTCTGGGAATAACACTGCTCTCAGGTCTCGGCGGGTACTCGTCAAAGCGCATGGGACGGTAATAAGGATCATAGTAACTTGCGGGTCTCTCACGAGGTGGTCCGTAATAAGACGAATAATCCCCAGGGTACTCAGGACGATACATAGGAGGCTGGGGCGGAGGGTAAGGCCTGCCGTACATGTCGAGGCGGTGAGGAGACGGTGGTCTAGTCATTCTGCTGGGTGGTCTGTACTCTGCCCGGGAGGCTGGACGCGAATCTTTAGGGTTGCGGACTCTAGGGGGCGAAACGGAGCGTGGTGAACGTTGGGGGTAGTTAACTGGCGACGCTGATCTTCTACCAGAGCGCGTAGGAAGACGCGAAGGGACCACAGATGGAGCTGCATATTTACGATTATATTCCTCATACGGTCTAGGAGTATAATATTCTGGATCGTAAGGTGGATAGCGAGTATATCCAGACATAGGCGGTGGAGGTGGTGGAGGCGGAGGTAGGGGATACCCAAAGGAATCATACACAGGATGGCCCGCCGCGGGTGGGTGTGAATGAGCCGTGGGTTGATAGCCGTAGCGCGGGGGTGGTGGGGGAACTGGGGGGTAACTGTGATGCTGGCGTTCATCGTACGTGCCTGCAGGACCTGCCACCCTCGGGAGACGCGAAGGGTGAACACCAGGGAACGGCGATCTGGGCTCCTGTTTGATAAGAGGAATTGGAGAAATTGGGGAGACATTATCTCTACGAAGTTCTCTGTCCGGATTGCCTGCATATCTTGAATATGAAATTTCATCACCATCATCCGCGATCTCAACAATACCTCTTGGATCCTGAGATTCCACACGTGCCATGTTTGCTGGGCGAACAGGTTGAGGGGCAGCAGGAGATTTAAGATGGCTGGTGGCTGAATACCGAGGACTTGCAGGAGGCGAGTAAGGGCGTTCCTCCGCAGGCGCTGGTTCGTAGCCATCATTATTCACATCCAGCGGGGCATTCGCGCCCTGAGGCGATGGCATAGCGGGAACCTGAGCCTTCGAAGGCTCATAGGCTGCACCAATGGCCAATCTCTGTGACGTCGACTCTTCAGCCGTAGAAGTCCCCTTATCTGAGTTGAGTTGACGTGAAGCAAAAGACTCTTTAGGAGGTCTACGGGAAGCTTCAACTACAGTTGGGAGAGTGCTCTCCACTGGCCCACTCCATGTTTTCCTCGACATGTGCCTATCTTGATGCGCCTCAGGATTCCCTGAACGGGTAGCAGTTTCAGAGTTTTCATCGCTCTCGGCGATTGGCTTACTAGGAGCGGAATCAACCGAACGGATTGTTTCTTTAAAAGAAACGCCAGCTTTCTTCATAATAGACTCCAGTTGGTCGGAAAACACATCGGTGCTCGAATCCCATAAGTTAATGTGTTCAACAGGCTCAGCGCCCGTCCAAATCTTGGCTTCAACCTCAAGTTTTCGTTTCTGCAGTTCTTTTTCAATCTTTTCCCTCTTTAACTTAAGCTCCGCCTTGACCAAAGCACTAGATTTTGCTAAACGGGCATTGTTGGCTTTGGGATCTGTACACTGAGGAGCTTGCAGCCCCGGTGCTTGAGAAAGCTGCGCTCCATGAGATGAAGCGGAAGGACCTCTCTGTAGAAGCTGGGGAGTCGTTGCTTGCGCAGATCCTGGATGATTTGCTGGTTTAAATCTGGGATGCATACCATCGCGGATTTTATCGCGCAGTTGTATAATCTTGACATATTCGCGAAGATCTTCTTCAGATTCCTGCAATGGGTCCGAGTTACCAGGCCCCGATTTCAAAACATCTGTAGGCATTGCGCGAATCTGCGACAGAACGCTGCGCGGTGGTAACACGATGTGTTGATCAACAGAGTGAAGTACTGTCTCTTGGCAGAGAAAGGTGATGTAAATTAGGGATCTAGGGAGGGGGTGAGTGTGTGTGGAGCCGAAGCTCGGGTGAGTTGGGTGGTGAGAGGAGGGACGAGAGAGGTTTGGGGGAGAAAGGTAGGGGTGGAGAAAGTGACGGGGTCAGACGAACGATCAGATAAACTGAAGGCTTGGCGACTGGGCCCGGTATTCGATCTGAGATAAGATGAGATGGGATAAGGGGCGCGTTGCGGACGCGATAAGAGATAAGATCATGCGGAGTTCCTCCGCAAGCCAGCACGACTTGTGAGTGCTTTTTTTGTTAAATTCCTCGACTTGTGAGTGTGTTTGCTAGCCGAATATAGCACTTGCACCTACTTGAATGATTCTCCTCCTCCTCCTTTCTCCCTAGCCAACAAATAAATTAACCAGCTGAATTGGTAGCCTCTCCTAGTTTCCACCATGGCCACAGATACTCAAGATAATCTACCTGTGTTTTTTTTTGATATTGATAACTGCGTATGTAGGTGCAATCATCTTGAAAGTTGAGATTTTGAATTAACCATTTTGCAGCTATATTCTAAGAGTAAACAGGTATGAACTCTGAGTTGAGAATTTTGGGCGAAGGTACAGGCAATTGTATCTATGCTCATGCCTCTCTAGGTCCACCACATGATGAAGGATTTGATCGACAACTACTTTCGAGACCAACTTCGTGAGACTTTCTCGGTTCTACATATGTATGAAGCCAAGCTCACGGTGAGTCTAGAATTGGACATGGAGGATGCCAAAACTCTTCACAAAACGTATTACACATCATACGGTCTTGCTATCGAAGGCCTTGCTCGTTACCATAAGATAGACCCCCTCGACTACAATAGTAAAGTCGACGACGCGCTACCACTAGATCAAGTTCTCCACCCGGATCCGGGGTTAAGGAAGTTAATTTCGGATATCGACAGGACAAAGGTGAGGCTTTGGTTATTCACCAACGCATATGTCAACCATGGAAGACGGGTGGTTAAGCTTTTGGGCATCGATGATCTCTTTGATGGTAAGTAATAACTTGTAGCAGAGTCCTTAACTACTACTATAATTACACGTTGCTGCTAGCATCCTTGCTGACTTATTTCAAGGAATAACATATTGCGACTACACTCAAGAGATTCTGATTTGCAAGCCCAAGGTTGAGATGTTTGAGAAAGGTTTATTATACTATGGAGAGTATCTAGAAGAGGATTTGCTAACGGATTATTTACAGCTATGAAGGACGCCTCTATAACCGATCGGTCCAAATGCTACTTTGTGGGTAAGTTTTTAATTCCTGGTGCCAAGAGCTAAGTTATATAATCTAGATACTTACAAGTGTAAAAAAACCAATTTAGATGATTCGACAATAAACTGTCAAGCCGCTATTAGTTTTGGGTGGGAAAACACTGTCCAGAAGCTGGAGCCTGGCGATCCGGAGCCATCGGTACCAGCTGCAAAACACAATATTCACAACTTGGAAGAGCTTAGGGCTTTATATCCCGAGTTTTTCAAACAGTCAAATTAGACCCTTTTTGTTATGAATGCCCCTAGTGGCATTCCATATTGGAGGCGATCAACTACGGAGTAGCTCTGGTGTTTAGGCTTGCTATAAGCAATTGAATAGGCTGAGAAACTGGATAGAGTCCACAATAAGACGCTACAAACTTATGTGATGTTATCGCTAATCTTACATACACCCTCTTGGGGGAACCCTGGAAGCAAGCAGACCTACGTGCTCTTGGAAATATATCGCTCGATAACTCTGACCATCGTGCCCTACCAGTTACAAACAACGCCGCTGAACTAGGCTTCCTAGAAAGTTCTTGATAGTCCACTAGCCCTTAGAATTTTAAATTGGCCAACCCAAGCCGTAGATGAGATACTCATGCTAAAGGAACCTGCCAGGCGCACTTCAACACAGCTACCAAAAGCAGTCAGAGCACTCCAACACCCCGCCGTACGACCGATTATCCAGGCAAGGCTGCCACATACTGGTTGCTGTTCATGCCCCACTGCCTTGATAACATGGTCTCCTATCATACCCCGAGCTATGATACGGACTATCCAACCACTTCCCCCGTCGATTCGACCACCCCATCCAAACATAAGGCATCACTCGCAAATTCAGTCCCAAAATTTAGCCCACCACCGAGGGCCAGGGGCATTCCGCGATGCCCGTTATCGGATGTGAGGAGGGCTAGATATATATACCATGCCTTTCTAAGCAAGTAACCATATATACAGTTTCTATTTTTCTCGTATATACACGGTTATTTTCTGACGGACGGATTCGGGTTTCGGGGGGGTTGCATGATTTGCAGAGGGTGGTATAGTAGTGCGGGGATGGAGGGGAGGTGGTGGAGTTTCGTGGTATTGGTGGAGGAGGGGGGGTAATTATCGTTCGGGGCGGGATATTATACGGTATCAATCATTTTAAGGCCTTTAGATAAAGTATGATATCATTATCATTGTTATTATTATTATTACAAGATAGCAAGGTGCCCCTGCCCCGGGGCCGGCCCCTGTCCACCTACCCACAAATACTGGCCCTCCCCACACGTCACTCAGTTCGAGTATTATTGACATTACCGATTACCTCCGTCATGTATTTCACAATTTTCAAAAATATATTGTTTTATATCGCAAAAATCATATCATTTTTTGTGAGTTCGCGCACTCGTACCGGCAAGAAAACAAGAACCAAATATCAACCCATGGAGCCCCCATGTCCCATTAATACCGTACCCACAGGCCTACTCGACTACTAGAGCCAGGTCAGGTCAGGTCAGGTCAAGTCATCACTTTTGTAACATGCAGATAAATTGAAGATAAGGGCGAAACGAAAACCCATAAATAAGGAAAGGGAACAAAGAGGAAAAAAAAAAGTTATCGAGATCACTCGAAAAGGCTATTCCCCAAACTCCTATTCTCTCGACCACGAAAAACAAGTGAATTGATGATACCAAATCATTTCTTCTCGAACATGGCCCTTCGAGCGGCAAACGCTGATCGAGACGGGTTGTCGACTATGGGGGTATTGCTATTGCTGAGACTCTTTCGTGCCTCGTTCCTTGCTTCGTCTCGGGGAAGGCTGAATCTCTTGGGTCGGGGATCGGCCGGTAACCCTGAAGCCGATGGTCGGCTTGGGTCCACTCTTGGCTTCTCCCTGTTCAAGATACTGGCAGTTGATTCCGCTCTTGTATGTTGCCTTGCTACTCTTGCAGGGTCAAACACCGGTGAGCTCGTTCTTTTTGGCTCTAATCTCGAAGGCCCTGTGTTTACATTTGTAGGTTCGGGTGTCACTCTAGATGGGGAGGGCATCGGCCTGGAGCCGATAGGCCGAACAGGAGCTCTGCTAGGTGTGGTGGGAGTAGGAACTCTGCCAGGCGTGGTCGGGGTAGGTGCCCGTTCTTGTGTCTGTGGAGCTGCTTCTTCGGTTCTTCTTGCTTTCCTCTCCTCCCTCCTATCCTCCCCCTGTTCCATGGTTCTGGCCCTCTCCATCCTCCTCGTGATCCTCTCCCTCCATTGAGCTTCCTTGTCTTCAATTTCATCTTTCGTTTCATTAGGTATAGCCCGCTCGGTCTTCCTGCGAGTAATTGGCGGAGGCTTCCGCTCTTCAACCACAGGTGCTTCTTTTTCCTGAGCGGGAATAGCCTTCTTTTCCTCCCGTTTAATAGGGCTCTTCTCCCGAACAACAGGTTCACTCCTCTTCTCAGCAAAGGACGCCCTCTTCCCCTCTTCAGCTATAGAGGCAGGAGCTGGGGCAGGAGCTGGGGCCGGGGTTGGTTGTGAAGGGGGGGCCATTTTCTTTTCCTCAACAATTGGTTCTGGCTCTTTCTTCTCTTCCGCAAAAGGTTTGGGTGGAACCGGGGGACTTTGCAGACCAGCGTCAACAATCCCCAGACCAATGGCTTTCTCCTTATCCAGGTCTTTGATCACCATGTTAGCAGGAGTAGCATTACTAGAAACGCTAGCCCTCTGCGGGGATGAGCGCCCAGAAGAAGAGGCATATACGGCTCTGGACCTCGAATCAAAGATCGCCTCTTCAAAGGAGCCCAGAGAATCGGCTGGCGGTGGGTTGGGTAAGGGTCGATCGCCCCCGTCACTCTTTACAGGGCTTGTAGGATTCTGGACAAACTTCTTTCTCTTTTCTCCAGCCCATGCCGCCCAGGAAGAGAAGTAGGCACCAGCACGAGAGGATGCATCGGCAAGCACAGGAGAAACAACAGCTAATCAACCCAGTTAGCACCTATTGTAGGTCTAAATAGTGAACTCAAATGAACCTACTAGAAGGAGCTGCCGTGCTTGGATTGCTGTCAGTAGACGGTTTTTCTCCTGTCTCAATACTGAGCTTTTGCATGGAGTCCTGAGACTGCGATTTCCGCTGTTCCCTAAACTTTTCAACGTTTTTGGATAAATTATTGAAAACAGTGGATACATTGACACGGCCAGTAGCAAGGGTTTTCGCCAACGCCTCTTTACTATTCTGCACTTTCTCCTCCAAACGTAACTCCTGCATTTGCCTGTATCACCAAGTTAGATAAACACGAATGCATGCAGGCGCTGTGCTTACTGTAAGATTCTTCTCTGTACATCTTCCATGGTCAACCCACCAGCCATTACATGTTTTGGGGGCACAAGATCGAACAGCTCAGAGTCTATGTGCACAAAGGTAAGCCCCAGTCTCTCCGTTACAATTCAGGAAATAACGTACCTGTAAACTTCTGGAAGATTCTGAAATTCTCTGTCTTCTTCCAGGCATCCACCCAATCCATCTGGAAATCATTGGCAGGGTCACCATCTAAGGCTAGTCAAAACACCGACTCCCAAATTTAAAACATTCCGTGGAACTTACCGATATCCGGCAAGAGCAAGTTCGACTCCGAGCCTGCATGCTTTTCTAGAAATAGGTGATACTTGACGGACGATACCATGGAGAGTATGTATTCCTCGAATTGGAGCCGGATATAGTCTTCACTACCTGTGAATCCCATAGTTTTCGGCCGGGTGGGGTCCGCTTGAAAACATTAGCACGTGCCCCACTAGGTAGAATAGATAACCATTAGACGAACATTCATCCCAAGATTCGGAAACAGATTGAACCAGCACATCGATCCACCTTCTGTCAGCTGCAGACAGTGAAAGCGCGGCACGCAGTGACGACGATGTGATGTTGATACTTTTATCATCGAGCTGCGAGACTATTAGCAGCGAAAACCCTGAAGGTTGAAGCAAGAAAAATTACATTAATTAGGATATCGGAATACCTATCCCTCTGCTGTAGTAGTAGAGAGTTAGTTGACCCGACAACATATGACTTTGTGCCGAAATCTGCCAGAACGTCGAGCTGCTGCAGTGGGGTGTAGGGCCCAAACAAGCTTCCTTTCCCAAATATTTGGAGCGGTAATCCCATAAAAGTCAATACTGTAGCTTCTGTTAGACCATGTCGAGCTATACCTATCTAAGGGGGAGTACAAACATGACTTTCGGTCACTCGTTTTAACAGAAGTGGGTTTTTTTAATTTGGATTCATAGGTATTCATGTCCGGATCGCCACAGTCTTCCAGGTTTCGCAAAAGTCCCGGGATGAGAGATAGCAGCGAAAACTGTGTCATACATAGCCTCTCACAACTACTGCCAAAAAAGAGCATCTGAGATTTTCCCACATGTCAGGTCAAAGTAATAGAATAGTCTGGGAGTAGAACCTTTGGCTGCAATAGGGCACATTTAAACAATATGAGTGTTTGATGCTTGAACTCATATACAAACTCCCGCAATGATAAGCCTATTCTATCAGCTCTGACATCCGAGCTCCTATAAACCGGCCCTTTGGAATTCATGATGCTCACCAACAAATTGATCACGTGAGCGATCAGTCTCATAGTCTCTTATGCTCGTCTTTAAGCTCTCTTGGAATTTCTATGTCCCACATATCAGCCCACTGGGTTTGCTTCGATAACTTTAGGAGGTCTCTCACCCGTATGATGTCGAGGTCCTCAAAATTCCTATAACCGCGGACATTCGGTAAGCAACGGCTTACGAACAAGAGAGAAAGAGAAGAAAGAAAACCTCGCTCCAGAGAATCTTCTTTTTCCCTCATGAAACAAATAAAAATACAAGTTCATACCTCTGCGCAAACCAAGCTGTGGTGACAGCCGATAGTTGTTGTTTCAGGTGAGAGAAGAAGAACGTAGGACTGTCCGCAATTACCACCACAGCTTTCTGAACCGTAGATCGCGTCACATCGGCAGGCTTATCCGCTAACTGGCTGGCGTCTAGCTGTCTCGTGCACGATATCCCAAACAGAGTGGTAGGTCCCGTCGGTGTTGTATGTTTCAGGGTGAAATATGAGAAATCCTCCTCCGAAGCATGAGCACCATCCGCTAGCGCAAGAAACGGCAGTAGCGGCCAATCCGATATATCGTCTTCTCTTTCCAGGCCTATCCAAGTTTCTACTTCGGGTCCCCTAAAAGAAAAATCACAATAAGGATTCCCAACTTAGTATGTTGTAGTTTTCTTGGACTAAAAATTGCCAGTTGAGACTCGAAGGGGATGGGGAATGGGGGGTGGGGAAGGGGCCCAAAAAAAGAAGTACCTTGCATGGTGAAACCCCACAATCGTCACGACTGGGCTCCGCTGAGGTTTGTCCATGGGGGAATTTGTAGCGCTTGGTGTGAAGGGTTGGTATCTCGAAGTGTTGTTCGAAATTCGAGGGCGGGAGAGGTGTAAACAAAAAGGTAAGCTAGTGCTCTCTTAATGGAGCTGAAAAAAATAGAGGGATGGAGACTGTATAGGTGAGCGTATTCGACATCACGGGCATTGAGTGGCCGGAAATTTTAAAGTTGAGCTCTCAGAGGCAGGGCGGGTGCGACAAGCCAGGCAGGACGCCCTTTCGTCCCCCATCGGGAACCCTAATCCCTATCCGCCTTGGCGATTTAGTGTTCACAATCGATCACTCGTGCACGCAGGACGCGGAACACGGCACACCGAGCAGACTCCACAAGTTTTTCCATGCCACATGCCGCAACTCGCCGCGTGCAGTTGAGCCTTACCTGTTTTCAGTGTCATTTCCTGCTTTTCCCTGCATAGACCAAGAAAATGGCTCCTCTTCTCTCTCATATTTGGGAGCTCACTGGTAAGGTCTGCCTTACCAACGTTGCTGAATAACCCTTCACAACAGGTCTCGACCCTTACTAACGGTGTGATACACGAATCGATTCTCATCTCACCATTGGTCTCTTAACTAGACAATTCATAGATGCACAATAGGGAAGAAAGCTCCGGTATTTCCCCGACTCTACTCTGGCCATTCTCTGGCCATTTTTATCCTAGAACTAACCTGCCCATGCAAACCGTGCTGTACGTTTATCTGATGATATAAAATGTCTGAAGAAATATACGCAACTTGAGATCTTACACAATAAGCCACTCAGACCCTCTCTTCCTTCCTGGGGCTCACCATGGGCCCTAGGGGGCAATTATCAAGTCCATGTCTTACGCACCCGAGAATCCCCTAGTCAGGGAATTTACTAATAAGATAGTAGCAAGTTTATGTGATAGGATTTGAGATCTATCCTAAAGTACTGCTCAGGAGCGCTGGCAAAACAGACTCGTACCCTCGTAGGCTGCCCCCCAAACACAGCCAAGCACAGCCAGCAAGCAAACCTCTTATCAAAAAACCTAGTACCGTAGAACCAAAACCCACCCTACAGGAAGCTTCACAAGGAACGGCACAACCGGAGAACTCAGATAAGAGTCCGATCCGATCAACAATGCGCTGCTGCTGCACGTTCCCTCTAGGTGGCAGAACAACGAAAAGAAGCAGGTGCCATACCTACCTGCGATCACACAATTGGTACATGACACTGCACGTATCAGAAGCTTCCCCATAGCATTCCCATCTTGGCTCCCGCCCCGGCATGAGAGGCAATTAATCGAGTGATAAATAATGACTCACAGATACTCGGAGGCCGGTCGACCAGCCAAGCTACTGTGGTTTTCGCCGCTTAAGCACTCGCTGCTCCAAGGCAACCTCAACAAGTGAAAGCCCAGTACTCGTACAACCACTCACAAGCGGAATATATCAATTCACAATCCCACCACCCATGACCGCAAGTCAATTCCGATCCAGTCAACCACAAGGCAGGCAGGCAAACCAACTCGAGTGCTCGAGCACAGCCTCTCCCCAGCTAGTGTTGGGTTGCGAAGTGGCTGCGAGTTTTTGTTCAGCAAGTAAACACCAGGCGGGTATCATACAACTTGGATGGGTTTATCGAATTAGTCCCCAGCCCACCACATCCTTCAAGCACTCCATTCAACCCCTAATTGAGCCAATTCTACGAAAATCCGGCGAACCGAACCACTAACGAGCCCTATCCCCCAACCACCCATCATAATCACCGGGCCAAATCTTATCGGTCAGAGCAGAAAAGCGAGTGACGAGATCTTCCTCTAAGCCTTTTCGAATGGTACTGTGCCGGTACTTGTTTTTTCTTCTCTCCCTTTTTTCCTAAGTTCTCCTTTCGCATGTGCGTTGGGGGCGGCTTGTGCTGTGCGAGTACGAGTACTCGAGTATAGTACGTCATTCTCCGATTTGGGTTTTGAGGGGGGTTGAAAAAAGTTTGGTGTAACTTTGCCGTTAACCGGTTATCATACCGGTATCACAACCTTTTTTTATATAAAAAGAAAAGAAAAAGAAAAATACGAAAAACTTTTGTAGTGTGGTTTAAAAGTATGATGCGTTTCCTATTTTTCATAGTATTACCCTACTCATATCGCCGGATTAAAGCTGCGTCTTCTAACGCGTCACCAACTTAAACTGACTGCCGGTATGATAGACAAAAAGAAAGTTCCACCATATCTAATCTGATCCGATCCGATCCAGGGTGCAAGTGTTATTGGGCTGAAGATCTTAGACCAGCCAGAAAAGGACCAAATTTTTATCATTTCCAACCACCCCCAGGTCTCGAGGAGCCTGTGCTGATATCTTTCCCATCACCTACTGCCCCCCACTCCCCCACCGTAAAGAACAGTGTGCTCTCGATAAAAAAGTTGCTACCCCTATGCTTTACAACCCAATATTACGCCGCCTTGTTTGCTTTCTAGGAGCGGAATCCCACCGCCACCACTAATTACAGCAGCCCTGCAGAACGCAAAGAAGGAAGGAAGGAAGATTTATAGTCTGCCAGTACGCAAAACACCTCAATGAGCAAAAGCACTCCCGTGAGTAAGTAAACGCCTACAGGAGCAAACGTCAGGACATTACGAGTACTCAGTAGATACGGTACGATATCATAGCATAAATCTAGAGATTAAGCCTTAACTTAAGACCGGCTTACTTTCTCCCATCCCTCCCCTCCACTCCCCATATCATATGAAAAACGCCGCGACGGGAAAGACTTGCGCAATTATTTTTGCCCCTCGGCCACGGGCACGTCCGCACGAGTGAGATAACCCGAAACCTGATAATAGAAACTTTGCGAAAGGACTCTGGATGTGAGGCAAATGCAGTTACGGACCAATCAGATCGCTAGGATTTGACTCTGGATGCGAAATCGCAAAGTCCCTAATAGCACTCTGGCAGTCCCAGACGAACCGAGCCAACTCCATCCCCGCACAGAGCGGGCGGAAACGGAAGAGCTGATGAAAAACGGGGGAAGAAAGAAGAAGGGGGGGCTCGTGCGTCAAATTCAGGAACTTTGCGTGATAAATTAACTAGGGTCCGTTCGGTTGCAACCCATATTTGAAATCTCATTTTTACTGAGCAGCTGAAAAATGCTGTTTTAGGGGAAAGAAAGGCAAATGAGATTTTGCTGTGGTGGGATGTTTGGTAAAAACGTCATCTGGCAGTGATCTCTCTGGTGGGAGACATCACACCTATGTCTTCTATCATACCATCACTTTTTTTTTTTTCCTCCTTTGTTTGTACCTTCAACCACTTTTGTCAAACAACCCTACTGCCTGCCAGGAGAGTAGTTTTCTTCTCAGTTTTTGGAAAGTTCTTCTCTTCAAGTTTTGTTTCACAAAACCGCTACTTCTTCCTCCCGAATCTCCCTTGTAGGAGGCATTTTCTCTTCCCTTGTGGGAAATCTAGATTAGGGTTAAAAGTGGGCAATTGGGGGAAGGATTTTGGAGCGACATTTGGTGAGAGTTGTTGCTGATGGTGTTGTCCGGCTAGCTAGCGAGTTCAAAAATTCTACTCCAAGCTCTTTTTTTCAAATGCCATATCTGAGGGTAAAATGGGTTTTTTCAAAGTCACAGATTTAGGCTACCGAACACTTCCCTCATTCTTGATATGCCATTTTTGGCAAATATGGCATTCTGTCCTCGGAAATCACAATATCTCGTTGCAACCGAACGGACCCTTAAACGGTTACTGTAATTGATGTGGTGGTGGTGGAAATAATCTCCTGTCCAACCATATCGGCGGGTACCATACAGGCCAGGGTGATGAGGGGGAGGCGGGGGGGGGGTGTGCCGCGGCATACCGATATCGTGCTTCTATTTTGCCATGAATACTGCGTTTTGTATAATATCGTGATAGACTACTTTATCATGGAAGATCCCAAGAACGCCTTGCGATCTATTATGCACACTAGTCTTGCGCGTTTTTTTCTTTTTTCTTTTCTTTTCTTTGCCTTTTATTGAAGTAAAGAAATTTCTAAGAAAGCTACTCGAGTATCATATAGGCTATCGCAAGCCTGTGTGTGCTTCATCCAATTCTTATCATTGCGTTCAGGGTAATCTTCCCTTGCGTGTCATAAAGCCTGGGATTTCAGACAGGGTGCCGTAGCCTGCTCCTGCACGTGTACAGTGTATATGTCTTTTCTCGTTGCCCATACCCTACTCTACCGTACTCGCCCCAGCAGGCTGGTCGATCCCTAAGTATACATAAGAAAATAGGAAATCAAGAAGGAAAGAAGGAAAGAAAAGGCGTTCATTTTATCATTCCCCGTCGTCCCCCGGTCCTTTATTTATGTTGCCCTCTCCGTAGGACTAAGCCAAGAGCCAGATTCAATCTGACCCGCAGCACAATGAAAATATTGGTAAAGAAATACATGTTGTATACGCCGAGAGGGAATATGAAACTAGACATGAAACCACTAACAGTCCAAAATCAAAGAGTACAAAGAAGAATCGAAGTGCAATGCGGGCCTTATAATCCTGGCTTCGCGAACTAGTCATTCATCGCTCTATGGCTGAGCAGATCCGTCTACATTATGATAATCCAAAATTTCCGAGTACCTTTAGGTACGCCTAGTCAGCGATCCAACTCACACAACTTGAATAGGCAAATGAAAAGCAGTTGATTCGTACATCATGATTTTCCATGTATCAACGGGGAGGTCAGCATCGTTGAAAGACCAATCGAACTTCTCCCCTGCCACCGGCTCGTCCGTGGGATCGTGGTAAGGTGCCAAGTACTCGTGGGCCAAAGCTATCTCAGCAGTAATCCTCTTCTTTGGATCGAAAACGAGCATGTGTTCCAGTAAGTCGATTGCTAAACATGGTCAGCCGGGCGGTCAATATCCTGGAGAATTCATGATAGGACTAACCAAGTGGGTCCGCGTTTTTAAATTTCTCGGAAAGAGGTTGGCGCTCCCTCTTTGGGAGGGACTGGACGAACCTCAGGGTCTGTGTAAACCGTTAGTAAAGGCAAGAGGAAGGGCATCTAGAGGGCAAAATGGAGGGGAGTAAAGCTTGCATTTTCGCTGCAGATCGTGTGAATAACATCATCAGGGGGCGTTCCAAGAAGTTCAGTAATAATTGAGAACTGGTTGACATGGTCTTTCCCTGGGAACAGCGGCTTTCCTTCGAGCATTTCCGCAAATATACATCCCGCACTCCAGATATCCACCTCAACATCATACTTTTGCCATGTGAGCATAATCTCTGGCGCACGGTAGTACCTTGTAGAGACATAACCGGTCATCTGGGGATCCTGAATCCGAGCAAGACCGAAATCACAGATTTTGAGATCACAGTTCTCGTTGACCAGAATGTTGCTAGGTTTCAGGTCGCGATGGACGACACCAGCGGAATGGACGTATTTCAATCCGCGCTATAATAAAATTAGAAAATTAGCACGCACACGCCTTCCTTTTAATCGATTTTTTGTATAGCCTACCAGAATTTGGTACAAAAAGTACTGGATGAACTGCTTTTCCAATGGCCGAGAAGTTAATAATCGGTGCAAGTCAGTACCAAGAAGCTCAGTGACGAAGTAACTATTTCAAACGTTAGAAGCTGTACGCAGCTATATGGTGAATGCTATCTACGTACATGTCCTCCAGGGGAGATATGAAGATATCGCTAAGGCTAATGACCTGTGAAATAATGTCAGTAAAGGTAGGCTCAAGCTGCGAAAGGCGGAGCAAGTTACATTCTCATGTCGCAAGTGCTTGAGAAGTTTCAGCTCACGATAAGTTCTCTTGGACAAAACCGGCGTGCTGAAAGGCTTCATGATCTTCTTTATAGCAACGGACTGAGCGGTCAGTTGATCTTTGGCAGAACTTTAGAGTAGATATTCAGCGATATTTTCTTTTATGAATTATTACAAATTTGGGGGAGAGGGCTTGGGTATTTACCAGACGAGACCAAAGGCACCCATTCCAACAGGTTGTAGATCAGTATATCTAGGTCGTTGTTAGCCTACTTTACGCTGAACGTTCTTTGGTTTTTTCTACGAGTGGTGTAGGGAATAAGCCCACCTGCTTGTTATCTCGAAAGTTGTTCCAAAGATCTGAGCGCGGACGAATTCAGCCATTTCGAAAGATTCGAAATTCTATAGCGAAATGATAGGTAGAAAGACCCAAAGTTGAAGCAATCCAAGGAGCAGTTGCTGTGTGATTCCTGAGACGATGGACGAGGTTGAAGAGAACAGTGGAGGGGTTGAAGTGATTGAAGCGGTCCAAGTGAGTAGTAAATAGAAAGCGGTAGTTTTGTTTCGTTCTGCCGGATAAGTACAACACCGAATAGGTTCCGCGTAGTAAACAAAAGATTGCCGAGAGAATTAACTTAATACCGGAAGCGGGGCCGGAGGTGCTATCCTTCAACACGCTCTAGAGGTACAGTTCCACTATCTCGAGGAGAAGCAAAAGGTGGAATAGTGTATAGGGAGTAAGTAAGGATAAAAGAGAGATAGTGGGGTGTAAGAAGGTAAGTGTAGAGTGGATGCGGAAGAAAACAGAAAGGGTTTTTGTTCCCAGATGGATGACGGCCGGAGACGAGATTATAGAGGGGAATACTTTCGCTTTTCTATGTACCTTTTTCTTTCTTTTTTTTCCTCTCTCCGGACAAGCGAATTACGGTAAATGGTTGAAGTCAGGATCCTTCCTCTTTGCCTTGGAGTCCCAAAATTCAAAAGTGAAATCACCGTGCATCAGAGGCGTTGAGGACGCGGGGTGAGAGCGGGGCTGATTCTAGCGGGATCCCGTGCGCCCTATCCATTTCCAGCCAATCTCGACTTTTGCCATTCAAACAGGGAAAGCCTGCCTTTCCGAAGCTCCCGCCGTCCAGTGCCTGAAGGTACGACGCTGGCGCACCCAAGCGTTCCCCATTGAACTACTGTTCCAGCTCCCCACCCCCCGTACCATAAGGGAATGTCCTGTGGCGCAAATTAAACACTCTCCCCACGTCTCTCCTATTGTTCCAATTGTCGCCCTTCCTCTCACCGCTTTTACAATGCCGAAACAGTGTTTTTTCGTCTCTGCTTTTGTACTACACTATTGGCCGGAAGAAATGTCCGGTTTCTTCGTCCACGGTGCTCTCTCCCCCATTCCGTCACTGGATGACAGCTACAGCCACGCCGTTGTAAATTTACTCGAGTATTCGTACTCATACCCTATCTCAACTGGTCTGCATGGAGAAAAACCTTGCCGAATCGAATAAGATGTGTAACCTCCTGGTCGCAGAGTGGCTTGTACTGTCCGCGAATACAGGACTCATTGTGGTTCTGATCTTCAGAGATGGTCTGCTGGGCTACCCTCTGCTCGAGCACTTGTGCTCGTACAAATCGAAAATCGAAGCAGGGGGGCCACAGCTTCTGGCACCAAAAGCCAAAGCATGAGAGTCAAGGGGAGATAGAGCGTCATCTTGCGCCCGCAACAGCTCTGCAGCGGAAGGCATGCACCACCCCCGAAACTACCGAGCTCTCTGGCTACCGAAATGGTACAGCATCTAGCCAATGCCACTGCCGGTTACCGCAACCTACCAGGGTTAGAGTCTGGAATGACAGTGAGGAATTATCAATCGTACACTTGCAAAACAAAATCCGCGAAACCAAAAACATAATGCAAAAGCTAACAAATCAGCACCTGGTTGTTTGTAACGTCTTGCGGCGGAAAGATCTAAAAAAGCGGAAAACTCTCAGAATGCCCTCTCAGATAGCGACAAGGGTCTAGCATGTCCCACAAAACCAGAATGCCAGGTTGTACGGATACCTTAGCACAGTCGAGCAACCACCCATCACTTGCTCTACTCAATTGATGCGGTCTTGAGAGAAGAGTCGACCTCTAGAGGACTAACACCGCTACTTGCAAAAATCCAATGCCAGTAGCCTGTCCTAGTCCTTAGCCAACACCCAAACAACAGCTACATCACATCTTGCTGGAAGGGACTGTATTTAACTTTCATGACCGGTGTCCCAATGCCATGTGAAATACTGATTTTTTCGGTCTGTGGGCCATAACTGTCACGAGAATCTTCCCACGCCTTGCTTAGGAGAGTTCTACTCGAGCACTAGCAGTCACCTCCTACACCTACTCGCGTGAAAACTCTCAGACACAGCGGTATTAGAGTTACCGGTATTCGATGCACGAGAGGCAATCAACAAGTGAATTCTGTTATTGAAAAGAAAAAAACCAGTCTGTCATGACTTTAGAGGGCATCGTAGCTGTGTCGGGCATATCAGATCCTGTCCACACCCGAGGGGGTATTTAAGAGTTTTCTGTATAAAAAAGTGTTCGCCTTCCGCACACCCGTCATCGACCGCCGATGTCGGTGGGAGACGTGATACGGTAATATTATACTAACAGCAATTCCCATAGCAATTTTCCCATCCCGCAGGCAAATGTCCATGCTCCCTTGTTCTCTCCTTCCAAGTTTAACTCCACAACTAGTGGGCTTAAAACCTTGGCACCCCTTCCTATTTCTCACAGAAAGTATGCCACCCCACAAACTCAATGGACATGTTTTACGGAGTGAGCAATGGGGGTAATTCTTACTGACTGCTATGCCCCTCCATGAGATCTCATTGAATGGCTATTCCGCGTGCTCTTGAGTTGCATCGGTCAAAAGTAATTGTAGACATATCAGCTGACATCATACGAATGTACTTTTTATATGAAGTCCTCACACAAAAGCGGAAGTACCACCTAAGTTACTAATTACAGTACACTACACCCAGCAACCAAACCTCCCAACCATTCTTATCAACATTTTTCTAGCGTGGAAAATTTTTCAGGAGGCAATTTCACATGGCTTCCTTGCCCATTCAATTACGGATATGTTTTTGTTTGTATATATATCGAAAGTGCTTGATAAACTCCCGTACTGTAAGATACTTTTGATAATTTTTGTGCGAAATGCGGGGGGTGGTGGCAAGATCTTCCATTCACTACAAGTAGCTGTATCATACATCTCCCTGTTTTCTCCCTTCAGTTTATTCACAGCACCACTCTTGTACTCGTACGCGTTTATTTATTTTCTGCATAATATTTGCTCCATAGTCCCGGCTTAACCCTATCACACCCTACCCTGATTCCAAGAACAATTTATGATACGGTATCGTTGATGCAGTGCTATATCCTAAGTAAAGCACCTACTAGCACAGATTGGCAACCATCCGGGAGCATGCTCAGAATCCTTCACTCCGTGGGGCAGATTGCTGAGGTGGCTGCCAAATCCATAATCGAGTGAGAATAAATGATCCTCGCCATCTCTAACCATAAGAGACATGAGACTTTTTTGATTCCTTTCCTCCCTGTTATGTAAGAGCAAACATTCTTAGTACGAGCTTGGCGACGAAATAAACTGACCCCTCCCTCGAGTTTCCCTTATAAAATCCCCATTGTAAAGAGGACTTACTCACTACCTGAACCTCTGAAAATCCGGGGACTCTTTTAGATAGCACAATTTGACATGAATATTCATATAATTAGAGGTCAAGTTATAGCAACCATGCTAGGGGTTGCATTGCCGTCCAACTTTGCGGCGGTTTGTTAAACTTGTGCGTTTTGTACAGAAGCTCAGGTTGGTTTCTGTTGCTGCCAAACTTGTATCATGCTGTGCAATTTCGGAACATCCAGAAAAGTTCATACCCGTACCTACATACCACAAGCCAAAAAGGCAAAATAGAAGGCTCAAGAGAAGCGGGACGTGAGGGAGGGAGGGAGGAAGTCCAAATTGAGGAGGAGAGAGAAGAAGGGGAGGGCGGGGGAGAAGTACTGAGGTGAATAGGAGGGACGGGCGAGGACGGGTAGGGGGAACCATGGAATTGTAAAACTAGAGGAAATACTAGAAAGAATATGGAGTAACATCCATAATGCAATGCTCCTATAGGTCTATCTAATATGGAGCCTTTGATAGGCCAGTATCCATATGTCCTAGCGACAGTTGGTGTTTACAACTTCATAGCCATGAGGACCCACAAGCATAATGCAATAATAATTATAGCCCAAATACGCACCCCGTCCAAGTACAGTACTCGAGTGCACTCTGACCATTAATCAACTAAATCTTATTGATCCTAGACTACGAGGCGATCATTAGGGCTGCGCCGTGCTTGGACGGGCGGTATATAACCGTCTTCCGCGATTGTGGCCTGGAATCAGCTCAAGGCTGAGGTGAACGGCGGTGGAGACTCTGGCATCGGCAATATCAGCAACGATTATACGTCAATTATGAAACACTCTTCTTGAAACGCTGGTAGATCTAATCACCAAGGCTATGAAGTCACTGAGCCTGGCGATAGATCCCGTTACGTTGGCATAGCCTCCATCTGCTTAACGCGCAGCCCTTCTTCACCGAGGCTCACTCGATTTTCACTAGCTGTTAGATTTATCAGTTGCGGTTAGTGTGGACACTTCCCCGTTATAACGTTATGTCCTCACTCAATACGCTTGCTCTCACCCCGAACCGACAAGGCTTGCTGTAGTTTGGTCAGTTACCTACGAATGCCTACTCCTGATAACTGTTGCCTCCTTGTTGAATCTCTAGTCGGCATTTTTTGCTAACTAGTGTAGAGTGCCTCCCTAGCCACCCGGACAGATGCTGATTGGTGTGTTTTGTATGAGGAAACGGGCGGCAGTCAGCGCAGTTGCCACCGTTCATCCAATCAAACCAAGAAAACCACTTCAAAGTTTCTTATTTAAGTTTAGCTGTCCGGGCAGTCTATCGAGGTTAGATTTAAACCACAACATACATTCCGTATCTAAATAGAAGTACCTATTCAACTATAGCAAGATACGAATGAGCTTAGGTGATACTTTAGCCCAAGTGTCGGCAGGCGCTGGGAGCTCAAAACTACATAAATATCCTAAAAAGCTCCCAGAATGGGCTTACCTTTAATCTCGAAATTCTTCCCGATGGTTCACGGACCCTTTCTCGTCCCACAGCCGCCGGCCTACGATCCTTCTCTGGCAATGATCTGTGCGTTTAAAAGCCATGAGATTTGGGATCCAAAGAGGGGATACCATCTGCCGTACGAGTATGGTGCAAGGAAGGAAATCCAAACGTACTGCTGCCATGGCCACCCCAGATAGCGGAGGGTCTGGGGAAATCACCTAGTAGTTTTGTCGCTGTTTTGTCGGCACAGTAGCGAGAAGATTCCAACAGAAAACCTGAAGGCCAATCTTAGCGGGTATCATAACCCATAAGTGACAAAGTCACCTGATCTTAGTGATAGGCGTGAGTCCACGGAAGATGCTTCCTCGATATCCCTTTGTTCGATGCCGAACCCCACCAATGTCGGTCATAAAGTGCAAAAAATTACCAAAATTACCAAAGAATTTTCGTGAATCGATTAACAGTTATGGTAAACAGGGAAAAGGGCATAACATGTGCCCACAGCGAGTTGGCCTGATTTCTTATCACGCAGGGGTAGTCCACAGGGGGGGGTCGGCGATCTAGCGCTATGAATAGAGCCCAACACTTTTAGGGTGCGACAAGGCGGTATAAGAAGCAGTCCTGTCAGCATAGCACAAAAGCACTGCGATACCCAATACTTAAACATTATTACTCTACAATCCTCGTTTGGAGGTGCTGGATGAGAAAGTAAGGGATTATGATATGAAGGCCTGTAGGGAGCAAGGGTATGTCTCGTAGGACACACCAGTAGGAGCTTACAATACAGAAACGATCAGGCATATCTTATACAAGCAATATTTTGGTGCTTCACGAAAGTCTGCAGAACAAAAACCAGCCTACCACAATTCGCACCACCAAACACATCCCGTGATCATCTGATATCACTCGAATTCCTGCCTGATCTGATTGATCAATTGCGTCTGGCGCAGCTTAGGGCGAACTTGTTTTTTCCGGCCCCCAACCACGGTTACACCCCCACCGCCCGCTGCCCTAATCATCCTGGACGGCCAAAACCCAAAGAACCAACCCGGCACAGCAAGCGATCCGCGACAATGGGCCAGGTTCTGGTCTAAGAAATCCAGGATCCAAAAAAGATACAAAAAGGGCCATAAGGCTAACAATCCGGATAATCAAGATCCAGGGCGGTCGGGTGTGATCGGATAGTTAGGGTATCCATGTCTTCCATACTGCCCTCCTCGTATCCCACAGCCTGATATTACTCATAATGCTCCGAGCTCCCCCTTTCTTCCGAGCAAATAGATTGAGCACCTATCGGTATCGTATCGGCCCCATGCCGGTATCCATACCACGTGGGTAGCGAATTTCCTTGAATTTTTGACAATACCGGTACCGGTATTTCGCCTGCCCGCCCCACCTACCGACGGTCATCCAGGTTCCCTACCCCGCGGCCGCCCAGAGGTTTATCACGACCTATCTATTCGGCGTCGTAACCTCAACGAAGTTTTTCTCCCTCGCACAGCCCCACTACCTTCTGATAACTTTTTATGATAACATGACATGATATTCTCTCTTTCCTTTGCTCCCTCCACCTCGGACCGCGGTGTTCCATGAACAATGCTAGGACCGCACGAAAACTAGCGGATTCTCGGGCGGCCGCAATCGGCGAGGTATGGAATGCAGTGGCAAAAATGCAACCCCCGGGGAGTATAATGAATAAAGGCATGGCACAAGGAACTGAAATTCAGAATGCAAAATTGAAGGTGAGAGAGAAAAAATTGGGAATTACTATGTAGCAAGAAAAGGAGTCACAGCAAATAAGAATAAATAAATAAACAAAGACTGATAGAAAGGAAATACCAACATCATAGCGCAAGAGGTCAATTATGTTTCGCAAATATGCCCGTATCCTATCTTAGTACTGTGCTCGAGTACCATCTCACGATCCAATGAAGATCTAAACTTCTACAAAGACTCCATGCACCTTGCGTTCATTTTTTAATTCATTCTTTTAGAACCGAATACACAGTACGTAATTACTGTATTCCATGGTCATCATAGCTCGCCACAAAAGCCTTACCAAACAAGGGGTTTCCACATCGACTCCCGAAACCGAGGCAAACCACCGTAGCACAGCCCAACCGCAAACTTTACCATGGGATCTTACGCCGTAGCCCCATACCGAACATCACACCCCTAGCCGCCACGCGAGAACCAGAGTCGTCGACCGAAAGAAAAAGGGGGGGAGGAACCGACAGTGTGGAAACAACGGGATTTAACTCAAGCCTTTCCCTAAAAAGACATCTTGTCCAGTGTTCATGCGAGATATGGTTCAAGCGCCGATGGCGATTGTTTTCTGGGTACGCCTCGCTAGCTAGTGCGATGTTTATGGACTTGTGAGAATGAAAAAAGCATATATGCACGGGAGACTCACGGTAGGTAGGTAGGTAAACTATGATATGTTTTGGCACAAGTGCACCTACTTGTACACGTACTATACTCGAGTAAGTACAAGTACTAGAGTGCGAGCACATGGCCCTGGAGGAGAAGGAGGGGGAATAGAAAGAGGGGGAGTTGCAGAAACCTGAAACGTTAAGATTTTATTCTAGAGAGTCGAGTATACAGTGCAGTGCAGCCATGTCCCTAAAGTTCTCATACCCCTTGTACCTTAAGAGTAATGCCTACCAATAACAGAACCCCTCTCAGATATGCATCTGGGGACATTGTAAACCATTATCGCGATTTGTTCTGATGCTAAATAACAAGAAAGAGAGAAAGTTAGCGAAGCGTTTCCAAGGGCTAGTGGTAGTTGGGAGTGCATAGGAGCTTTGCTGGACTCCACGGTGCCATATTGACAACAGCGCCTGAGTTGAATTGAAGAATAAGTTAAATCCCCAGAGTCGAAACGTCAGTCCTATTCCTAGAGCACCATCCATCCATTCACTCACGATACATGCCCCTGCTACTTGTAACATCTACCGGGAATCACTCCACCACGCCACCACGCCACCACCACTATCACCTTCTCCGCCAAAAAGGAAAAAAAAAAAGAAAAAACATCATCACTAATCACAAGTTCGGCACCTAGCACCACGTGTACGAGTACGATAAAGTACCCACCCCTCCACCAAAAGGAACTACGGATATCGCACGGAAAAATGAAACGTCGAATCACTACATATCACTCGAATACCTTGCATTTTCTAGGAGGTTTTCCCTACCACCGCCCTCGGTCGGGCGACGGCGACGCCGCACCGGAGATAGATCCGGGAGGCGGAAGATATGTGCAGATCGCCCCTTTTTTTTCACGGAGTAATATCAAGCCTAACTTATGGTGCGGTGGGGCCATGTTTGTAAAGTACCTGGTATGTGCTCGTACACAGCGTGCGATGCGCACAGTGTGGTACGGTGTGCCTTATTTACGAGGAATGGAGGGAATGGTACCAGTATCACTAGAGTAAATTTGATTAACTGTTTGGATTTAAGTTTTGGGGAGCCACCGTAGGGGGAAACATAACCCTCGTCTCCATAGAGAATCACATGGGATCAGTAGAAATGGGTTTCCGGTTTTTAATGATCCCAGAGTACTCGAGTACTTTTACTCGCTTGTTTGTTTGTTCGTTTGTTTGTTGGTGCGACGGCGTAAGGGCGAGAGGATCCTTTGATCGTCTGAGATGTTGCTTATCAGGCTGTGGTGCGCATGGTTTATTTACTCACACACATGGTTGTCGTGTCTTATATCAGTCAGCTGTGGTAATTTTCTTTCTTTCCCATCACCCATGAATTTCTATAATTTATTTTTCTCAGAGCTCGGAATCTCGGCCAGTTGGTCGGGATTCGCCCATGATGAGAAGGAAAAAAAACAAAAGTACGAGGGAGATCATCAGGAGAATGTCCGCCGGAAAAGAAGAAAAAGAAAAGAAAAGAAAAAAACAATTCAACTTAGCAGCTTTCTTTACATCTTCTGGGACTTTGACTTAGGCACTGCCGACGCCGTATTACGAGATTGTCAGGTGTTCAGAGGGCCGGGTAATAGGTAATCAGCCAGCATTCTAGGCAACCAGGAGCTAAAGTGAGCGGAGTGTTGGTGCAGAATTTTCACAATTGACCAAATGGAGGTGTGGCATCATCATCATCATTGTCCTACCGTACCATCCTTCCGAACTGAAGAGATAAATATTTGTATCCCCGCAGAGGAGGTTCAGCCCTAGAAGATGATTTCCTCCCCTGATTCGGACGGCAATGCTACAGTATGTTCACACCCAAGAAGCCATTTCTCACTCTAGTTGGAAGACGAGTGAGTTTAGATGACCAAATGGTAGCTGCGGTGTCTTGCATTTGCTGATCAACATCTACCATAGATGGAGAGTTAGTGGAGATAGTGCCTTCGTTATCCGGCCTGGCGTAACTCTGGGGATGACGGTGGAAAGGGAGAGCCCAGGATGTTGCCAGCGGCGACAAGCGAGTAAGGTTTACTTAGCGAGCGAGGTGTGCGCCAAAAGCGGCGCCAGGCAATGCCGAGGGACCAAGGGAGCGGCGTGGGGCACCTTTACCGACATTTCTCCGCAATTGAACAAACGAGCTCCTGTCTAAGTTTCATTTTGGCGAGTCCGGTTCTCTCGAGATTGGCCTTGAGCTCCTGCCGTACTAGTGCTCAAGTACTTGTATGGCTAATGTTCACCTAAACCAACCAGGGATCTCAGTATCAACCCCCTGAGGGTAGAAGGTTGTGTGATTCGGATAAATATCAATTTTGGGCATTTTTGCTGTGATACGGGAACCGTTTTCAAAGCCGCTCAGTGCAAAACTACCCAAATACTATACATTATTGGTGCTGCGTAGTCCCGCTACGAATCCATCATTCGAGCCTCCGAGAACGAATACGGTACCCTCCCAAGACATCGCAGCGCATTTACTTGAAGCCCTCAAAAGCGTCTTGCTCTTGTTGGTTAGAGAAGGAGTAGCTGGCTGTTCATGCCTCAATAGGGAGAGTTCTACTTATGATACTGCTACGGAGTAGCTTGCATAAAACTAAAATCGGCTTGCACTGAGCCGCATCTTTTTATAATTCGACGGACGAAGAGGCCATTTGACGGGCTGGCATCCGATACGCAGAGGACAAAGAGTACGGGTAAGGTACTGTACCTCACTCGCAAATATGGGGAGAGAAGACGCGACTTGCCTTGTTTTTCTAACAAAGTTGGCCAACCAAAAGTGCTACTTTAGACACTCTCTGTAAGAAAGATCCTTTCAAAGGTGTCGAGTCGGGCCCTGGTTTTCTTGGGCGCTCAATTGTTATATTTTTAGACACCTACCGTTCCGCGACTCGCAACGGCAAGGGAGAAGCGTCCTTCAGCAACCAATGAATTCTTATTTTAACCTTCAGAGCATAACTTCGAGTAAAAAGTTGATCAGGTTTCCGGAGAGCCGGAATTACCGGTATGGCTTTTCAAGATCATTCCTTCCGCTGTAAATCGAGAGGCATAATTTTTTTATGCTCTCTTATATTTAACCACGGGCTAAGTCGAAACGAGAGATCTCTCGGGGTGCCTGAAGCACCGGTAAGAACGGAAATTGGTGCCATGAAGCAGGAACTGCGGACCCGACACATTATGATAGGAAGTAGGGAAAGATGGGCATGGGAGGGTTCGCGGCGCGAAGAGGATTTTCGCATTTTTTTTCTTCCTTCTCTTTTCATGTCTTTGGGTAGCCTGGCGTTGTCAGGGTGCTGTGGGTGGCAGCCGAATAAGGAAAGATCTGCACTCGCGATTGTCCATCAACCCGGGGAGGGGGCTGGAAGAAGAAAGGGCGGTCTGCGGCTGGCTCTGCAGCAAGTCCGTGAGCTGTGATTATTATGCACTGGATTGAAGTATGAGCACCAGATTTGTGTCTGCTCACCTCGAAGCTGCTGCTTTCTCACCATAATCTAGCTTGTCGATGAACAGGTTTGAGAAGCATAGTGAGAAATGATACAACAGGTCTATACTCGAGTACTTGTCCCTTGTAAGGATTAGGTAGGTTGTCTGGAATGTGAGGCTGAAGAGTGTGGTGAGAGTTGTGATTGCCTGCGTGTCTTTGTGCCAACCTGCACTGGTGAACAATAAAAGTGTAACTCGTGTGCTTTCTGGCGCTTGTGTCCTATCCAGTTTTTGC
Source organism: Tuber borchii (assembly GCA_003070745.1). Classification (NCBI taxonomy): domain Eukaryota; kingdom Fungi; phylum Ascomycota; class Pezizomycetes; order Pezizales; family Tuberaceae; genus Tuber; species Tuber borchii. The sequence goes on from NESQ01000073.1 coordinate 210,572, forward strand.
GCTTGGGTAGAATGCTGTACTTGAAGGGTATAGTAAGCCTAGGTGCTGCCCAATATTTGGTACTTGGCTGATACTGTAAAAGGGTTCGTATCGTGTTTGGGCGGTGTCGGTGCAGCACGATGGTGTAAGAGTCCAGTATTTGATGTCCTACTAATAGTCACTGCCCACTGCTCCCCTCTCGACCTCTTGCTTGTGAAAAAAGCAGCCTCTTGATCTTCTGTTTCGCCCTCCTTACTTGTACTTTCCCTTTCGCGCCCCCCCACAAAAAGGCATATACCAACAGCATATACATTTCCCTCCGTGTCCCTCCTTCTCTTGCTCTTTTTATCTCCTGTGAGAATTATTAGTTCAATCGTTCCACTCCGCACTTCTCGACTAGTCAGCATTCCGACTTTACTAGCTGCCATTCCAGCTTTGCTCGAACGTTGGGTTTGGATTGCTTGGGGATTCGCTGCTGCTGGCCCATGATACCTGCCCCTGTGGTGTTAGTTGGTTCAAGAACTGGATGAATAGCAACCACCAGTGAGTAAAGTTCTCGATTGATTGCGCTATCATTGATCATTGATATAGGAGATACTGTAAGGTACGGTGTTGTGACCATAAAAAAGAAAAACGATAATTTAGAAAAGCGGAGGGTACATTGCTTCTCACGGCCTGCAATAAGGCACCGGGTTCCTTGCTGAGAGCCTCCTGCATCTTTTCTTTCTCTTCTTTCCTATCCTCTCTTGCAAACATTGTCCATTCCGTCTGCGGTAACTGTACCTATTTTTTACATAAGGTACCCCACGCCTCTGCCTCGCGTTGAGTGCCTCATTCTGTCGCCTCTCCCACTCTCGAGTTACCTTCTACACCCACACCTTCAGATCTCGCAATCCACGCCCACGCCCACGCCCAGTGTCCTCCCACCTCCGCAACTACCCATACAGAATCCCGCCGTACAACCACCACTACCCACCCACGACTTCTACAACCACCGCAACCTCTCCACACCACACACCCCCCTCCATCAGTGCTCCGACTTCCACTAGCCAGAGGGAGAACTCAACTGGGCGATCATTCTCGCTGCTTCCTCCCTCCCTTCTTCCTGCTTGACTGACCTGCCTAACCTACTCGTACCCCTTCTTTTCTCTTTGACTCCCCCCATCACGCCCTAGTACCATATTGTCAGCGGCATCGCAATTCGAACCCAATCGAATTTTCCTTTCGCAAACTGTGCTGCTGCAACCTCAGTAGCTCAGCCCTGCGACTGCCAACCAAAATCGAAATCCCTCGCTTGTCGTTATTTGCAGCACACACAGGACGCACAGACACCCACCATCAAACACGCGGCTGACAGTCAACCCTACGACTGACCGAACCTCGCTTTCCTCTTCCCCTATCCTCCTTGTATGTTCTGTTGTCGTGGATAGTTGATGGTCTTAGAAAATCATCTGGCTTTTGCATTTGAAGTTGTTGGATGGATATATCGAGATAGGACGACACGACTGGTACAGCACATCCCTGTCCGCTTTGTCTGCTCGAATTCCGAATCGCTACCTCTACGAACCTTCGTTTTGGCCGACTGCCGATCCTCCTCGCCTCGAAAACCCCGGAATCCCGCTACCAAAGCGTCTACCTGACTTATACCTCGATACCCCCTCATCTTCCATTTTGTACCCCGGTGGCTATCGTCTACAACCTGGTGTTTGAAAACCCTTCTACGACTGTAACGAAACACTACTAGCATCCATCAACAAAACATCTCACACCCCCCTCAGCTCTAGATTTTTGGTGTTCAACCAAGCCAGCTGTACGTCATCTCGGCACGGCTACATTCTCGTCTTTATATCGACTGGGGGAATATTTATTTATTGGGAGGTCTGGTCCTTGTTCCGGTGGGGAAGTGAACTCTGAGGGCGTCGTTGTTGGGTAGCCTTCTCGCTTGAGTTTCGCCTTTCTTCCGGCTGGGCCGTGGTTGTCATCCTTGACATATTTTGTTTTCTTTCACTTTATACATCTGCTACGACAAACTTCACGGCCTTAAATACTAGCTTTACCTAATACTTTAACGACTTTCGATCAGTTCGCGCGTCTTGCGCCTGTATTATTCAACTTATACCCAAATACTGTCCTTATAATATCTTCAAAATGGGTGCTTGCTTTTCGAGGGAGAGTGATGAGGATCGTGTCAGTGCAAGGATTGACAAGGAGATCGGGGAGGACCTAAGGAGACTGAGGAGAGAATGCAAGATTTTATTGCTCGGTAAGGAGATATGGTGGTACCTATCATACTTGCTTGTCTCTAATTTGGCATTTAGGTTCTGGTGAGAGTGGAAAATCGACGATTGTGAAACAGATGAAAATTATCCATCAGAATGGGTATACTGTTGAGGAGCTCGCAATGTATCGGTTAACGATCTACAAGAACTTGGTGGATTGTGCGAAGGCACTGGTGATGGCCCTACGACAGTTTGACATAGAACCAGATACTGCTACTAATAGGGTAAGAAGTGTGGCCTGGAATTTGTTGCGTTTGATTTTGACCTTCGGGATTTCTAGGAATATGCGGACTTTATAATGGCCTTCCAAGTTGACCCCGATCCAAATACACCTCTTGATCCAAAACTTGCATCAGCTGTCGTATCATTATGGAAGGACCCTTGCATTCCCAAAGTGATGGCCCACCAAAACGAGTTTTATCTTATGGATTCCGCGCCTTAGTAGGTCACCTGATAATGGGGTATATGTCACTGCATAACTAATTTCTGGGTACAGCTTTTTTGATGAAGCGCCTAGGATTGGCCAAGCTCGTTACATACCAACAGAATCTGATGTTCTCCGAGCCCGGACAAAGACGACTGGTATATACGAGACTCGATTTTCAATGGGGCAGCTCAGCATCCAGTAAGATTTACCCTGGGGATAGATTGGGTAGGAGCCTTTGTAACTAACCCTCTCTCAGCATGTTTGATGTCGGCGGCCAAAGAAGTGAACGGAAGAAGTGGATTCATTGTTTCGAGACAGTAACTTCAATTATCTTCTGTGTTGCCCTCAGTGAATACGATCAAGTTCTATTGGAGGAGTCAAATCAAGTTGGTAGTCCGGTTTGGATCCGATTTCGGGAGGGAGGTTTTCTGACAGGTGATAGAACCGTATGATGGAGAGTCTCGTCCTTTTCGATTCGGTCGTCAATAGTCGCTGGTTTGTTCGAACTAGTATTATCTTGTTCCTCAACAAGGTCGATTTGTTTAAGACAAAGCTCGCTCGCAGTCCTTTATCGAATTATTTCCCGGATTATTCAGGTGGAAATGATGTTACAAGGGCCGCCAAGTACCTGTTGTGGCGGTTCAACCAAGTCAACAGGGCCCATCTAAACCTTTATCCACAGTATGATCTATCGATCCGTTTTGGGATTCAATATTTTTTGGGGGGGGTTTGGTACTAACACATGCATTAGTCTTACACAAGCAACAGACACCTCAAATATCCGACTGGTATTTGCGGCGGTGAAGGAGACAATATTACAGAATGCTCTCAAGGAGTCTGGCATATTATGATTGAAATGAGCGGATCCACACTTCTCTCATTAGTTCTAACGATCCTTTGTACAAAAACGTTTGCTTTATCAGGTATTGGTTTTTTTCTTTCTTTTTTTCTTTTGCTCGGCTTCGCTACCCTTCACTGTTACAGCTTTTTTTGTCTTCCCACTATTTTCTGCTTTCGGTTTTCCCTCCAAGTTGAGTACGGACAATATGCGCTGAATTGTGCAATCTAAAAGAAAATAGGGGGGGTATTGTGTCATATCTTGGCTGGGATTGCTGTTGGGAATCGGCCACTGCTTAATCGTGGTTTTGGTCATGCTTCTTTTCCTCCTCTTTTCCTATCTCTTTCGGTATGGGTACAAAGCACGGGAGCATTTTGTGAATTGGTTCGCCTGGTTTGTCAAGAATCGGAGTTTCGGCGAGTTATTAGCACTCGCAATTGTGTATAGTTTTCCTTCGTAGCGTTCAAAATTTCCCATCCCATCTATTTCTCTTTCTCTATCATCTATCTTGACTTCATTCTAAAGTATAAGGGGATACGGGCGGAAATATGTAATTGGAGTAGAGTTCGTCTCATTCTCTTCTGTGCTGATTTTGCTTTTCCCGGTGCGGCAATTCTGCGACTTTTTTCGCTTGATTTTTTTTCTTTCACTTCACTTCACTTCACATTTTTTATTATTTCACATTCAAAGGAGGGATGGGTGGATTTTTATTCTTCCAGTACTGGGATTAGTTTTGACGGAAAAATTCCGTTTACTGCCGCAGTCGTGCCGACGTGAGAGGTGTGGTGGGTGAGAGAGGACGCTATGCTTTGCGTTCAAAGAGGGGGGAGGAAGAAAGCATCAGCGTTTTTTTCTTTTTTCTTCTCTTCCTCTATGGGGACTTTGATTGATAGTTGGTTTCTCGAGGTGAAAGGGGGGGTGTCAAAAGAAGTGATGGAAAGAGAGAACAGGAACCGTTTTTGCTTGATTCCTTATTCCCTTATTTTTCCGGTATACGGTTCATTCTCGTGAATTATGGATATGATACTCTCCCGTTTATGATGACTATCTTAGAGAGGAAGGGGTAGACGTTTGGTTGATATGATATATAGTGGAATATGTGGGCATAGAAGGACAAGGTAAGACAAGATGTCTATTTTGTCCGTTGGTGCCGGATCTACTGGGAAGACCTCAGTACAAGCAGGAGTCAAAAAAGTAGAGCGGTCTTAGACTGGTACGGAAAGGCATGCGAACCCCTCCTAATGTCCGTTCATACCCCGCCTACACTGGTAAGGTAGTCACGCATAATTTAGGGGTTGTGTGCAGTTCTTATCGCTAGCCGGTAACGATCTGGTTGTGATGTAAACGTATCAAACTCTCGGCTTTTAATTCTGTTCTCTCGAAAAGCCCCTCGTCCCTCCTCTTCATCCCCCTCCTACCACACTTTCAAGTTTCAACACGCCTGTTTTCCCCGCCGGATGTTTGAAATCTAACGTTTCCTGAGGTGGTGTGAACCGGTAGTAGTTTACGATGCCTCTCATCCGAATGTGTCAATCCAATTGCATTTCAGAATATCCCCCTCAGGAAGGATGGATGGATCGAGGGGGGGCATTTTGGCCGTATTTACATTTCCATGTAGACCGATTGTTCCCAAATCTTTCTTACCATCCCCTCCTCCTCCACCTCTCCTCCTCCCCCCACCACTTTACTCTTCATCCACATCATCATCCCCTCATCCCTTTATCTTCCCCCTCTTCCTCCTCAATTTCCCCTTGCGTCTCGACATTGCTCTGCCTTTCTTCATTTCTTGACCCCATCTTCACTTCCTCCCACGATGTCGTCCTTGTCAAACCCTCCCATTCCAGGCAATATCCCAGCCCCAGGCATCATTGAAGGGCCATTCCGTCCAAAGCATCGTAGGACCCATACCGGGTTTGGAGTTCGTGAGATCAAAGCTGTCGAAGCAAGCATTCCTCAGCCTCTGCGAGAAACGTAGGTTTATTAATATCAGCCCTACATTAAGGGTTAAGTGACTAATTGGATCTCTATGATTTAGCTGGCGCAAGCTTGTACGTTTTCTTGTCTATCTTATAGTGTTCACTTGATTTTGCAAATGGGTTCTGATTTTGTTAGGCTGCCTCTGAGTTCACCGGTAAAGAATCATTCCAGGTCAGTGAATCCTCATCTGATATATGAGAACACCAAGTTCTAATTGCCATTGATGCTTCAGAGAGAGGTTGTTCGTCATGTCGAAACAACTTTAGCCCGTTCGATCTACAATTGCGACGATAATGCGGCATACTCCGGTACTGCCTTGGCTATTCGTGATAATCTTGTCATCAAGTGGAATAAGACCCAACAACAACAGACTCTCCAAGACCAAAAGAGAGTTTACTATCTTTCCCTCGAGTTCCTTATGGGAAGAACACTTGACAATGCTATGCTTAATACCGGACTGAAAGACACTGCAAGAGAAGGTGTTAGCGAACTCGGTTTCAGGATTGAGGACATCATTGATCAGGAACATGATGCCGCACTTGGGAATGGTGGTCTTGGACGCTTGGCAGCTTGTTTCTTGGACTCGCTTGCTACCTTGAACTACCCTGCCTGGGGTTACGGTCTTAGATACCGCTATGGTATCTTCAAGCAGGAAATTATCAATGGCTTCCAGGCCGAAGTTCCAGACTATTGGCTTGACTTCAATCCTTGGGAGTTCCCGAGACATGATGTTGCTATCGATGTCATGTTTTACGGGGTTGTAAACAAAACCACGTAAGTAGTTTTATCGGTTAAGATATATCTCTTTCGACTAATCCTTTGCATAGAGACGACGATGGAAAGAAAAAGAAGGTCTGGGAAGGAGGTGAAATCGTTCAGGCTATTGCCTATGATGTTCCTATTCCCGGATACGGTACCGATTGCACCAACAATCTGCGACTTTGGTCCTCAAAGCCATCCGGTGGTGAATTCGACTTTGGGAAGTTTAATTCTGGAGATTACGAGGGATCTATCCGTGACCAACAGAGAGCTGAAACTATATCTGCTGTCCTTTACCCCAACGATAACATTGACGCTGGGAAAGAGCTTAGGCTCAAGCAACAATACTTCTGGGTGGCGGCATCTTTGCACGATATTGTGAGGCGATTCAAGAAATCCCACCGCCCCTGGAAGGAATTCCCCGACCAGGTAGCGATTCAACTTAACGACACCCATCCAACACTCGCCATTGTGGAATTGCAGAGAATATTTATTGATATTGAGAATCTGGAATGGGATGAGGCTTGGCAGATTGTCACTCGCACATTCGGTTACACCAACCACACTGTTCTCCCAGAAGCTCTTGAGAAGTGGTCTGTTCCACTTGTACAAAACCTCCTGCCTCGCCACCTTCAAATCATTTACGATATCAACCTTTTCTTCTTACAGTCCGTTGAGCGCAAATTCCCCAAGGTTAGTACCCGTACCCGCCTATTCCTAACCTCATATAATGACAAGTAGGTACTAGGATCGTGATCTGCTCCGTAGAGTTTCAGTGGTTGAGGAGGGTACACCTCAGGTGCTCCGCATGGCCTATCTTGCTATCATCGGGTCGCATAAAGTCAATGGTGTCGCAGAATTGCACTCGGATCTCATCAAAGCCACCATTTTCAAGGACTTCGTTGATATATTTGGCCAGGATAAGTTCACTAATGTCACTAACGGGATCACTCCCCGCCGGTGGCTCCACCAAGCAAACCCTAAGCTCTCCCACCTTATTGCTAGCAAAGTAGGCAGTTACGACTTCCTGCGAGACCTGACCAAGCTCAACGTGTTGGAGCAATCTGTCGATGACAAGAAATTCAAGAAGGAGGTAGGTAGCCACGCATGGATATTAGTGATGCTGACGTGCTAACACCGAATCAGTGGATGGAAATCAAATTGGCTGCAAAGGTCAAACTTGCAAAGTACATTAAGGACACAACACAAATTGCAGTCAACCCGCACTCTCTCTTCGATATCCAAGTCAAGAGAATCCATGAGGTGCTTTCATCCGATGATGTTTAAGAGTTCTTGGCTGACACAACCAGTATAAACGCCAACAAATGAACATTTTTGGTGTCATTTATCGTTACCTTAGGCTGAAGGAGATGACACCAGAAGAGCGCAAGAAGCAAGTTCCTAGGACCTCCATCTTTGGAGGTAAAGCGGCTCCTGGGTACTGGATGGTGAACGCTCCTAGCCTCCTCCTCGGTCTAGCTATAATCTAACGTAATGTAGGCAAAAACAATTATTCGTTTGATTACCGCGGTTGGTGAAGTTGTCAACAAGGACGACGAGATAAACGGTCTACTCAAGGTTATCTTCATTGAAGATTATAACGTTAGCAAGGCAGAAATCATTGTTCCTGCCTCAGATATCAGCGAGCATATCTCCACTGCCGGTACTGAGGCTAGTGGCACCAGTAAGTTTTGATTGCTGAAATGTGTCATTGGAATGCTTTTAACACGTTTTATAGGTAACATGAAATTTGTCTTGAATGGTGGCTTGATCATTGGTATGCACATTTCGCGCAACTCTCAATCATTGATATAGGAAACTAATGACATGCAGGAACTTGCGATGGCGCCAACGTGAGTCTTAGCCAACAGGTACCAGACATAATATATGTGTTGACGGGCGCGCTTTAGATTGAAATCACTCGTGAGATCGGTGAAGAAAACATTTTCTTGTTAGGTAACTTGGCCGAGCATGTTGAAGATCTTCGCCACCAGCACCGTTTTGGTAAGGATGTGGCGATGGATCCTAAGCTCCGAGAAGTTTGTGATGCTATCGAGGCAGGGCGTTTTGGCCCTGAGGTGACATATTCTGGGTTGATAGCATCCCTCACCATAGGCTTTGATTATTACCTTGTCAGCGATGACTTTTCCAGCTATATCGCTACCCAAGACTTGGTTGATGAAGCCTACAGAGACCAAGACGGTTGGGCTACCAAGTCCATCACAAGTGTCGCCCGTATGGGCTTCTTTAGTGCGGATCGGGCTATTAATGAGTGAGATCCCTTTCAGGCTCGGGGGTTTCTGGGGGTCAAGGGCTGAAACTAATGTCTTCTTTCTTTTAGATATGCGGACGAGATTTGGAGCATTGAGCCATCGGATATTAAGTCAAGGCCTTAGAGATGCATGGCTGGGGAAGCTGGTATATCGCCATATACTTATACCTAGCGCAAATGAGCTACTCTTTTCCTTTCGGTTGTTGTCCCTGTCTGGGTTGTTATTTCTAAGTTTTTTCTTTTTATCTTGTTCATTAAACTGGGCGATGGTTTGATACCACATCCGCATTGGGACAGTGATGAATAAAAATAAATGCCGTGCCTTCAAGTAAACCCTCGTAGAGTCGTGAGCCCTTTTGTTTTTCAAGGATGGCGTTTGTGCTTGAATGAATTGTCTTTTTAAAGGCATTTCTGGTACCCCGACGGCGTACTCTGTACGTTTGTGTACGGTATGATGCTAGGTTGTCCCTTTAATTGACTAAAGTGACATACCGCATCCGTCCCGCACACGCCCAAATCACCCAAATAAATAAGTTTTGATCACCCCAACTACCGTGTATTGCGCATTTACAGACTCTTGCCCATAAAACGTCTCTTGGTGAAGCTTAGCCACCACTATCAACTCATTATCAGCATACCTCGTTTCACTACCGTTGCTGGGCGGAAGGATATACGACAATACCTTACTCGGCTTCGCACCCCCGTCAGCATACACCCTGTTCAACAGCCTAATAACCAGCTCCTGCCTCATCTGACTGATATATCCCCTCAGCGCTTCAGCTTCCACCCTATCCCTGGGTGGCTGATACAAAGCATTAAGCGGGAATGCGGGATCACCCGGGAGCGCGAATTGTTCCAGCGCGGCCGTCTGCAGCGCTTTTTGGGAAGCCAGCAAATTCATCTCGGGCTTAATCCTGCTTAGGCAGTCCGATATGAAGAGGATGCCGTAAATGAGGACGCGGTCGGCGGGGCCCTTGATCTCGAAATTGCGGAAGAGGGTGTTGGCGCGGAAGAGGGTTATCGTCTCGTCCAGGATATCGTAGTGCTCACTGTCCGGGTCGATGTCCAGGTCGTTGGTTATGTTGGCCGGGAGCGGGGATAGGGTATATGCTGGCCCGCGGGTGCGGGTGCGGAGGGGGAGGAGGGCGAAGTTGCCTGTGAGTATCGGTAAATCAGTTAGGAGGGAGGGAGGGGGTGGGGGTGGAAGGGGGGGAAGGGGGGGAAAGGGGGACAGGTACCGATGACACGGACATCCGTGTCTTGGAGAAATGCGGAGTGGTAGGCCTTTTGGATTGAATTGGTTAGCTATCTTTTGGGTACGATATGGGAATTGGGTGTCAGGGTGGGTTTTATGGGAGGGAGGGGGGGGGGGGTAACGTACCGGCATTGTTAACTTGACGATCGATGGATGATGATGGGTGTGGTGGTGGTTTGATGCTGTTGCGCCTGGGGTGTATATGTGACAGCTTTATCGAAAATGGTGGGGGAGCGGTAATCGTAAACTTGTCTGGAGCTTGCGGCTCGAATCGTGTGCAGCACAGCTGTCAAGGGAGGCCGGGTAACCTTTCCTCCCCAAGGGCCTGGTTCTCGTAGTCTCCTTGGCCTGGGACTCGTTCGTGCGCTCATGGGTTCCAATTCTACCGGTGCCGTATCCTATCCTAGAGGGTAAGTTATTCATCAAAGAAGATGGATAGATTTCCCCAGGTCTCCTTCCCTCCATATCTGGCAGGAAGTATTCGGCACAAGCATGATAGCGGTGTTAGGGTGGGGGGTTATAAGTATTTTCGAACAGCTATCATACCTACCCACGCTACCGTAATACGAGGCGTGAATGCATGCAGTTTATTGGATTGTCACTTGGAACGCGGATACTGGAGAGTGGGATGGGACCGGGGCTTTCCGTAGTGGTGAAACCCTGGTTTTATTCGATTGACACCCCCAACAGTTCATGCGACTGCAATCAAAGTTTCAAACACTTTGCTGTAGTATTTTTTTTATAATTTTTTTTTTCTTATTACAAGTAAGAAAAGAGTAGAAGAGTATTTCATCTACAGCTTTTTTGCCTAGATCTTAGTATAATAATATCATTTAATAGCGGTCGCGCTTCTCCACAAAAATCGTTCAATTAGACGTCATTCAATTATGAGGAGTATGGGGAAGTGCAATTTTCGAGAGCGAGGAAAAAATCAAGTGGAAGAAGAAGCTTGGTTTAAAACACCGCCGCCAAGGAATGCTGTCAAAGTTGCACGTTACTGTACGGTATGCTACCGTATATCCCTCACGATAACTCAAAATTAGACTAGGCAATCATAATCACGCTTTTTCGCTTTCACCAACGGCTTGGAGTTCAGAATGTTTCTTTTGGCTTCTATCGTAGGTGCCGTTACATCTTTCGTAACTTTAGATAAATACTCGACCAAAAGGAGCGTTTGAGAAAAGGGACCGTCCCAAAACTTTCCCTTTCTCTCCACTCGAACAATACCGTAGTAAAGGTGTGACAGGTGACCTGGCTTAACTTATCATTACAAGTTCTTTTCCTACTTCATTCACCCTTCACTTCCGTCATACCTCCCTTGATTGATGTCAATAACACCAAATCACTTTCCTTGACATACCTTACCTTACCAGTGCTCGCCTCACCTCTACCTACTCTCTTGCTCATCATAGCAACTAGGGCCGCCTGCGAAAGTACCGTACCCTGATAGCAACCGTTCTTTTCCCACCAAAGGAGTTTTTCGTTCCTTCCTTTCTCTTTCTCCTCTTTAGGCCGTATCTACTTGCAGACTGCTGGAAGCGAGGGAGAAAAGTTTTTGCTGGGGAAGAGGGAAAAAAAGAAAAAAAAAGACCGGGATAGAGGGGGTGTGATTGGAATTCTAACGCCTTCAACATGGCGCGACAGAAGGAGTTTGCACCAATGGTCAACTGGCTCTATGACCTTATTCTGTGGTCTTTCTCAAGTATGTTTTGTGCCCTGCCCAAGTTCGTGTTTTTAGGGAAGAGAGGGTGGATGAGGCTCCTGGTGAGATTTCATCTCTCGGGTACCTGCTTGCCGTGATGACGATGGTGCTAACGGTGTTTTCTTTCGATCAACAAGTTCTTGTGGATCTTTTCTTCCGTGAGGTTCACCCTCGCGGTGCATTCCGTATCCCTCGGAGGGGTCCTATTATCTTTGTTGGAGCACCACATGCAAACCAGGTACGGCCTTCTCCACTTACCTGCCTTAATGACAAGAAGCGAAGAGATAGGGCCTAATCATGTTACATAGTTCGTCGACCCTCTAATCCTCATGCGCGCCGTCCGCCTAGAGTCCCGCCGCCGTATAGCATTTCTCGTGGCGGAAAAGTCGATGCGAAGGAAGTTCATTGGATGGCTGTCTCGCTGCGTGGGTGCTGTACCCGTTTCTCGCGCCCTAGACATGACCAAGCCCGGTGCCGGACGTATCTACCTACCGGACCCCCAACAACCCCTCAAGATTAGGGGTGTCGGGACGAAGTTTACGGAGGAGCTGGTTACCGGCGGATTGCTGGTTCTACCACCGGCGGGGGGCAGAGCGCGGCTAGTGCGGAGGTTATTGAGATATTGAGTGACGAGGAAGTCGTGCTGAAAAGGGAGTTTAAGGGAGATATTGCTCTGGCACAGCTTACGCAGGAAAGCGAGGAGGATGGGAAGGGGAGCAAGTATAAGGTTGCGCCGAAAGTCGATCAGAGTCAAGTTTACGATGCGGTATTTCAGAGATTAAATTCAGGTGGTTGTGTGGGTATCTTTCCTGAGGGTGGTAGTCATGATAGGACGGAGTTGTTGCCGTTAAAGGGTGGGATATGCCCTGTTCTGATTTTTAACTTCCGATATCACTCCGTGTTAAGGGTGGTCTCATCGTCTGCAATTACTTTGGTTCTGAGGGGTGTCACTAACGTGTATCAGCTGGTGTTGCTATCATGGCGCTCGGCGCTCTCGCTGCTAACCCGGACTGTGGACTCAAAATTGTGCCTTGCGGATTGAATTATTTCCATGCTCATAAGTTCCGATCACGGGCTGTCATTGAGTTTGGAGCTCCAATTGAGGTACCAAAAGAGCTCGTGGACCAATACTCTAAGGGCGAGAAACGTGAGGCTGTTAGGGCTCTACTGGAAATCATCTATAATGGATTATTGGCAGTTACTGTTACCTCACCAGATTATGATACCCTCATGGTAAGTCCCTTGGCCCTCAATAGGCGAGCTAGCAAAGTCGGAAACTAATGTTTTTTTGCAGGCAATCCAAGCAGTTAGAAGACTTTATAAGCCGACCAACAAGAAGCTTCCACTTCCGATGGTGGTAGAACTCAACCGACGGCTGGTCACTGGATACACACATTATAAAGACGACCCACGCATAATCCATCTCCGGGCATCCGTATCAGAATACAACCGCCAACTCCGCCTCCTCGGCCTCCGGGACCACCAGGTCGAGTACGCAAAGTTCTCCTTCTTCCGCGTCATTTTCACTTTGATCTACCGTGTCGGAAAGCTTGTCTTCCTCGGAACCGGTGCCCTACCCGGGTTCATCCTCTTCGCTCCCGTATTCGTCGCAACACGCATAATCTCCCACCGAAAAGCTAAAGAAGCCCTTAAGGCCTCGACCGTCAAGATCCAGGGTAAGGACGTAATGGCCAGTTGGAAGCTCCTCGTAACCCTAGCCCTCGCACCAATCCTCTACAACTTTTATGTCGTAATCCTCTGCTGGTGGACGTATCGCCACCGTCTATTTGGGCTAATGCCAGACTGGATGCCGATAATCGGCGTGGCGATCTTCGGTTGGATATGGTTCCCCAGTATCACGTTCGCAGCCCTCCGCTTCGGCGAGATAGGAATGGACATCTTTAAATCCCTGCGCCCCCTAGTCCTCTCGCTGAACCCCACGAGTGCAAATACCCTCCACAAGCTCCGCCAGAAGCGCGCGCAGCTGGCCATAGAAGTGACCGACCTGATAAACGAGCTCGGCCCTGAAATATTCCCGGACTTTGACTCTACCAGGATAATTTCTGACCCGTTCATCAAGCCCAACGCCCTCCCTACTATCAACACTACCTCCCGTACCCGCCGTGATTCGGAACTCTCCTCCGACTCGAACATCTCCCCCACCTCCGAGTCCGGTGGTGGTGCTTCTTACCTTAGCATCGGTGTAGGCTCCGGCCTCGGAGGCAATAGTCACAACATCCCGCGCAACGAGAGCTTCGGGAACCTCGGCAGCATCGGTCTCTTCGCTTCTAGGCCCGTCAGTAGAGCGCGTAGTAGAAGCAACAGTGGCGGGTTCCCCATCAAAGCGCTCAGCAACATTGAGGGTGCAGGACAGTTTGGCTTCGACGAGGTCAGTCGCAAGATTAGCTCTGCCATGGCCGAGCGCAGGAAGGAGAGGAGCCGGAGGAGGAGTGGGAGTTTAGGCTGGGGGGAAGAGGAAGTCGATGGGTATCAGGGGAGCACAAGTGAGAGTGAAGGAGATGAGGAAGAGGAGGATAAAAAGGTAGTTTGAGTAAGTGAATGTGCCAAAAGTAAGAAGAAATGAAAAGAGCGTGCGGCGAGGATGGGGGGTTTTACTATCCAATTATTTTCACTTTGCTTTCCTTCTTCCGTTTTCCTGTCAGGTTTGGTTCGGTCGGTCGGTAGGTTTGGCTTGGTTTGGTTTTTAGTCTGGGTCTTTTGTACACTCGCTCGTTCATTCGTACCATAACTTCCCTTTCCCTTTTTTTTTTTCTTTCCCCTTCCGCCTCTAGCACCCCGATATGCCTGGCCTGGTATTACTCGTCAACTTGAAGCTTGCGCTCCTGCTCTTTCTTCCTCTCCACCCCTCCTCTAAGATTCTTGAGTTAAGGACGTTAAAATTAATTGAGAATACAATAGTCTAGTCTTAATAAGATGATACCCCTGTTCGTTGTTCATGCGTGATCACTCGACCAGTTTTGTCTAGTCTTGTTGGCTGAGTCAGCGGTGGGTGCTTCCTGAGATTATACTAGTACATATCCCCGGCAGTGTTGATGGTACTTGTACAAGTACCGAATTTCCCCACATCGTGCTAAAAGAGACATTATATGTTACGAATATATGTTATTAGACTACGACATTGGTGAAATTAGCGTGCTATATTTCGTTGATAGAGGTGAAATGCTATCACATGACTCAGGATGTTGATTAACTAGTAAATATCGCCAGGTGCATTGCCTCACAACTATCAATAACATCACTGATATCAGGTTTAGTACTTCTGTTAATGGAAAATGATCTTTATCATAACCTAGCCTGAAATCACTCGGTTGGCGTTTCTAGAAATGTGCGAAGCAAGTTATTTGGTTTGCATTTTAACGTGATGTAGAGAAGAAATTCGGCACTTTGACACTGTGGGGGATACTGGGTAGACCACAATATTTCAGCACAGGATTCAAACATCACAAGCTATGACAGGTTAAATCCATTCAATCAGTATTAATGATATCCCCCTCTCTTTCCACTTTCTATGCCCCACGCACACCACTTGCACTAATCCTTCATTCATGTCATGTTCATTTCCCATCAATTTGCATAGCAAGACACAAGGAAAGAAACAATGGAATTCGCAAGCTAGGCTCGCGTGAAACGACAACCACATTTTTATTCAACTTAAAGGGGTGGGGGCAAAACGGAGCAAAATGTGGAAAAAAAAGCAAAATTGATAGACGCAAGAACTACAACTGCCTCCTCCCACGTTAAACTAGTAAGAAAGAAAAAAAAGAGGGCCTTTATTTTGTGTAAAAAGTTTGAATCTAATTGGTTCCAGTAACAGCGAGCCTGTAACGGCGGTCAGTAAATGAACAGATACCTGGAAAACATGGGGAGGGGGCATTTACTTCATTAGATGTTCCATAAATGTTTGCAGTGAGACGTCGTCGGTGAATATAGTCTGGGCGTTTTGCGGAACACCGCCGTACCCGCCGGATGTGTGGGTTGTCGATGGGTTAAGTTTTGACAGGAGGAAACGTGCTTGGGAACCACCAGCATCGCAGACGATGAATCGAGGCAGTGGGAAACGGTCAGCGATTAGCTCCTATATTGGGATTTATATTAGTTATATTTTCTTACCACCGGCGGTGGGATAGGTACTCACCCTAGCGTCTTCCTTGGGTAACTCCAATAGCTCCTTGAAGTTTTCGTATCCCTCTTGTTCCTGGTACCCGACCTTCCTCCACTCGGCAATGGTCTCACCGTGGAAGATGAGAATGTGGAAGAAGGTGTCAAGTAGTAGGATGTGATTAGGCTGGATAGATGTGGAATCCAGAAGAACAGGACGAGGTGGCTCATCAAAGGTGTACGTATCAAGGGTAGGTTGAATCATGATAAGAGAGTTTCCAACATCTTCGCGATTAATGACATGTCGGTAGAAAGCTGTTTCGTCAGGGGAGTTGTTGAAGACCTGCAAAAACTGACTACGACGCAGATGGAAGACAAATTGTGGGTACAGAGTAAAGTTCTTCTCCAACCTGAACGATGTAGGATCATCTTTGCGGTAGTCAGCAAACCTCGAGCACAGCCTGATAAGCATCCGGTCGACCCATCTCAACACGTCTGGACCATCATCAACCTCTGCCTTGAAGACCGCAATTCTAGCCATGAGCACAGCCGCAGTTTCCTGGTCAAAGGAGTGGGCGATTGATGGATCACCGGTGGGGCCACTAAGGTCACGACCAATAGTTGTAACTCTCAGGTGGAATTGGCCAGAAGAGTGTTGATAATAGGTCAAATATTGAATAAGGCCCTTCTGGGGCCCTTGTTGCTGCTGAGCAGGGCCTGCCTGAGAGGCGATCTCAAAGTAGGTCGCAACTGAGGTTGTGGGACTAAGTCCACACATCCTCCAAGAGCAGGTATTACCAATACCACATTCAGTCTCACCAACGGAGGTTGACTTCTTGTTCATTGAAACCGCATGGCCAATCAAACCGGTAACCTTCAATTCCTTGGTAGTCAAAACTTCCAACGAAGCATTGAAGCCCATCAGGAGATTGTCGGCAGTATCCTTATCGAAAATCTTGACAAAACTCTGCCTGAACATAGAGGAGGTAAAACTGTCGGTAAGAATCATATGTCCACCAGTAGAGTTGGCAAGCGATTTCATTTCCAACAGCCCAACCTGATCCAAACAGCCAGCAAGGATATCAATGAGATGGCCATTGTGTGCAGTCCTCTTAGCCATATTTTCGTAGAACTATCAAAAAACAATGTCAAAATAAAATAGATCCCGATAACGCCCGTGACTAATCCTCACCTTAGTAGCCTTTTTATAGTACTTTATATTGTCCCTCTCAATGTCATGATGAGATCTAATGGGTTCTCTGAGCTCCGGCCCAACAACTATTCCAGGGCCCTCGGTTCCAGGGCCTCCAGAAAACAGCATGATCCTAGCACCAGTATTTGCAAAAGAGGTTTCTAACAGTCCAACTGCAACGCTTAATGCAACACCAGTACATCGCAACGGACGCTTGTCGTTAGCCACAGGCCAAGGATCCTTCTGAAGTTGCTCGAGAGCATTCGTCAATTGGAACTCGCACTGCTGGACAGGCAAAAGGAAACGTGACGATGGCGGCATATGAGGCGGACGTCCGGGAGCCATTGGTGCTTGTTGAGGGCGAAGACTAGCAGCAAGGAGTCCGAGCATCTCCTGCACTTGCTTGGCGGAATACTCCTTGTTCCCCCGAAAAACGTAGGATTTGGGGCATTCGGTGTATCCAAGCTCATGAACATGGGCCTAGATTTTTTAGAAACTCGGCCCTCTTGGGGGGAAAGGAAGAGGGAAAGAGAGGAAAAACACCGTACCATAGTACCATAGGTGATCAACCCGACCAGTGCATGTGGAGGAAGCAAGCTCAAGCTCATGATCAAAGAGTCTTTAAGAGCCTTTAAGGAATCCTCCTCCTGGCAGGTATCCACCACAAACAAGAATATCGGGGGTGCCGGGGCTGGGCGAGCCAGCTTGTACTCGATTGTAGAAAACGCCGGGGACAACTCGAGAGGCCATGAGTTCGGACCGATGTCTTTGTAATGAGGCGGAAGCTGGTTCCTCTGCAAACAGAAGGGGCAGATCCAAAGCTTCGCACGGGAATCCACTTGACTATACCGTAATTAGAAGATCAATTGATAGCAATAGAAAAGAGCCTTTGCGGCACAAACCAGTATGGATTTAGAACAGCTCGACATGGCGCTTTGCATGTTACTGGCTCGTACTGAACAGGTGGCTGTTCCTTTTCTTTCAAGGGAGTGTATAGGACACCTATAGGAACAACGAGCCGACTAGATTCTAGACGGTTGCTGGGAAAGACGTTCCAACTAAGGGTCTCCGAAATAGCGGGGGTCAGCTATTGCAAACATAGACGAGCTAATATGCGGGGGATGATGGTCGTATAGCAAACAATTATTTTCTTACCTCAAACGAACACCATCTTGCTCCTCTGCTGCGACCCACTGGTCTTTTAGTTGTTCCATATCCCGGGGGTTAATGGTAAATGAGAATGGAGGCGGATAGCGGGGAGGAGGGTTCGGAGGTGGAGTTTGCGTGGGCGGCGGCGAGATTTTTTGATGAGGAGGGGCGGTGGAGATAGGGGGTTTTATTTCTTATTCTTATTCTTTTGTATGTCGACTAGTTGACAGGATGCCGAGAATGACAGGATGGCGACAACTTCTGCTTACCTCAGCGGTTAGCGAGTGAACAACCAATGAAACGGGAAATATGGGGAAGCATGACTTAAGGACAACAACAGGGCGGTCGCTGACCCAATACAGGGCTAGCAATGCTGATTAGGTTTAGCTAGGATAAATTTATTGAATTAACTGATTCACCGGAACTTCTCGCTCCCCCATTTGGTGCCTCGTATGGACGGCATGCGCTATAGTAGATACATCTCAGGGTAGGCTATCTTTCTATGTAAAAAAAGGTTTTCGGAATTTTCAGCTTGATTATTGTAGGTCAGTTATCGCTCTAATTTTGAATTTAAATCTACTTCAACAAAACCAGGGCTACTCTATCAGATACTGGGTACTGGGAATTATTAGGTTTGATTTGTGGCTACTGGCAAGTTTACTCTTTTTCGCAAAATGCACCCGTATGTATAAAATCTAGCCGGTCGAGTGATAGTTCATGAAGTCACAATATGAGTATATTTCTAGAGGAATAGCTCCCTGGCAAGATCATTTTCATTTAACCCGCCCCAATCTCCGCAAATTTTTGATAGTATCACGGCCTAAGAACTCGGTAAAGTAGCAACCTTGGAATGGAAGAGTTTCTCGGCCTCCTGCCAAACCCTGGTACTCTCTCTATCCTTCAATGAAAGCAGACTTGGAAGCAAATCATTGCTGAACGCTTCACTGGCCTCGCGTGGAAGGAGAGTTGGAAGGTGGTCGATTGAGATGACAGAAAGAGGAGGCCCGCCACTGGCCCAGAGATATTAGCCTATGCAAACATGCAGACTAGATATTGTGGTGGGAAACATACTTGACAGGGACGGGGACCGTGGGTTTGTCAAAGGTAGTATTTATGCTGTAGATTGGGACAGGGTTATGGGGATTGGTAGTATCACAGCTAACATCCACGACGACCGAAAGCTTACGATTGGGGTTTTCCAAGGACTCAGTGTCGATGAAGGGAGGAATCGGCTGACTGAGGTAAATGCAGTTGATAAAGATGTCGGCTATAAAGATATTAGTTATAAAAACACTCTTGTAAAGTAATTCAACCACAAGATGAACACTCACATTCAACGATCTCGACAAAAGGGCCGCCCTTAGCAGTCTCCGCCATATCCCATTGTAAGACATTCCCGGCCGGGATGCCGACCTTAAGTGCCAAATCAACAGCCCCCTTTCCGCATCTCCCTAAAGCACCAATCACCAAAACCCTCGGACTTCTTCCAATCTTCGCACCTTTGAATGGTTAGTAATCTTGGAGGGAAAAAGAAAAAAAGAGATAGTAAGGCTCTAATAAATGAAAAGGAAATCTTACTACTCTCAGTAACCACACTCTTGATGTGTGAAATCAAGGCATCTTCATTGGGGTAAGGCTTGACACCACGGAATTCCTCTCCGGGATGAGCATACTGCCATGCCCAAACCTCGACACCCAAAGCGGCACCGGCAAATCCAGCATGATAACCGAACGCGGCAACCCTACGACCGCTCTCGTCTTGAAGGAATTCCAAATCTAGGAGAGTGCCCTTGCCCTTAGGGAAGCGAGAGAGAACATCTTCCCAGCCACCTTGGTTCTTGTAACAATGAGCGAATTGGACGTGAGTATGCTTGAGAGGGACTATTATTTATGAGCATTGAACGGATAATGAAGGAAGAGGGCGGATATTCATACAGTCATCCTCGGGGAGTTCCTTAAGGCCGATAATGATGTGGTCCGCAGGGGCCTCTGGGTTGAGAATTGCAATAGTGAGTGACTCAGCCCAAACATTTAATACAGGACAATTGGCCCAACATACCAGTCCAGGAGCCCTCAGGAACAAGCGCAGCATCAACCCTTCCGAGTAATTAATAGACCATCCCCCAAATGCCCCGGGGTATATTAAACTTACATCTCAAACTCACTGTCATCAAAAATTCTTTGCTCACTGCGCTCGACACGGACATCATAACCAGCGTTCAAAAGGGCGCTGGCGGTGGTAGGTGTAACTATTGATAGCTTAGCAATTACGAATTATAGACGAGAGTCCTTAGGTGACCCACGGGCAGAGCGATGTTCGAGTGGCTTAGCTGTACACAGAAAAATGTGAGCTTCGATGTTTGACTCATAGCACGAGAGGACAGATGTGCCGGAGAATCGACCGAAAGTTGGAATTGAATTGAAACCGATGAGAGGAACAAACTTACACTCGGCTCTCAAGTGAAGAACAACCCCGTTAGACATATTCTCTTTTGGTTTCGTATGTTGTGATTTCCTGGTGGTCGTGTGTTTGGTAAGGGGAAATAGAACTTTGTTTCTTCAAGAAACGTTAGTGAGAGGGGCGGGGTTGTGACCCGCAGCGAAACTTTTTTTGGGACTAGACACATTTAGATCTTTATCTATCATCGTAATATCCTGCCGTAATGCCACACTCTCGGCATAGTGCATGCACTCCCCCATACACTTAATTACTGTACCTGCTTCCCATAAAAAGATTGTCTAGAAGCTACAAGTTCGCTGTCATAATGTGATATTTTCAGCGCCGAAGACCACGCTAAGAAATTCGAGCTACGGTTCTATGTATGATATTTTAAAAAGTCGCCCTAAGAACAGGGCATCGGCTTCTCCGCACTGGTATAGCTATCCAACCATGAACCATCGGCCCCGTACCGGTATCTTAAAAAACCTAAAGATACATATCATGCAAGCCCAAGAGAAAAAAAGGTAAAAACAGAGATTTAGGAAATTTGTTTAGAAGCAAGACGGCAAAAAGCCAAGACAAAACCCATCCCTGACATGGTTTACCACCACAAACCATATACCAACCTATCTGCAATGGCGGATACCGATCTGTAGCTAGTTACAAGAAGACAATTTAGTTCCGGTAAAATTAGATTTCGTTAGTAGTCATCATGTCGTCTGTCGCAACAGTTCCTTAGGCCAAGTAACCTGTGACGAGACTTAGCAAGTAATTTCAACCAGAACAAGGGTGCAATAATACCTAGACGTTCCCCATCCAAACGCTCAAGGTACTCTTTCTCTAACAAGATATCAATACACTTTTTGATATCGGGAATCTTGGGTGTAAAGCGGGACTTAATTTGCCCAATGGTCTCCTGCACCAGTACAACATGTTTGAGGACCTTGCGGGCCTTCATAATGCGAACAATCGCGGACTGAGACTGTTAGTAAAATAATCCCATATCCGATAACAGATACATATCCTTACCTGCATCAGAAGCTTACGATCCTCCTCAATGGTTTTATGGGTCTCCTCAACCTCCTGTTTTTGTTCTGCCCTGACAGCCATATTGAGATTCACGCGAATCTTCTTGGATTTAAAGTCGAAATTGAGCGAATATTGAGTGCCTGGCCCGATTTTTGAACCAGGGGGCGATATCGTCAACACCTTGGCTTTCAAAAAGACTGCTAACGCCGGCTCCATATACTCTTTCGACAATCCAGTAGATTTTTCGAATTCCTCATAGGAAATCTTTGTTGCATCGTTAAACAACAAGAGCATAGCCATCTGGTATGTCGAGACCTGGAAAGTATATGGGGTCTTGGTTGCTTTGCAATAACTAGCCTTTAGTTCCCCTTTACAAAGATGCCATAGCCAGGTCAATTTACGGCCATTGTGCTTCCCGTTATAGAACTCAACAAATCGAGTGTAGGTCTGAACTATAACTTCAGGGATATTGAACGGGGTTGTGGGAGGGTTCAAAGGCCAAAAAGATGTTCCGAGGACTTGGCAGCTGAAGTCAACGCCATTAGATGCACTCTCTCCCTTTCCTTCTAACCACGCCTTATAGGAGTCGTTGAGGTCCTTAGAGATCTGCATATCCTGGAACATGCGCTGGAGTTTATTGGTATACTCAAAACCGCAGGCTTCCTTGAGCTTTCCAATCATGCTTGTCTCTGCATCATCGGAAGCCGAAGTAAAGTTCACCAGTCTCTTCGCCAGCATTTTAGAATAAAACTTCTGGAACACATCCTTATCTTCAACGTATTTGAAGACTGTCATGATAGCAGAAAGCTTATTCTCGAGATCGGATTCCTCAGCGCTCTTGGCACTTTTACGCAAAAGCGAATCTGCATACTTTGCAAGAAGCTCAGGGGACTTTGTAGATGCTGACTTGCACACCTTATTTCGGTTGACAAATTCCCGACAGGCGTTATCCAGGGAACGAACGAATTCTGCCTCGCCTTTGAACGCCTCATTCACAAGATGCTGGTACTGGGTGTGGACCTCCAACAAAGCATCGACATAGACTTTTGGATCGAGATTGTCCCCACCCTCATCAGCAATCTTATCAACCGCAGATGTCCCTGCCCTCCTAACATGTGCTTCAAATTTTGTGCGAAGAGGTTCAAGTCCATCCGGTATACGCGAAAGCAGGTTATACATCCGCTGCAAGTCGCTCTGACGATCGTTGTCTAGCAATACCTGAAATTCCTCCCGGAGAAGGGGGGCATGTTCTTGAATGAGGACTTTCTGGCAAGTCTTCATTAATGGCCCATAGATATCAGGGTGGAGATACATTTGTACACGCCCTTCCTCTTCAGCTAACCTCGTCTCGGCCTAGAGTTCTCATTAGCACCAAGCGTCACGATAAGCTGCGAGGGTACGTACCTTTTTCATGTATTCAACTACACTGTTCTCAGCCACAAACTGTTTAGACTCCATTTGGTAATAAGCAGTAGTAGCCTCCAGAAAGGGCTTTTCGAAGAATTGGCGATAGACATCTAAAGTTGATTTTGAGGAATCGCTCTCGTCGAGTCCCAGCGAGACAAAGGAGTCTACTATGCTCTTAACCATAGTAGTCTCGATAGTCTCACCATTTCGCTGTTTCTCAACGAGCTTCAAAACACCGTCCATGACATATTTTTGGACATGATCGAAAAGATCAACTCTCCAACGAACAAGATGGAGCTAGAATACCTAATATCAGCCCTAACCTTTCACTTCCCTAAAGAGAAAACTACCGTATAAACATCGTAGATGTTTTTCTTGCCTTCATCCATTTCACGCTTCACCCAATGTCGGTTAAGATATCGGAACAAATGGTTAATGTATTTTGCTGCAGTGGTATACCGATCCCAATCACGAATGTATAGAGCAAGGAGAGCTTCATCTGCATGGCCAGATGCCTCCTAAATCCACCGAATCAGTGAATTTTCGTAATTAGTAGTAGGATAGGAGTTTATCCAACTCACATCCTTCAGAGCGGTCAGATGTTTGCTTAGGTAACCAATGAGATTTTTGTAGAGATCCTCTCCGAGTAGATGAGCTACAGCACCTCAAAAACAAAATCAGCAAACCAGAACCTTCTCCAAAGTTGGATGACGACAGACCACCTCGATGAACGGCACCTGAGTTATGTAGCGTTTGGGGGCTGGAGTTCACCGCCTTTTGGGATGTGCAAAAGTTGTGAACTGCACTGAGGTTAGGCAAGAGAGCAGTTAGTGAGCAAATGGCAAGTGCGTTCTGAGGAGAATATCTTACGTATAGACGCCCATGTACTGAGGGGGTGGTCAGTCTACAGAATACAATATCAACAGTGGGAAGCTAGATGCAAGATAACTCACTGTAGTCATATCGACGCCTGTCTGGAGATCCTTCATAATCTTCTCAACACCCGCCTCGAGATAGCTCCATCTACCATGATAATTCAGTCTCAAAGTATCGCGGAGAAAATACAAGGAATACTTACGTTTGGCCAAGATCCTCTCTGTTTGGTGCCTTTGGCTGCATCATTTAGACTCCTTATTGATGCAAAGAGGGGATGTAGAAGTAGAAACACTGTTACGACAGAGCTGCTCTCGGCGTCCGCAAAAAATACCGAAACCACTGTAGCGTGCCAGGGTAATACAGTCAGAATGTAAAATGAGAAAAAAGGGGAAATGTAAAGGGAGAATCTGTGAAAGTGAACTGTTTGCAAATCGGGTTCACTGGATGGTGGGGGTTTGAGCAGGTGGAGGAAGGCGATGAAAGTGATGCTAGTGTTGGAGGGGAACTTGGGAAGGTAAGAGCGGTTCTGTCTGGTGTGGTGTTCTGAGGCTGGGGTGAGGACTAGGCTGGGCACTACGCTATGCATCAGTGAGTCGCCCCGTACGGTGTGTTGCGGGCATCATAGAAGGGGCGGCTCAAGTGAACTCGGAAAAGCCCAGGGACTGTCATTGTGGAAGTGGAAAGTTAGAATTCCCAACCCCCACTAATTTATAAATCTCACAGCGCAGCGCCTAACACTAGCTAGTAAACCGATACAATCATTGTTTCACGAATCGAAAAGCAACGGTAAAATACAAGTATGTCAGGATAAGTGCCAGTTAAGTGATCTAGGATACAGGCCACTGTATCAAAGGCCAAAAATGCTGGCACAGTATTCTACATCCTGCTGTGGTAATTCTGCTTGACAATACGGTGGTACCAATTGAAGAAAGTGTAAATAACCTAAAAACTTACATTCTGAGCCTGTATACATAGACATAGCATCACACATTAGGCGATAATAAATTACTATACTGGTACTTTGAGTTAGATATTCGTTTGCTTACTTAAGATATCATTGCGAGGCATTACTGGAGCATAACTGACAACCCGATCACAGTACAGTACTCGCACCGTGCCAGTATTTATTTGGACAAGCCAAACAGACCACACTATCTCAACCCCGGATACAGCTGCTTTATCCAAGATATCGATAGCGATGATTCCGCAGCACAGCCACTGCTGTTGCCTTTGTGTTCTGCCTACCATCAGATGTACGTAAAAGAACCTTACAGGAACGGACAACCCCGGCACTTCAGGAACCGAAGGTTGTGCTTAGGATGCCTTTATTTGGGTACTGACACAATACTCAATAGTTTTACTGGAATTGTAGGGCCGCCACGAGATCACCAATGAGGAGAGAATTGTCCACCCTCCACAAGCTCTCTAACTTGTGCTAGTATTTATGATAGTAGCCTTATCTATACCACAGCTACACATCTTAGGCATCAGGGCAAAATACAAACAGTGGCATGATATTGCATGCAAAATCCCTCCAAATGCATTCTCTCCTGTTCCCCACCACGCTACTATACTAGGAGCCAAAAAAAAAAACTAACCCAAATACAAAAGATAAACCAACAAGATATCAACTCATGAAGCTACTTGGCCTCCGCACTCACACCCAGGAGTTGGGCAGCAGAAAAACACAAGATGAAAGCTAGCATGAACACCTGCATCAACAAAAAAAAAAAAAAGCAAAAGCAAAACAGTGAACGTGGTAATAGGTGTGCTGACATAGGGAAAAGACAGAGAACCCGCCAAAGTGATAGCAAATGCGGAACCGAATCCAATCAAAGCAAAGGTACAAGTACAAAAGTAAAGAGGAAAAGAACGCCGTGCCTACCTACCCATGCATTTTCTCCTACCCCCGAGAAAAGATAAAAGAGAAACAGACAGTCAAAGGAAATCCCGATAGACCGAGGCAATGTGATAAAGGAGATGTACAATATGACTACAAAATTACCCTTGGTAGAGCACTATAAAAAGAAATTGGGAGTTATGAATTTTTGTCTTTCCTGTTGAGGCTCGTTTGAAGAGTGGTTGATTGTTATGAACGGGCCCCCGAGGAGACTCTCTCTACGAGTCTAAGAATACAAATTTTAGCTGATGAAAGGTACCGATGATACGGGGGGGAACTTACCTGAAAACACTAACCGTGAATGTCGACACCCAAGCACATAGCGCGAGGAATAAGAAGGCTGCAAGCGCTCGTTGTCTATCACAGATAGGATCCACCGTCCGGGAGCTCTGTATCTGTGCCGTTAGTATACTGATCGATTAAACATCTCGCTGCTTGGAATGCTGAGGCTCACATCGAGGCCATCATTAAAATCAGCGCTGCTTCGACAACTCCACCGAACATCGAAGAGTGTGTCGAAAGCCAAAGATAGGTTGGCCGAGTCAAAAATAATAAACAATAGGTCAAGCATTACTATCATTAGTCATAATATCAGTACATAGTGTAAATATGTTTGAAAGGTTGGTGGTCTTACTCAATCGCATTTTGGCCTTAGGGGACCGCAAGCCAAGCGGTTTGCCAGAATACTCGTCATATGTAATGTAAATCAAATATATCAAGGCGACCACATCCACAATAATAGCCATAATTGTAGACGGCTTTTGTTCGAAATCGTACTTGTTGCTTAATTGAAACACACTACATGCGAGGGCTAGGGCCAGAAGCGAAAGTACCCAAATCAAAGCCCTAAAGGTCAAAGGGATCATAGGGTTATTCAACAGCGTAACCTGCGCGCTCTGTTAGCATTTTAATCCTCCATTAAGTAAGCAGTAGACGCACATGTGCCCTCTTGTACCATATCTTCCTAGTCTTCGAACTGACAAGCAATGCACCATCGTTTTCCTCTCTGACACCAGCGCTTTGGTTTTCCATATCTCTATTATTTGAGAGCCATGGGCTACTGAGATCGCCTTGTTGAGACAGCCATCCATCATCAACTCGCTTTTCCGATTGGGATGACTGTGGTGGATAAGAAGTGACCTCCACAAACCCCCGCCATCGGCTCGCATGCTCTCGCGATGGTGAAATCGTGACAGGAGTTGTTTCTCGCTGAGCATCGTGTACTGATCGTTCTGGAGGTCTCCGGTGAGCCGTTGGTGGAGGAGAAATCAAGTCATCTTCATCTTCCTCCCGCCGTTGAACCCACGCTATAAGTAGTGGACTGTTAGTCTGATACGCCTGAAAGCCATAAACTGTCACCAATAAATCTTACAACGAGGGGGGAGCCAACTTGGTAGCGTCCGGACATTATTCCACTTGTGATGATCCATATAGTCTCTGTCTTTAGCGTTCCCACTTGCAAGGGATCGTGAAGAGAGAGAATTTGTGGAAGTGGAGTTTCGGGCAGTGGTTGTCCCGGCTAGCGCATCGTGCCGTTTTTCGTGCGGTTGTGGCGACGACAAACCGGAAGTTGGCCTCTGCTCGGTATGAGTAGAAGGATCTTGGGGCTGGTGCTGCGGTGACTGCTGCTGTTGCTGCTGGCCAACAGGCTGGTTGGCAGCCATGTCGACACTGACGCAGCTTTTCCTGTGTTAGGGGGTGTGAAGAGATAGAAAGCCGTGGATTGGATGGGGATGCGAAAGAACGAGGCAATGCTAGATGCTGTTGCCCTGGGTTCTTTAATTGATTCCAGACGGGTAACCGCGTCAAGTGTATCGACTGGATGCAGGAAATTGGCCGCTGGGTCAGGACTCCAGAGAACCTCTTCCTTTGGGATTCGAGTCGGCACGGCGGTTGGCCCAGCGAATGGGATTAAGGCGTGATGGGGACACAATAGAAAGCCAATGCCAAGAGTTAATCAACGAGCCAGGGCCTTGGTGGCAAGGCAAAATCCAAGCCAGTGAAACCCCAATCCCACGGAATGTGTGTCCAGAGCCCAGGCTAGTTATTCCCGGTAGGGCTCTTTGTTAAGTGAGGCTGGTGAGGAAGCTTTCTCATTGTGCTGTATTATAACCTGGATGGAACCGCCGCGGCCAGCATATTATATTGCACAGCCACGTCTGGGCAAATCATTTTCTTCAAGGATACCAGAGCTGGACGATGACGTTTCTCTCCGTCCTTTCCCCATCTGCGCCCACTGAATAATCCATAAGAAAACCCTTCGCCTGCAAAATACTCAGGTACCAATTAAACTATCTCGACGGTTGCTCTTCAGCTAAACGAAGGTGGCTATCTCTTCATCTATCAATTGCATCTTCCTGCATAATAACACCAGTGATAAAATCGATGGACCACAGTACCTTTTTATCACTCAACATGTTCTCCTTATAAAGTCCTCATGCACACCAGAATGTATCATACCTGAAGTTTCTAAGCCCATAATCTTAACCATTTCCTTTGCTCCAACCCTTCTATAAATCCGCCGTTTTCTCATAAGCTTCAGATAAGCCCATCGAAGCGCAGGAAAGCAAGGATCACACTATCGATAAGGACTAGGAACAAACATTATTCGGATCGAAACAAAAAACGTCATGAGGCTCTACCTAATTCCCATCTCGACTCGGCGCACTCTCGTTTACGCTCAGCGTCTGAACAAGATAACTCATGCAGAACCATCCTACGCTGATAAAGCTTCGGCGTGAGTTAACCTTACTCTGGCTGTCATATTGGTATTTTTCATTAACAGATGGTTTTTATCATAGCAAGGCTGCCAATGTTTGGTTACAATGGGTTTGCTCTCCTCTCCCATCTTTCTCAGAGCTGTCTATATCTGAGCAGAATTTTTTTTTTACCACATGAAGAAGTCCACGACCTGATACCCTTCCCGCTTGGACGATAGGAAACCGGAAAAGCTGGCTGGCAACGATGGATTACCGATGCAGGCAACAAACTATTCAACAGGATACCCCACGAGGAATGGTTCGTAGATGCATGCTCTCGCTCCGGTTCTATTTATTTATTTTAACCAGGAACCACGATATATAGGAGTCTGAAATCTATACCGCCTCTATCTGCACGCCGGAGAGATGGGGGAGTCGACAAACAGAAGATAGAAGTTCTATATCCACCTTCAGTCATTGAGGAGAAGAATGTCTCGACCATACTGCAAAGGCTTTCTACTGAGCGTAACCAAATTCATCGTACCCGAATGATCTGGTCCATAGTTGGAATGCCTATTGTCGCCCCGTTTGCTATTGTTCCTGTCATCCCAAACGTATGGCATCCAGTCTTGATCCCCGTCGGTACTCAAATACTCATTCAGTGAAATTCAATAGATACCCTTCTTTTATCTCCTCTATAGAGCCTTCTCTCACTGGAAAGGTAATTGGCCCTTGAGTTCATTTAATGTAATAATATTAACATCATAATGAAGCACTGTCTGGTGCGAAACACCTAGAGTTCTTACTTAGCCGAAATCTTCTTTCCCCTACTCCTGCAACCCCCCTTGAATCGGTGTATAGACCGATAGTATTGAAGATGGAGTCGGTGAAAAAGGGAAGCGGGAAGCTGGCGCATAAAGAAGTTATGCTAATTCGGAAAGAGCACGCCCAAGAGGTAACCACTATAATAAGTTCCCCAAAAGTTTCAGTCTGCTGACATTAGGCTTGTGTTCAGATTGCATCGGTCACAGGTATTCCTGCCTTGGCCACAGAATGCGAGCGCGCCTATAGGCAAGTGGAGAAACAGATAAAAGAGGACCTAAAAAAAAAGAAGCTGGAATGATAGTGGGGCACGCGGAGCATTAGATAGGCTTGCCAACCCCACATTACAGCTCATTGTATCATATTTCTATTGCTAAATACATGGAGACGGGTTGCTAGATGGATGGGTTAACGGTTTAGAAAATAAGGGACAAATCTCATACACGAACAAACTTTCTTCTTTGAACAATCCCTATTTTTTAAAAAATCTGGTAAGGATACCATCGCAAGCACAGTGTCGATACAAAGACAGTCCGGAAAGGCAAGACCTAAGCCTTCAACCACCTAAGGCATCATATCGAAGCTCAGGCCTCCAATCTACTACCAATCCTAATTCCTGTCTGCAGTCCCCTGAACCTTAAAGCGTAGCCAGGTAAATCGTGCTAACAGTCGTTAACCCAAGCACAACATATCCGGTCCTATAAACATCTTTAATATCCAACGCCCTGCCAGTATCCCAAAGCAGATGCCTAATCCCATTCCAAGAGTGATAAGAAAACGGCAGGGCAACGGCAAACTTGATGCCAAACTTAGCCGCAGCCGGCAGCCCCGAGAACGCCGCTGCGATAGTAGTGCTATCGAGATGCCATCCGAATGCCGGTGCCACAGCGTACGCGGCGAAGAAGCTGTATGCACCCACCGAGAGGAGAGAACCAGTAATCCTGTTCGCAGCGGACCCACACCAGGTTAGTTGCGGCCGGTAAATACTCAGGTGTGGGGATATAGGCCGCTGTTTGCGCTGGGCGACTAGGATTGAGTAGGCGTTGTCCGGGGAAACGTTTTGTGTGGAGGTGGAAGTGGAGGTTGTGATGGGGCTATTATGACGAAAAAGGAGAAAAAAAGAAAAAAGAGTCAGTTAGAATGGGTCTAGACAATTCGTAAGTTCGGTAGCAATACCGGAATTGGGCTGCCATAAGAGGGACTCTTGCGATGAAGAACGGCTTTGGCAGCGTCAATGCTGTAACTGTCATTATATCCGATGCAATGAGCCCTTTTATGCTTAAGACATTGGAGAGAGGTACGGTAGTGGGACTTACAACGGGCGGAAGATCTTGTAAACATGAACATGGCGGTTTGTGATGGAGGTGCTGTGATCGTGCGCAGGTGTTGACTGGAGGAAAGGTTGAGGTGTGTAATCGCGTATCTTCTACTATGGAGGTTGCTAGCTAAAAGATCACTTAAATACCGTAGTGAAAACTCCGCTCGTACATGTAGAGCCCTATATCTCCGCTCATGCCCTATACTTGTACATCCGTACATACCCTAATATGCTCCTCCATAGTGTTGCGCTTCCTATTACTTGCGCTCCTCAGTATAATACAACGTTCTACTACCGAACTGAGATTATTATACCATTAGTTTGCTGTTGTATCTCTAGATGACTGTGCAGCGGTTTGGAAAGGATCAGATTTTGGGGTTCAAGAGAAGTACCGTAACGTTACTGTAGAGTACTTGTATACGTAGATGTTGGGCCGAGGATAGCTCCGGCCACGGGAAGATGCGGTTGGGGAGAAGAAAACCTACCGTACGGTATTCTATCGGTATACCAGCCGATCCCAGGGCCTCCCTATGCTGTAGTACTAGTGCCTGCGCATCCGGAAGTATGGACTTTAGCTTGGCACTAACTTATGTGGGACCTCCTGCAAACTAAAAACAAAATCCCCTAACTAATCTCCACATCTCCGGATAGGCAAGTAGGATGGCGTATGATGCCAGTGATGTTTTTTTTTATACAATTGTCCTCAGTCCGGCTAAAGTACCGGAAAACATGGATGAAGGAAATATAATGTGGTACAGTAAAATATCTATATTCCTGCGTATCTGGGGGCCCATCCACCAACTTGAAAGAAAATTCTAGAATTTAGTAGTGTTTCGGGGTTTACTCGCCCCAATTTTCTCTTGATTTTTTCATTTTTTGCATCAAATTTCCTGTGTTAGGGTCATGTGCATAAGTATGATAATTCTGCAAGTTGTGATTTTTGATATAATGAGCAGGATACTAGTTGAGAATAGTAAGAGGGCCATTTCAAGAAGAGTGAGTATGATACAGACAAATTATGCCAAGCAGCTACTTTTTTTTGTATCTATTACTATCATAAGTGAAAGGCAAGTGAACAAGAGGGTCTTAATTCAATAAAATTTGTCCTGGATAAACCTAACCGGTAAGGAGGGTCGGTTTTTGATGCCCGGCACTGTACGGTAAGAACTCGAATGGTGGAACCTCCCACTAAGACGTCCAAAATTCCCTCTCTTGGATATGGCAGATCAGATAGGGGGGACAAAAAAAGTACTGTACGGCGGAAATTAACCGCCCCACTTTAGGACAAGAAAAAACAAAAAAGTGCTAGATGTCACCGGCAGAGACAACTCCAACGTCCAAGGGCGAGATTCAATGGTTTGAGTTCTTACAAGTACCGGTACTAGGGGGGATGTTTTCGTACTTGTATAAGGCAGGGATATTTTGCTGGTTGACTACCTTTCCCTCGTATACCCGAGTACTACGAAAGCATCTCCCCTGGTACCGGTACTTGCGCTAGTTCGAATGTCACTTGTTAATGGAATGGGCTCACTCCTTGAAGCTTGACCTAGCTACAGTAGTTAACAAGCTTGACCTTCCTCTATGATACCGGTAGATGAAGATAGACTATTTATATGATACTCGGATACCAAGGCTAGTCCGTGGACATTCCAAATGAATGGTCGTTTCTAATATGTTTATCAAACCTATTGATTGTACTGTAAAAGGAAAGAAATTCTGGGAAGGCTTGACGATTATCTATTTGCCAAAAGGGGTACCTAGGTTGTTTGGCCAGTACGATGGGTGTTCACGAATTAGCTCTCGCATCTGAGTACTGTACAAGTACCATTTGGAGTTAGGAGGTGCCACAAAACAAGTGCCTGAAAACAAGTTACAGTATACTGGCACCGTCCGGTAATAAGGAATTATAGTAACCCCCGCTATCCCTGACGGCCAAAAGAATCTGTCTGGCACAGCGGATGATCCGGAACAGCAGGTCAGGTTTAGGTATAAAGGAATTTATAACTCTCGGGGGTTCATCTAAGAGAGCTAGGTATCTAAATTATCGAGATCCGGGATAGCGGGATGTGACTACATTACGTTGGGGTGCAACATAAAGGCTGAAACCCTGATATTACTCGAGTAATAGGGAAGGCCCGGTATTGGCTCCTATATAATAGGCTTTCTTTGCCGTTGGGGTTATTAGCGGGCCCCGGTTCACTGGGGGATGTGGGCTTAGTTGGGCACTAAGGAATTGCATTTATTGCAGAGCCGTCCTCCCTAGTGTTCTCAATTGCCCCTTATGCTCTTGTTGCGAAGATATCCAAAAACTTCCTTCCAACCAGTCGGAGGATGCTCACGATACCTTTACGTCGAAATTCTTTGAGCCGTCTTCTCCCTAGTCGCCTCTGGGTCTGTGAGGCAAGGTATCTGATATTAGTTCGAATTCAGATAACGAAGGCCCGAATTGTGGATCCTCAGATATCAAAAAGAAGGCGGGATGGCAATTAAGTTCCCTATCATTGACATAAGGGAGGCTGAAGATGCACTCCACAATCCGGAAGTGGATGGGGAAACGGGACCAGGCTGCCAAAGGATTGCTACTATCTTTAGCTGGGTGACATTTCTCACTGGGCTGTTCATGGTGTTTGTTGTGTCGCCTGCCTTGATGTATGGTGATTATGGGTCCTTTGAGGATGGACACGGTAAAGACGGTCCCTTAGGGGAAGAACCTTTATCAGGTTCAGATCACCCACTTCTCCGCAATGTGAGGAGCACGCTGATTGATCCGGACACCCCAACATCCGCCCTCATGCGAAATTCAGTTTTGGGGAAAGGGAATCTAAAGCTTGTTTTCAGCGATGAGTTTAATAAAGATGGAAGGACATTTTATGAAGGCGACGACCCCTTCTGGCAAGCCTTAGATCTCTATTATGCAGCTACCCATGATCTTGCATGGTACGATCCAGACACTGTGACAACTAAGAATGGCACTCTTCAAATACGACTGGATCCCTTCGAAAACCATGGTCTGAATTACCGATCTGGAATGGTCCAGAGTTGGAATAAACTATGTTTTAAAGGGGGCGTTCTCGAAGTTTCCACTTCCCTTCCAGGCCCACCGGGTGTTTCCGGGCTCTGGCCCGGGGTTTGGACACTCGGGAATATTGCACGTCCCGGATATAAGGCGACAACCGAAGGCGTTTGGCCCTATTCTTACAATACATGTGATGTGGGCATCACTCCAAACCAATCCAGTCCCAATGGAATGTCGTTACTTCCGGGCCAGAAGCTTGCTAGCTGCGTTTGTGAGGGCCAGGACCATCCCAACTACGGGACTGGGCGCGGTGCACCTGAGATCGATGTTCTAGAAGCAACTGCTGATCGGGAGCTGAGTGTGGGAGTCGTCACACAAACACTCCAAGTGGTAAGATTCCCCGAGTGATGGTCTGTGCATTGGGGCTCAAATTAATGACAGGCCCCATTCGATATTCAGTACAAGCCGAATTACGACTACCTAGTTGTCAATAGCACTAATGTCACAGAGATAAATGCGTGGAGTGGAGGCCCCTTGCAAGAATCTATCAGTGGTATGCTAGTGAAATTTAACCTGGTGTGTTGTATCACTGATGGTTGAATCTAGGTATTACCAAGTTGAAAAATGAATGGTACGACAACAACCAGGTAGGTCTTTACTACGCCCATCCTAGCACGCCTAATTCTGAGTCATGATATTATAGTACCAAAAGTATTCCTTTGAATACATACCGGGCGATAAGGATGGTGCAATCGCGTGGTTCATGGGAGACCAGGAAACCTTCCGCATGCTAGGACCTGCCGTCGGGCCAAATGGCAACATCGGTCCGCGGGAGGTCTCTCGTGAGCCAATGTCTGTAGTAATGAATTTAGCATTCAGTGAGGCCTGGGGCTGGATAGACTGGGCAAACTTGAAGTATAGAAAAGCAATCAACTCTACTCCGAGACACGCTGGGCTGACTTTACTAGACCAAAGCTTGACGAAGGAATGACCATGTATATTGATTACATTCGAATTTACCAGGAGGAGGGCAAGGAGTCTATTACCTGTGACCCACGTGAGTGCTCTAGCTCACAAATTCTCTAGTTTCTAACCCTCATTGGGTAGCTGGCTATCCTACTACAGATTACATTGAGAAGCACGCGAAGGCATATACTAATCCTAATTTTACCGTGAGTTTTTTTTTCCCGGCCTGAGAAACCTTGGAGAGAAGCTAACATTGGTATAAGGCGTGGGAGGACACCGGTTACTCGTGGCCTAAGAACAAGTTAATGCATGGGTGTTGAAGAGAAGAATGCAATCTGTGCGCGTTGTATATTCATGTATTTTATGCTCGTTGCGACTGCCCTCGCTCTTGATTAGAGGAATTTGCTTCTATAGGTTATAGAGAGCTTCACATAGTATCTTGTCTCGGGACTATGGGACTAGGGGCGGAAATAGCATAATAGTGTGCTTGGGTTGTGTTATTAAATATGTAAAATATATCTACTCTCTCGCGGAATTAGGTATTAATATTGCGCTTAAAGGTAAATAAGGAGGCCTCCCTCCGTTAGTAAAAATCATCCCCAGGAAAACACCAAGAACTATGCCTCTAATCTCTACAGAAATATGCCTGAAGTAATGCATGGTACGAAAAATGAAACACTCCCCTAATAGTACAGGCAATAAAAATGGTCGCCACAGACTCCCCCAGACAGTGATTATTTAAACTACTACTCCCAAACCTCCTCCTGAGAGGCCTCACCCTCGGACTCATCGTCGGCCTCCTCGGCGCCACCCTCGGCAGGCATACTCTCGAGCTCAGAAGTATATCCAGAAGAATAACTCGGGCTACGTGAGACCCTCGCCAATTTGCACAAGCGTCCTCCCTCGCCCCCCCGATCACCCTAAATCTTGGCCTAGTATTCCAGCCACTACCTTCCTCCTCCTCTTCCACCTCCCCCTTCCTGTCTGGCCTCGCGGAAGTAGCACTGCCCAACTTCAAACCCTTGGCCCTAGGCATCGGCTCACTAGTGACCACCCCCGCTTTCTCAACCCTGCGCTTCTTGTTGGTCTCCCAGGGCGCATAGTACTCGACATCGTTAGCCCAATCGTGAATGTCGGCTGGCCGCTTACGACGTGCCCTCGGCGTCGCAAGCACCTTTGGCAATCCTTCCAAGGTTAGTCGCTCTGGTTGCTTTCCGAGGAGTTGCCAGAGGCGTCGCTCCTCCTCTTGGGAGTCTCGTTGGTCACGTGATTCAAGGTAAGATTCTTCTTGGTCTACGTGCGCTTGGTACTCGCGGTCGAGGCGCTTACGGATTTTGTTTGGCTCGTGGTGTACGTCTAGGTTCAGGACTATAAAATCATCTCCTGTGCATTCTCCGTCCCGTAAGGTTTCGTTGCCGTCTGACTCGTCGCTGCCTGACAGTGAGTTGTCGGAGTGTTCATCTTCGTCCCCGACTTCGGAATTAGCGTGAGTTGTTCCCTCTTTGTCTTCTCCCTCTTGAGCTTGCTCCTCTCGGTCAGATGCTCCTAACTCCTCCTTGGTCGCTGGGCGTGCTCTAAAGGTTTCTCCAGAGCGCATGAAACGCTCTACCTCATCCAATGGGGTTAGAACCTTTCTTTTGCTGCCGTTGAGAATGTAGAATCTGCCCTCAAGGACATGTAGACCTAGTCTTCGAGGGACTTTAGCCCAGTATTCCTTCGTGTTAGGGGGGAGTCCTAGTGTATTGGTAGCTGCTTCTACATCAGATGGCCTCACGTCAGATTCCTTACTGGATTTGAGTATCCTGCTGTCGGTAGACCTGAGTCGTGATTGCGCCATGAAAATGGATGCTGATACGAGTTTCCTTGTAAAACTAACAACTAGGGTGTGGATATCGATGAAGGCGGTGTATCGTATTGAGGGGGGTTGGCTACCGAGGGTTTGCCAGCTTTCCTTGGGACCGTTCATAAACACGCTGTGGTGGTGGGTTCAACTTAGTCAATTAATGTCAGGCGATATATTGGGGGTGAGGTGGGTGAAAGGTTAATGAATGAAGGATTGAAATGTGCATACTATTCAGATAAATTCAGCATACTCAAGACACTAAGTAATTCAGCTTCCGGCGCAAACTCCTTAATCTTTTCAAGGCCCTCTTCATCGCTGCCATTCTCGTAACCCTCGTATAGATCTTCGATGTGCTCAGAGATGTCACCATCCAACAGCCAGAATTTTCCCCACTTATTTTTCTCCCTTCTCTGCTCATCAGCCATTGTTCGATTTTCCAAGAGCTGCGCCTCTTCCTCCAGGGCCTCTGCGCACTCGTCCGAGATCTCTATAGCTGCCGGCATGTCGGTCATTCTAAACAGTCTCCCAGTTTTGTATGACAGATTATCATTCGCCTCTACTACCACCTGCCCCAGAAGTCCTAAATATGCACGGCATTCAACAATGCTCTTGGTCTTCATCTTGCTTGCGAGAGCGACAACGTCGTGTCTTCCAATTCTAGCTATTAAATTGAAGAATTTGTGCTTCTCTGTATGTGACCACCAGGAACCAATGACCCATGATCCTCGCAGGCTATTAGGACATAACTCCAGAGTGTTTGCTGAAGATATGGTGTCATTCAACTCCCTGATGTATTCCGAGTTGAACTTATCGATCTGCTGTCCGCGCCTTCTTCCCGGAGTACCGCGTTTAGGTGCTGGCTTTCGATCAGACTCGCCCTCGGTATTTTCAGTGGAATCCTCGGCATCTGAGCTTGAGCCTAATGCTTTGCTGGTTGGGCTATTAGGGAAGGAAGACTCAGGATTGCTTTTCCGGTAAATGCTATCTTTGGTGATCTGGGGAGCGGCCTCGCCCGCTTGAGGAAGGTCTGTGATCCCATGGTCACCATTATCATTTGTCAACTCCAAAGAGTAAGCTCGAGGACTTGCCTCATCCGCAGGTTCATCATGCTCTTCCTCCCCTCCACTATCATTTCCACCGCTGCCGTTGCTCTTTGCATAGCCATCGGATTGCCAACTGAGATTGGACTCGCTATCCTCATCACTAAGGGGGAGCGACGTTGGAGCCGCCGCAGACACAATTTCTTCCAAGGACGTAAATCTAGAGCTTCCATGGATTCGCCCACTATCACCAGATTCAAGACCAGAGCCTGCGTCATCCGGCCCTAAAGCCGAACCCCGATCTGTTTCCAGTTGGCGATGATCACTAGCCTTAGCTGAGTGTAGTTCCTCTGGCTCCGATTCTGTCTCTGAGGAAACTATTGGGGGTGGCCGATGCTGTTGTGTAGGTTGTATGTTGGGGTTCGAAGACGTGGTGGATGAAGTAGAAATTCGGGATGAGCTTGGCGGTCCAGGAGATTTTGAAGCCATTTTTGTATGAATTGCAGATGTGAAGACAATGGTTCGAAGGGAGTTGGGTGCTAGGTCAAGACCTCAACAGTCCTTGTTTACCCAAAAGCAGTAACGTCCCTGCGGATCATTTCATCCAAGAAATCGAGATCAGATTAGATAATTTCAGCCCCAAGGCTTGACTCAGGCTTGGCGTGTGTTAAGGACACTGTTCAACCCTCTTCCACCGTAAGGTACGATTTCATCCCCAAGCTCCGACCAAATAACCATACTGCCTCCATAAACAAAGCACCTCCTAAATCTCTCCAAAATGGCAGCAAGGCCGAAAGCCAACCTTTATGCTCTTTCAGGTACGTCATTTTTCCCTTCTTGATCTGACCTCAAAGTTCGTGTGCTCACAATCGGTTTCCAGGATTGAAGAACACATCCGATGATTCTATAGCTCCTGTTTGTTCCATCTTCTCTTCCTGCCTTCCTGCGCAGCGACAAGGGGCGAGTTTTAATACCTAACTTATTCTCTAGTATCTAAAATCAAAAGGCTGGAAGCAAAATCACACTCTCACAGATGTGCGCCTCGTCTTGGGTTTCTCCGCCGTCACTATTGCCGGAAGCACCTTCTATTATGATTACACTCTAGGCTTCGATAAGACAAAAGTTATGACTTTATATGCTGTGATCGCCTATTTCGTCATCAACACAGTACTCACATGGTGGATATGGGGTATGGAAGGGGGTAAGGTTTATGTGGGTTCAAAAGACGGCGTTACCGTGAGCAGATCCTTACAAAACAAATGTGCTCAGTGGATAAATGTTAACAACTCGGTGTATTAAGATCACTATATCATCACACACCGAGAAGCATTCGCCGATCTACCATCTCAAAATTGTTTCTCAATCGCTAAAGCAGAAGCCTACTACGACCGAAGCAGAGAGTCCTTTCACCAGCTGGTTTGATACACAGGGGTTCCTTGTTGAGAAGCCATTCATGACTTTTATCTCAAATTCTATCCCCTCGATGGCAGCGACAACTCCCGAAGGCCAGCATCTGAAACCTAAGACGAAACCGAAAAGCACAAAGAGGGCTTAAGTGGATTGGATTGATTGGGAGGAGGCTGAAAATAAAAATGCGTCCACAAGTCCCGCCGCTACTATGAATCCAAGAATCGTGGAGTTGATGAACAGTGTCTTGTATGTTAGGTGCTTGAGTTTTTTTTTTTACAGGAAGACACGGTCACGGTCTTTCGAGGACCTACTGCCGGTAAGCTATTTAATATGATGTTCTGCGCATCGTTTAAATACTCCTGATCCAGCTCTATTACTTCCCGCGTTGCGATTCGTAGTGTTCCCGGAGTGAAGAAAGATCTACCGATTGTGCCCAACCAACCTCGTTATTGCGAGGGCTAAAATTGTTCAACATCCTGCGCCTTTGTTAGACCGCGCGGGTAATTGCCACAAGTTTAAAAGAGAGGAAAGGTATACTCTGGAAATTTGACTTGGACTGTCTTATTAGGCTCAGAGTTCAAAAACAAGGTTCGATCGGTCGCAGCTCTTTCTATAAGCACAGTACGTCGGGTGTTTCTCTTCTCCCAAAGGTCTTGAACATCCGAATAGTATTCGATAGCTCGGGTGAAGGGAGATCGGTCGCTCCCGGAGATGCTCTGTTCGAGTTTGTAGAGAGCGATCGTGCCGA
Organism: Tuber borchii; assembly: GCA_003070745.1. Taxonomy (NCBI): domain Eukaryota; kingdom Fungi; phylum Ascomycota; class Pezizomycetes; order Pezizales; family Tuberaceae; genus Tuber; species Tuber borchii. The sequence goes on from NESQ01000073.1 coordinate 250,034, forward strand.
CCACTGCCGCAATCGAAAGATAGAACCCCTTGCCAAAGGCTAGTAAAACACCAATCAGTATTTAGTAATTCAGACAAGCCAACAGAGCCTTTTCCGGTGGGACCTACACTCTTCAGGATGTTCGGGCGGCGGTGTGGTGTGGTGGCCATCCGAGGCATTCAGAGGAGGCGCTTTACCCTTCTGAACGTCGGTCAAAGTAGTATTATAGCGCCTACCCAGAATTGCTCTCGAGGAGCACAGAATGGCCCTACGGCTGCTGCGGAGGGTGAGCATACCGAAGAAATTGAAGGGAGATGATGTATTTCGAACAGATTCGATGGAGTTTGGTTTCCCCACGGCGGCTCTGTCCTTGAAGCCCCTCCCGTTGGCAGCCGGGTAACCTTACGCATGGCGGACGCCACAGTGGCTTTCTCAGGAAAATACCGGCAAACTGGCTGAAATAGGGACCTGCCACAGTCCATCTTAACAACTCAACAGCACCATCCCATCTCTCACCCTCTGCTCCACCTCCATCATACACAAACCCGCTCTTCTTCACCGTCGACAACTATGGCTTCTAGGTTTCCATCGATTGAGGAATTTGACGAGGGGCGGACTTCTGCTGTTACCGGCGGCGAAACCCCTTTAGATCTTGGACTCGGCGAAACAGGCGGAATGGATTTCTCGGAGCGTGAGAGGCTTGCTTTAGGAGAAGACGCAGCCCTTTTTGCTAATCCAGCCGATTCTGATCTTCTTGGCCGGGATAGCGATGCTCAGGAGAAATTCCAGCAGGATTCTTATGAGGGCACTTACTTCCCTGCTCTCGATAACCCGGTAAGTGGTGTTACGCTGCAGACCTTCTATTCTCTTTTATTTTGTTTGAGTCTCCTAGAAGAAGGCATATCTCCTAATCTTAGAGTTTCCGGACAGAGCATCGGCCCCGGAGGTGTCATCACTGGAACTTCAGAGCCTTACCTCCCGAATCAGAATACTTATTCCGGGATGTCAATGCAACCTGAGGAAGAGGAGCCCGAAGTCATCAAGTCAGCTACCCTAAATTTCTGCGGGTTTATATTACGGACCTTTCAGCTGACTTGAAAATCTAGGCAATGGCGCGAACGTCAAGCTCTTGAGATCCAGCGCCGTGACGAACTCTCGGAAACTCGCAAGCGTGAGACTATCGAGAAAGCTCAGCATGCCGTCGACGACTTCTATGAAAACTACAACTCCAAGCGTGACAAGGCCATCGAGGTGACTCGGTAATTATATCTATCTCAGCATCCCCTACGAAAGTTAACGATAGTACGATAGTACCGAAGCGCAGGAGTTCTTAGACTCTCGCGAGAATACCACTTCTGGAGGCACTTCTTGGGAAAGAATTGCCAAACTTGTTGACCTGACCGAAAAGGGTGCAAGAGGTGGAAAAAGCGACAAGGCTAGATTTAGGGAAATGCTCTTGAGCTTGAAAAAGGATGAGAAGGTAAGGATGGAAATAAGCTATTTCGCCTAATTCCTGCGCTAACTCTGTATCATTTAGGCACCTGGCGCCAGCGGTTTCTAAAAGTCCTGATAGTCGGGTCTACGGGTGGTCTTTTTTAGTGAAAAAAAACAGGCAAATAGGCGGGGAGCATAGAAATTCTAATTTGGGGTTTTCCGTATATCTTTCTGTGCCGGGAGAATATCTGTACGAAGCCGTAGCAGGGGCGTTGGCGGATATTTTTATTTTCCTTGTAGGATACCTTTATTGGCTAGTGTGCTAACTACACTATCCACTTCCTTATGACCCATGAAATTATGCTAAAACTTGGCCGGTAGCTTCTTGTTAGATAGTAGATTCTTGCTTCCATCATATTGGAATACGGAGGCCTCGTCCTGCAGGATACCAATATGATGCATTTCCATTTCCAACAATTGCTGTAACCCAGCACTAATTCCCTGAAGCAACGGCCCTAGAAAACTACTATCCCACCCTATCACAAACCCGCAATTATAAAACGGGAGACACTCTCAAGAGATATAATACTGCGCTCACCTGCTGCCCATCCATCTCCTGCCATTCCCCTAATTGGCAATCAATCTCACTCCACTCATCTCCTGCGTACTAGTACAGCACATGTTTGAATACATCACATAAGTTACCATATCTCCGGTACGGTAACCAACTTCACTCACCCTCCCTCAGCCCCACTGCATAAGGCATAATCCACCAAGACGCACACACCTAGGTACTCTACAGGAAATACCCTATCCATTCATTTGATTCACTTCAGTTATTTCAAGCGTAGTACTCATACGGTACTGTACCCAGCTACACTTTTAAAAACGTGCAAACAGAAATAAAAAAAATAAAAATCCTCAACCCATACCCGCAACCCATACACAATTCATCCACCCATTCTTGCTTATCCCGTTATAATATAGGAAAACTTCATTCAACAAATTAGATACATCGTTCACGTTGCGTCGGGGTGCGAATTGAATCTCTGAGGAAAAGAGGAGGAAAGGAGGAAAACTGAAGAGTAAAAGTGCCATGGTATACCATCACCGCGAGAAAGTAATAGAGGAAGAAGGAAAGAAAGAGAAGGAAGGGGGGTAATAGAAGGGGGAAAAAACACTATTCACGCGCCAATGAAACCCTTTTTAGGATAGGAAAGGAAAAAAAAAGGGAAAAAAGGAGAAATGAGAGAGATGATGGATTAGTAGTAGTTGTCAGTCCATCTGTCTATTCCATTTATCCATCCACCAATCAATCTAAGCTTCAAATGCCACATACCCGCCTGGGTTCTCGAGCGATACCGGCTTCATACCCATTTGTGGGACCGTGGCAGACGCAACTGTAGCAGAGGACGAAGAGCCCGCAGGTGCGGGGGTAGAAGTAGCACTCCCCACTGCCGCCGCCATCGATGTCGAAGGCTGTTCGAAAGCCAACCTGGGACCCTGCCCACCAACCTGCCCCGCCTGCACCGCGATCTGGAAGCCCTCCTGTCCGCCGACGGACATAGCGCGCTGTAACTGCTCCTGCACCTGCAAACACTGCTTCTTCATAGACAGCCTATCTAGGAATAGTTGCTGTCTCCCCTTCTCAATCTCCCGACGCTCCGCTTGCAGGACTTGCTCGAGTTCATTGAACTGTGTGAGCTTGAGTTCTAGCTTACGGAGGCTGCAGTTCACGACTGCGTTGACCAGTTTGGCCATTTCGCGCTCTTCGTTCGAGGCAAGTGCGTGTGCGCGTGCGGCGGACGCAGCGAGGGCGATTGTGCCGGCCTTTGCGAGGGGGTTTTCGGAGGCGGAGGCGTCGTCGGAAGGTGAGAGGGGGTCGCCGCCGGCAGTAGAGGAGGTCTCGGGCTCGTCGACGTCCATGCTTTCCTCTATTTGGCCTTCGGATTTTACCGGCGGGGTTGCGGTGGCGTTAGTTGCGGCATCCGGGGAGGTGGGTTTTGGTGTTGCGGAGTTTTCAGGACCGTTTTCTTTGGTTTTTTGGTCAGATTTTTTGGAACTGGACTCGATTGTCTGGCTGAGGTTCTTGGTCATTTCCTCGATGGAGCTTTTGGCTGCGGCTGCAGCAACCTTGGGGTCTACGATGCTGGCCAGGAAGGCTACCACGCTCATTACTGGGTTGTCGGCTTGGGTGAAGGGTGTGCGGTTGTACTGGAGAGGGCCTAGTTGCTCGGGCTTTTCTTCGAGGTAGTTGTCCTCGATTGGAAGCTGGAGAAAGCGAATTACACACTGCTCCCTTGTCCGGGTGCCGACATGGTCTGCTACTTGGTTCCAGTCTTCGTTATAAAGCTCGAGCCCCTCGAGGAGCTGGAATGTTTCCTGGTCGGTCCACGGTGCGTCCCTTTCTACTGTTGAGTAGGAGGGATCTTCCATGCGCACATAATCAGTGTTAGTAGATGAAGATGGGAAGCGGGCCTCCAGGAAGCAGTTAGGACACAACTCGATTTGCTTCTGGTTGCGAGAACTCCTGGCGGAATGATAACGAATGCGGGTGCAATCGATACCACAAGAAAAACAGTTGTGGGTCTTCTTGTCCGCGCCATCCTCCGAGTCCACGGAGTGTCCATTGGCTTGAGATGAGCCGCTGATCTTATTGCCAGAAGCATCATAGATATTCTTGCGGATTTCCAAGTTCAATTCGACCTTGGAGGGACCAGCGCTTGCTGCGCGCTCGGTTACAGCGTGGGGTTTTCCGGCTGTAGCGACGGCTCCGGGAGCGGGCTGGAAGGGCTGGAGACCACGAGGAGTATCGGCGGTAATCCGGAAATGGCCTGTGAAAGGCGGTCCAATATTCGAAGGACGTGTCTCAGGGTCAATCTAATAAATATTCAGTAACCACAAAAATTAGAAAACTAGACAAAAACGAACCTGATAATTTATCAATCCCCATTGTTCCAAAAAGGCATGAACGCGCATTATCGAGCAAACATCGCCTGCAAGATTTCTCCTGCAGGCTGTCACAGTAAGATATTCGGAAGGGTTCAAGCGGTAGGTGTTGACCATGAAATCGCGATAGTCCTTGTATACCAATGGTGTCTTGGATCTATTTCTATTGTTGAAGAACTCGGGTAAAGACTTGCGCTCAATATCCTTGACAACGTTCATGTCGAACCAAGTTGAGTAAGAAGGCATAACCACAGTGTGGGTCTGCTCAACGAGGTATCCCCTCGCAGTCTCCTCCAGCTTTTTCTTTTCCGTTCCAGGTGAGGCTGGCGCCCCCGATGCTTGCCCTCCTTCCGCCTGCGCGTTGTCGCCATTCTTCCCGGGGGATCCTGGGGCATCAATTTTTTGAGGGGAGTCGCCAGCGCCTTGCATGATAGAATCGCCATCCCCGGGTGAGATATTTAACTGCTGCGCATTGGTGTTTGCCGGCGATCCAGCGGTCGGAATCCCCGGAGAAGCTTTTCGTTGTCCATCAGATGAATTTGTGGGAAGCTGGAGGGAGTGAATCGGGTTGTGTCCAGTACTCTGCTCGTCATCCTCCATGGGTTGTCCGGGTGTTAGCCCCAAAGGAGTTCCCGCATCAGCAACAAGATGAGGCTGACCCAACGGATTGTTAGCTATCGGGGTGCCAGCATTGGTTCCTGATAAAGGTGATCCAAAATCGATATTGTCTGAGTCCATAATCCTTTTTACTTTAACTATAAGATGAAAACGGGGAGTATGGTCACTGCGACCCTAAATAAGTCGAATGTTCACTCGTTCCTGTTCAGAAAAGGGGGGAACAGTTGTTGATGATTTATTTCCTTAGAATAAAACAAAATAAAAGTAAACAAGTATTTTGGGTGGGTTGGGTGTGTTGCGGGGATGAGTAGTGGTGAAAGGAACGAGCGAGTGCTGAGTTGTGCAGATGAGGGTGGGTTCTTGGACCTGTGATGAAGGAAAGAAGTTGTCGGTCGCGTTGGAGAAGGGCAGTTGGTGTCAGTTGCGCGATGGCGGCTGGGCATTGCAGGGAGCGAAGCAATGTGGCTGAAAATATCCTTCCCTCCGTTAGTAAGCGTGATCAGAAGTTCACACTTTAATAACACATCTCAGCATGAGCACGAGTTAATGTTCTAGAGCCAAGGCCCAACCTATTCCCTCCATAAGTGGGAACCCCCAAAGTGAAGCCACTACTTTCCTCTCCAACATTCTCTCCCCAAACAAACCTTCAATCATGTCTGTTTGTCTCGCCCAGGCAAGAGCTTCACTGTTTCGGCCATTTCGTCAGTCTACTCGTTCTACTATCTCCTCTCGTTTATTCTTGTTGAGCCCGCGACTTCTCAGCACTCTTGCAGTTCTCGAACACAAAGAGGGAAAGGTTTCTCCTCAATCATTTCCGGCCGTTACCGCTGCCTCAAAATTCGGCGGGCCTATCACGGTTTTTCTTGCCGGCTCAGGTTCGGAGAAAGCTGCAGAACAAGCTGCAAAACTTAATGGCGTTGAGAAGGTAATTTATACTTCAAACAATGCCTACGACAAGGTACTTTCCCTCTCCCCCACTTTTGAGCTCCGGTGCCATCCATCCTCTTCGGAGGTCAACATTCGCACTCACAACCACTCCTAGGGATTGCCCGAGAACTTTGCGCCTCTGCTGGTTGAGAATATTAAGAAGGGAAACTTTACACATGTTGTCGGTGCCCACTCGGCATTTGGCAAAAACATTCTGCCACGAGCATCTGCTCTGCTAGACGTCCAACAGATATCTGACTGTATTGAGATCAAAGACGAAAATACTTTTGTACGACCTATTTATGCCGGCAACGCCATAGCAACGGTCAGGTCGACCGACACAATCAAGATTGTCACTATCCGAGGAACTGCATTCCTCCCAGCGGAAGAGACATCCAATACAGCGGCGATCGAGGAGGCGCCTGTAGATCCTAATGCAGAATGCACGACAGTCTGGATATCTGAAAACCTGACTAGATCGGAGAGGCCAGATTTGGGAACTGCCCCAAAGGTTGTTTCGGGTGGACGAGGACTCAAGGATAAAGAGAACTTTGATAAATTAATGCCCCCACTCGCAGATGCCCTTGGCGCTGCCATTGGTGCTTCAAGGGCTGCCGTGGATGCCGGATTCGCGGATAACAGTTTACAAGTTGGTCAGACAGGAAAGGTCGTTGCCCCTCAGCTTTACCTGGCGGCTGGGATTTCTGGAGCGATCCAACATCTGGCTGGAATGAAGGATTCCAAGGTTATTGCCGCTATTAACAAGGGTATGCACAGGCCGAATGATAAATCTCAACGATAAGCACCAATGCTAATATATTATAGATCCAGACGCGCCAATATTTCAGGTTGCCGATGTTGGGTTGGTAGCAGACCTATTCCAGGCTGTGAGTTAATATACGTTTAAACTACAGTTCCGATCATTGGCTCATAATCCACGTGACAGGTACCGGAGCTCACAGAAAAATTAAATGCAGGGAGGAAGTAGCCACATATTATCATATCAATCGGTCACAAACCTTAAGTCTATTGTATACTATCACATAGGAGTGCATAGATGATTTCAAAAATAATATTACGATACAATCGGTAGAGAGGCATAATCTCCCCATGACCACCGCTAATCAAGTCAAATTAGCACAAATATTACTAAAGCTGTAAAGAATTTAATTTCGTCCCCCGAAAAAGAAAGCCCAACTAGGAAAATAGGCTTAGGTCTTGGATAGGCTCCTAGGAATGATATACGCATTTACCATGTCAGCATGATTATGAGGGTGGTAAATACGGGTAAGGCGGTGTTGCTCACAAACAAGCCTCTCCAGGAACACCACCATTGCAAACGGGGCTTTCGAAAATTTACTACCGTACTAGTATTTATATCACGGCCGATGATGAACAGTTTACCGTGGCACTATAATAATAATAAAAACCACAGTACTGACGTTGATATGATTACCACAAGTAGCTTACTTGTTCACTGACGTTGTAAAAGTTTCTTTCTTTAACCCTTTACAACTCATGGTTAGTACAGGAGCCTGGGCCTGTCGCAGGCCCTAAACATCCCAAGTGACCAAAGTGACCAAAGATGCTGTGTTTGAGGGCTGTTTGTGAACCACTTTGCAAGTCGCAACGCGAAACCCAGAAAAACCCCTAGCTAGCTAAACGCGTCTTTCCGTTGTTCCTGCCGCCACCTCCTGACTTCACTCCCCTTCACCCTTTGTCGCGTTCAAAGCCCAGTCCAATACCCACACCACACACACTCTCTAAGTGACCACACATCCGCTCTTGGGATTTCTCTACTTCTCCCTCCTCTAACTGCCAATCATTCCTATCTAATTATTTTTTACTTTTTACCTATTTTTCTTTTACAACCGAAGGAATGTCTAGCGGGTCTCCTTCCAATGCAAACTCGCCCGCTGATACTCAGGCGACGTCTGTTTCGCCTCCTGGTGAAACGGACTACTCCCCTTCAGAGCCAATAAAGGTTGAAGATACCAGTAAGTTATTTCTTTTATTTGTTAGTTTTATGAATTCTATTCGTCCTTTATATATACATATGTATAGATATTTAATTAAAGAATTTTAGTAACTGACTCAATACTATTCTGTATCAGTGGAAGACTTTTCCAAAGTTCCCGTGGATAAGATGAAGATTCGTCTCGACTTTTTAATCAAGCAGAGCGGAATTTACACCTCCATCATTGGCGATAAAATGATGCAGCAGCAGCAAGCGATGAGAAAGCGAGCTGAAGCTATCGATAAAAAGCAAAAGGCCGAAACGGAGGAAGAGGCGACAAAAGCAGAGGGGAACGTTAAGGTCGAGACCGTCCGCAAGAGCTCTCGAAATGCTGGTGCTTCTACTGAGCAGGAGTCACTCATCGTGAAGGCTAGGAGAAGGCCTGGACGCCCTCCCAAGAAAGAAACAGCTGCCATTTCCGATTACTTTACTAAAGAGGAATTGAAAGGCGCAGGAAATACTGCACAGGCATTGGCATCTGCAGTTGAGGAAGCTGGGGAGATGAAATTGGGTCAGCAGAAAGACCTAAAATCAGCTAGACAGCCTAAGTTGATTACTGGGGGCGTTATGAAAGAGTATCAGCTTCAAGGACTAGAATGGTTGGTTTCGCTATACGAGAACGGACTCAACGGAATTCTAGCAGACGAGATGGGGCTTGGTAAAACTCTTCAAACAATCAGTTTTCTGGCATTTCTGAGAGAAAAGGGCATGGTGGGCCCTTTCTTGGTCGTCGCACCTGTGTCTACATTGTCGAATTGGGTTGAAGAGATTGCGAGGTTTGTTATTATATTTGGCGGTTATTCATATTGGGCTTGATGGCTTACTGTTCGTTTAGATTCGCACCCGAGATCCCAGCCATTCTATACCATGGGACTCCGCCTGAACGTGAGGTAATGCGCAAAACAAGGATGGCGAAGCTAGATGCGACGTTCCCCGTCGTATGCACGTCTTACGAACTCGTTATGATTGATCGCAAACATCTCAAAAAGCATAATTGGAAGTTTATCATCATCGATGAAGGTCACCGTATCAAGAATCTCAACTGCAAATTGATCAGTGAGTTGAAGAAGTACAATTCAGCAAATCGTCTGCTTCTTACTGGCACCCCTCTTCAAAACAATTTGTCAGAATTGTGGTCTCTGCTGAACTTTTTGTTGCCTGATATCTTCGACGATCTCGATAGTTTTCAAAATTGGTTCAATTTCAATGATTTGAAAGAGAAAGAAGGGCATCACGCATGGTTGGAAGAAGAGAAGAAGGTTGGGATTGTTGCTAGCTTACATGCAATCTTAAAGCCGTTCTTGCTCCGGAGAATCAAGGCGGACGTCGAAACCAACTTGCCCCCCAAGCGAGAGTATATCTTGTATGCACCTCTGACTAGGACCCAGAAGGATCTCTACGGGATGATTTTGGATCGCAAGGCCAAGGAGTGGTTAATAGAACAACTGCTCAGCAGCAGGCATAATCATAAAAAGCGTAAGCTTTTGACCGTCGGCCAAGAATCACCCAATAAGAGGGCCAAGAGCCCAGATCCAAAGCGGAAGAAAAAGTGTGTTTCATACAAGGAGTTGTCAGATGACGAGTATTTTCAGATGCTAGAGGAAGCGCCGCCTGAGGAAGAGGAACTAGAACCCGTCCTCACCGAGGAAGAACAGCAGGTTCTCCAAGCCAGTAAGTTACCGGCCTTCCACTTAAAATTTTCAATAGCACAAGTTTTTTTTTTTTTTTGTTAATGATGTACTGACTCTTTTCTTTCTCTCTTTTTTCTCAACAGCCCAAGAAATTGGCGCTAAGAAACTGCAAAACCCTATCATGCAGCTGCGTCTTGCCTGCAATAGCCCTCATTTGTTCTACTGGCCATGGGGTGAGGGTTCGCCTGATGAACGCCTAGTAACTGTCTCTGGAAAGATGATGCTCCTCGAGAGACTCGTTCCGGCGCTCTTCGCGAGAGGCCATAAGGTTCTTATCTTCAGCCAGTTCACCAGGATGCTTGACATTATTGAGGAATGGGCTATGACTCTTAGACACTGGCCCGTTTGCAGAATTGATGGGGGTATCAAGCAAGAAGATAGACGTGAGCATATCAGGAGATTCAACAAAGACACAGGGTGGAATCTCTTCTTGCTCAGCACTAGAGCCGGTGGTTTAGGTATCAACGTAAGGGCTCCTCACTACCCACTATCAAAGACCATTCTTTTAGTAACTTAAACAACAGCTCACTGCCGCCGACACTGTCATCCTCTTTGACTCAGACTGGAACCCGCAACAGGACCTCCAAGCCCAAGATCGCGCGCACCGCATAGGGCAAAAAAAGCCTGTGATAATCTACCGCTTCGCCACTGCCGCAACTGTGGAGCAGACTATCCTAGAGAAAGCGGATGGCAAGCGCCGCTTGGAAAAGTTGGTCATCCAGAAGGGTAAGTTCAGGAGCGTCTCCGCCCCCTCGGCCTTGGAAGAGGAAGAGATCGCCCAGCTCCTCAAGGAGGACTTTGAGAAGGTCAATGTTGTCGAACAGGGCACGCAGTTACTCACTGACGCGGAGCTGGAAACTTTGATGGATCGCAGTCCCGAAGCGTACTCTCGCGCTGCCAGGGGTAAGGAGGAGGCCAGTGGGGCATTTAAAGTCGTGGAGATTGGGGTGAAGAAGGAAGAGGACACCCAGGGAGCCAAGGGTGGTGCTGATGATGGGGCCGACGGGGTTTAGCCCCCTGAATTCTCCCTTTTAAAAGGAAGGAAAGAAGCAGGAAGTGGGTTCGGGCAATTAATGTCAAATGCTTACCTTTTTTTTTTATTTTATCTTTTCTTTCCTTCTACTTTCACTTTTTTTCCTACTAAAACAAATTTTACCACTAGGCGATATGGGTTAGACGTGTTGGCGGTGATTTGGTGTTCTTTTACATCTTTTTTCACGAATCTTTGGCACACTTTTTCTCCAAGTTTCTTCGTGTTTACTCGGCTTACCTTACTTTGCTATCTGTCATGGAACTCCGGATCATTACTTTCTCACTTCCATTTCCAATTTCTTCCCCAGCTAGCTAGTTGCTTACCCTAGTTAGATCAGCCCCCCCCTTCTTACCCTCACATATTTTTATTCCCACTCCCCCTTATCATACAATAATATTATGATGCCATTATCATGGGCCGGGGGGGAAGCCTTTTTTCTATTATTTTTCCTTTTTCGTTTCCGGTTCGGTTCAGTTCAGTTCATTAGATGTATTCTTTATTCTTCTCTACATTTTTAGCTAAAGTTACAATGGATGGACGGGTGAAAGGGAGGTATATTCTATCGTATTGCTTTTTTCCTTGCCTTTTTACTACATCTCTCTTATTATATATCATATGAAAAATGTATGATTTATGTGATGGGTACTGGCCGGTTGTTTGCATTAATAGTTTTTTTTTTCTTCCTCCATCTCCTTTCCCACTTATTCGTTGGTTGTTGGTCACTTGAGTAACTTTTGCAATGTTGGTATTACTTTGTCGGAGGTATAGTGACGGTAGGTGAGCAGGCGAGTTATGAGAGAGGTTATCGGGGTCGAGTTATGTAGTGTGTTATGTGGTGAATTGAAAACAATATTTCTATCAATATGTAAAGCGCTTCTTTTTCAATTTTATTGGGCTATGTATATGCAGCTCTCCACCTCTGACCTTCATAGGACATCACTCGCTGTGAAACACCCTTGTTATGAGCCATATACGGTATCTTGGAGTTGCTAAATCATGCCATATCAGACAGGTATCGAGTAGTCGGTCTTGGGGGAGTGAATCCGACATTGGTATTTGGACGCTTCACGAGGAAAATATGGTAGTGCAAGACCCGCGCAATAATTGCGGGGACGATGACTTCGGAGGTGGGTGGTGGGTGGTCAGGGGGCGGGCTATTATGATTGGTGGTAGATCGCGGGACGGGAGTATGCAGCGCTAGCGGCATATGCTGACTTTTGCCGGATCTACCCCAGCGCACCTTATCAGACGGTTATGGATAGAGGAGGGTTTTCTTCGAAGAAAAAAAAATGTCATACCGTATCGTAATTCCTGCTTTTTTTTTTTTTTATCATTTGTTTTTCTCTCCTGATATTTACCAGGCACGAGAAATAGTGCCATCAGTCATTTTTGAGCGCGACTACGCCGATACACCGACAGTATCGTATCAGGGATTTCCAAAACCACGAGAACCGAATATCCCCCGACAAACAGACAAATATCCAAGACTTTGGGTATCGTATCCTTCCCACGTATCACACCCCATCCAACCCTCCATCACTTCACCCCGCACTCCCCCCTTCCCCCTTCCATCGACAACCCCCCTCCCCCTCTGCATCTAATTCTGCTTAGGTTTGATAATCCCTTCCCCAACAACATAATACACAACGGTACTATCATCGCTAACAACCCCCATCATCAACTTTTTCCCCTCCTTCTCCTTCTCTTTTCCCCCATCATCATCCTCGTCCCCACCCTCATCCCCATCCATCTCAGGCAGAGCATCAAAAACCTCCGCCCACTTCCGCAAAGACCACTTCTCGCGTAGGCTAACCGGTAGCACCCATTCCTGCTTCGTGCCCTCCGGCGGAATCCCTGAGATCAGTGGTCGCGGGAGGCTCGGTGACGTGTGGGTCGAGAGGGAGTGCCAGTCGGCTTGGTGTTGGAGGTTTGTGTGCACGATTTGTAGGAGGTTGTGGAGGTATTGGGGGTGTGGGTCGGTCGGGGTGGTGGCTTCGGCGGTTGACATTTCGGTTGTTGTGGTGTTGGTGGTTGGGAGTTCACTGGTTGAGATTCTTGGGAAAGGATGGTGGTGACTTAAGCTTGGTGGTGGGCTTGTAGTGCCAAGGGTCATCGGGTCGCACTCGAAATTTCGCTTGGGTGGAGTCCTGGGTGAAAGGTTTTGGGTCCCAAAGGTACCAATTATAGTGAATTGAGCAATGCAAAAGTAGGGCTAGAAGAAAGGTAAATATCATAGGAAATGCTCTTCACAGTGTTCAAGAGCCCATCTCACGGTGAGTGCGGCACATAATGGACAGCCAAGGCAGGAGTCTAATGCTGATTCGACACAAAGAAAACCGGTTTACAAGATCATTGATACATCTCTAGCCGCCTAAAATCTTCCTCTTAATCATCCCACAAAGGCTTTCAAAGAGGACAGAATCAACCCCCCTTGTCCACCTAATTTTCACCTTTACGCTTTGGCCTCCCTTCTCCGTTACTCCAACCCGAAAGCCTAAAGCAACTCCACAACCAATCCCTTCTATTTCTAACCCCCTCGCTTTCGCCCTTCGAGCAGCCCTTGACCATACATTCCCCCTCACACCTCCCCACCCCGCACTCACCGACGGATCCCACACCCACTCCCCGGACCCAAGCCCAATCTCCGCAGCAAGCGTGTCATCAATGACCCCGCCAACACTCATTACGTCGCCCGCAGCATCAAACTCAAACTCGGTAGGAAACGGCATCAACCCTCTCAACTGTGAGCTCTCATAGCGTACAGCAGCCAGACAAGGCCTCCTATCACCAAAGTTCCATGCAACTCCCCATCGCCGCGTAGAGCCCTGCTTGAATTCCGTGATTGCGTAGTTTTGTGTATGCAGCTTTATCACTGGTACTAGCGATTCTACGGAACTGTGTTTTCCAAGCATACTAGTGTACCAAGTATTTTTGAAATCGGGGTTTGAGCGGAGTTGGAGCGACTGATCGAGCATTAAGGTTATGAAGGAGGCTTCGCCGCCGGGGTAGACCATTTCAGTGGTGGTGCCAGTGCAGGCCTAAGTGCATTAGCTACGGAAGGTCAGTAGAGAGTGTGTGGGAAACTAAGATACCGATGAGGGTGGTAAGTTCTTTTTTCTAGCGGAGTCAAACATGTCGTCTATGGAGGTGTAAAACGGAGGGTTACACATTGTGAAATCGAGCCTGAGTTATCCATTATTAGCATATCGATCACTTGTTCACGGATGGGGTGATAATGCTTCTCGATCCCCAATTTCTCGACCGGGAAGATATCATCATCAGGAGAATTATCAAAAACCGTGATTCTCTCGTCTAAGCCGCCGACCTTTTCCCTATTCCTCTCGATATTCTCCCTAGCATACTCAAGTGACTTCCCGTCGATATCTAACTCGTCAGCCAGAAATATCCATTCCCATGCTAAAATCTCCGGAACAGCCAAACATGCAAACCTGTAGCAACAAACTTCCAATTGTCTCGTAACGCACACCCAAGGAGTGGGTATATGCAGCTCGCGCCAGTACCCCTATTGCATGCAACTTAGCGCACTCTCGCAGGATTTCAAGAAGCGAGAACAGCATACACATCCAACCCCACGACCTCACGGGTAGGCTCAAACTCATCGTTTTCGAGATTACCAGTAGAATCGAGTAAATCTTGAATCCAAAGGACATAATTCAACCTAAACTTCCATTCAAACTTTCAGCAAAAAGCCCGCACACACTACCCCAGAACAGTGAAAGTTCCAGACCTATTCGGCACAGTCGGGCACAGCCGATCCCCCGGGAGCACAAGGTTCAACCCAAAGTCTCGATAAAGAAGACATTTCGTAAGCTCCCTAATAAGTTTATATAAGCCTTTGAACCAGATGCTATAAGAAAGCTAGCACACACCGAACAGCATCCGGGTCTTTAAAGTTGATATTGGAACTTGTATCGAGGCTGCTCACCCGATACCTGAAGTCAGAGCTGAGCACCACATTACATTATTAGGGCCATGACCAAACATACTATCTCGCTAAAGAAGGGCAATCCCTAGCTAACCGTCCAAAGTCGACAAACTCTCGATAAATACTGCGGGGGTGCATGCCGTAACCGTACAGTGGGGGATATAAAACTTGTGGGTGAATGGGAATCCTGTTGTTGCACCTGCCAAAAGTGCTAAAATGACGTCGAAACAAAGCTTAAGCCACAAAGTCTCACCCTCAAACCGCGGCTCAAATAGTGGTCAAGGTACCATACTAGGAGTGTGACGCACCAGAAACTCACCAACCATGTCTGCCACAACTACATTCTCGAGACGGCTATTATCCTCAACACTGCAGCGGGGTTTGTTTCAATCATCTGGGAATCGATGTTTGAATACGGTAGCTAGACGACCAGATAGGCCGTTTCGTATGGCTGTGATAGGGGCTGGGCCGGCTGGATTCTACACTGCGTATCGGGTCCTAAGCAAACTTGCCAATGCGAAGGTAGATATGTACGAATCATTGCCAGTGCCGTACGGACTTGTCAGGTTCGGCGTTGCACCAGATCACCCTGAAGTCAAGGTTCCCTCTTCCCCCTCCCTAACATCCACTCACCACCGCCACCAATTACTCACCATACAAAATAAATCCGCCCCAGAACTGTCAAGACAAATTCAGCGAGGTGGCCCAAGACCCACGCTTTACGTACATCGGAAACACCCCAATCGGCACATCCTGGCCGCACCCGCCGCACCGCAGCCTCCCACTTGCCGCCCTGGGCCCGCACTATGACGCTCTTCTCCTCTCCTACGGCGCCTCCAAAGACCGCAAACTCGGGATCCCCGGCGAGGACACATTAGCGGGCGTATACTCCGCTCGGGCATTCGTCGGTTGGTACAATGGCCTCCCGGAGTACCGCTGCCTGAGGCCGAGCCTACACCTAGCGGAGGAAGCGACCGTAATCGGGCAGGGCAATGTTGCGCTAGACGTGGCGAGGATGTTACTCTCGCCCGTGGACGATTTGAGGACTACGGATATCACCGAGTATGCTATCGAAGAACTGAGCAGGAGCAGGGTCAAGCGGGTGAGGGTTGTGGGCAGGAGGGGGTTGTTACAGGCGGCGTTTACCGTGAAGGAGTTGAGGGAGCTGCTATCTCTGCAGGGAGTCGGGTTTCACCCCGTCCACGCTTCGCTACTCCCCAAAGATCCAAATTCTTTCCCAAGAACGCAGAAGCGGATCATGCAAGTTCTACAGAAGGGCCCAAAGACACAGTTGGCTGACCCAGAAAAGTCATGGGAGTTATGCTTCCTACGCTCGCCAAAGGCGTTTATCCCAACAGCAAACGACCCAGCTCGCATTGGAGCGGTAGAGTTCGAAAAGAATAGGCTAGAGGATCCAATGTTCTCCCCCAGTTCTAAGGCCATCGGCACCGGCGAGACGGAAGTACTCCCTACAGATCTAGCGTTCAGAAGCATTGGCTATCTAAGTGAACAAATCCCCGGATTTGAAACCCTCGGCATTCCCTTCAACGAGAAGCGCGGATTAGTTCCCAACGAGGATGGCCGCGTCGTTAAACCCCTTGACCCAAAAACCGGGGATCCAGCCATCCCTGTGCCCGGAGTCTACGCCAGCGGATGGGTCAAACGTGGGCCTACGGGTGTCATTGCTAGCACTATGTACGACGCCTTTGAAACTGGCGATAGGATCGTCAGTGACTGGACAGGTAGAGAAGTGGACTTTATGAAGTTTGGCGGAGAGGAGGAGAAACTTGGCTGGGAGGCTGTCAGTAATGAAGCTGCGAGTCGGGGGATGAGGCCCATTAGCTGGGCGCAGTGGATGAAGATTGACGGGGCGGAGAAGGAGCGCGGAGCGAGGTTTGGGAAGGAGAGGGAGAAGTTTACAAGTGAGGAGGAGATGCTTGCCGTTTTGGAGTAATGGACGGAGGGGCGCTGGGAGGGGTTAATAATTGTGTAGATAGTTATGGGATACCATAGACGTAAAGAGGCAACGGATACAATAATGCGCATATTTCAAAGCCCACTGGAGATCTGTCGTATGCCACGGCACTAGGATTTTATCTAAACTTTCACCCATACAAAATTCCATCAACCATCTCCGCAATCGCCAATGAAGAGGTAAGCCCTATTCAACAATCAGCACCCACTCTCCCTAGAGAATTACAGATGAGTATATATGCAAAACCCACCAGGACTCTCAATCCCCAATAGATTCACAAATCCACTATATCCTTCCTCCTCCCGAATGACAAAATCCACCTGCCCAACCCCACCAATTCCTTCGGGCGCCAGCTTGGGCCTAATCCCACAATAATCGGGTGCGAGCGCGGCCTCCTGCAGCCCAGGCAAATAAGTTTTTATAGCGACAATGGCCGCGGCCATCCTACTCTTATTGGGTACTAGGTTATTCGGATCCGGCACCCACTCAACGTCGGGCCCGAACCTGACGCGCCCGGCCATATCCAGGGTCAAATGGGTGCCAAGTCCACCAAAGCCCTTGATCGGCGCGGGGTACAGCAAGGTCCCGACCTTGGGCGTAGAAGCGGAATAGGAGAAGTATGTCCCCTTGCAAAAGTAAGCCTGCAATAACCTCTCCGGGTGGCTCCGCAAGAGCATGTTTGAAATGTCAATAGCGGACAAGCCCGCTGCGTTAACCAATACATCCGTAGAAATGCTAAACTCCCCACCACCACCGCCGCCACCCACCTGCCCATCACCATCCACGGTGACTCTATACCCCATGTCCCCGCCGTGCCCAATCGTCTGGACGTCGACTACCCGTGCACCCTTGGCAAAGTCACCACCGGCACTTTCGAAATCTCCGTGCAGGAACGTCATCAGCGCGTGCGAGTCTACGATGCCGGTAAGTGGTGACTCGAGGACCCCGGCTTCTGCCCGGACAGCGGGTTCCCGCGACCGTGCTTGCTGGGACGTAAGCCATTTCGTAGGGATTGATAGAGCGCAGGCGTGAGCATGCAAGCGCTCAAGGGATTCAAGTTGGTCGGGGTCTTGCGCTAGTATCCATTTACCGGTGCGCCGGTAGGGGATGTGGTGTTTTTCGCAAAGGGCGTAGAGTAGGGCGTTACCAGCTTTGCAGAGCGTAGTTTTGTGACTGTTGGGTGGGTAGTAGAGGCCCGCGTGGATCACCTAGAGAGGCTGATTAGCAGGCTGAGACGGTGGGAGGGAGAGGCGGGGAGGGAGGAAAGACCTCAGAATTCCTGGATGAAGTCTCTGTGCCAATCGCTTGGTGCCGCTCAAGTAATAGCGTGCTCGTCCCTGGCCTTTTAGATAATTGTCTAGCGACAGCTAAGCCTACAACTCCTCCTCCTATCACCTATATATCTCCTCACACTCCCCCCACTCCCCAACTCAAAAATTAGCCAAAACCCCAGAACCAGAAGCTCGTTGTTACCGCTATAATAATTTCTCTCCTCCTCCCCCACTTACACAATGCGTAAAATCATTCCTAAAGGGCCTCCGCTCCACTGCCGCCGTGGATGCAAAAAATCTCCTCGGTGCCCTAAGAAACATTTTTGCCTAAAATACCAGTTCCCAAGTTCTTTTTTATATATATAAAACGAGGGTAGTAGTGGCTCACGGCTTCACCGGCCTGATGAGGCAGGAAGGAAGGAAGGAAGGAAGAACCCCAGTTCCCGGAAGCTCGGATGTTGTTTGTTTGAGCACAGTAGCACTGTGGGTTACCGGCAGTTTAGACTTGTAGCATGGAGACTCCTTTTGTAAAGTGCCGGGAGGGGTATTGCTATTCACAAGAGCTACAAGTATAGTGTCCCCACGTGCGTACGACGAAGCTGGAGGGGGTGACGAACAGGGATCAATTAGACGTAACCTTGTGTAACCCCTAACCTTGACGATTAACTTTTTTGCCCACCAAATACCACTATTCGTCATCCACCCAGTTTCGTCGTGGGTATAATACCGTGAAAACTGGAATAATTGAGATCCTCAGTTCTTGCGGTAGGATTGGGGCTGTATGGAAAAAGAGTACTCCCAAATACCTGATCAATACCTACTGCACACATCCTCTAAGTAGCCCACACACCCTGGTCATAACCAATGCCAGGCCACCAATGCTCCGAACAGTGGGAAGTGGGTAGATCGGCGTCAACCTTGGCTAATGCAGGTTGCTGTTGCAGGCTTACAGCCCGAGTGACGGGGTGTGATGCTTTTTAAATGCGCAGTGAGCACAGCTCGCGCGGGCTCCTGGAGACCTCAGGAAAGTGGCTCCATCTGCACATGTAGCTGGTCCCGGTGTAGCCCAATGACGTCCATCTCTAGGTAATGTGCAGACCTCGCGGAGCCTTGTAGACTTCATTTTTCCCCTCACATTTCCCCCCCTTCCACCCATTCCCCTCTGCCTTCTATAAACGCTCCGTTATTGGAAGGCAAAGAGGGGGGGGGGGGGGCAGAAGGAGGAAAGGAGCGCAATAGATCCAATGGGATCTCCTAGGTATCTACATTTATCTTTTCTTTCCATCAAGTACGGCTGCGTCCGCAAAGTTCTCATACATACTCTATTGTGCTTGAACAATAATGAATGCCATTACCAACGGTGAAACCAAAACATGTGAGATAAGTGCTTTTATGATACGCCTCTGGGGACATTGTACAATGGACCTTTATCACAATTTATGCTTATCAATAAAAAGAGAAGGGGACTAGTGAAGTATTTCCAAGCGCCTGCAGTGCTCTGAAGGGAATGGGAGCTTTGCGGGCGCTGTCTCCAACTCTATAGAGAAGTCTGTCAAAATTTAATACTCTATGATGAAAGAAATAGAAGACTTTTAAACCAGCTTTCTCTTTTTTTTTACTGTTCTTTCATAGCACCAACCTTACCCCCATATGGACAGTTCAAGGCTAACTTACCCCTTGCCTTGCCAAGGAGAGAGAGTAACAGTCTGAGTTAAAATGCTAGGAAGTTTGGGGTGCAGTTCTGCAGCGCACAGGGGTTACGGTACCACTTTGCTTATGAACTATGCGTACTCTAGGTTTCTGCAGTCCTTGTTAAACTCTATCCGCCTGAAGCCTTCAGAGGGCAATGAAGTTCTGGTATCCATAACGGTGCAGTCGGTGGTTATCGTGAGCAGGACAACTTATTCTTCTCGCACATTCAAGCAAGCACCAACTTACTCCAGTAGCTGCCTCCTCCATCACATTACTAAGCCCGTCTTGGGACGATTGAAACTCTGTGGCTGGCCGAAAATGTTCGGCTCCCCCAAGAATTCCAAGTCATTTGAGTGCAGGGTAGATGGAAAATCCGATTTTCCGCTCGCCAAATCTGGCCCCAGCGCCTCAGCTGGGAATTTGACTGTTTCAAGGGATACCGGTAGGTTGGGGGAAAGGGGATCAACCCGCCGGCAAGGATAGGAGAGTCGCATCCCTCCGCTGGATTGGAGGGTTGTGCCGTGGGGAGCTTTGATCGTGATTGGGGGATCACGTACCGGCATTCAAGGGGCCCTTGTATTTTAATTTACAAGTACCGTACTCACGCAGCTGGGATTGGCTCGCGAGCGATGCGGCAGGTCATTGGCCATGTCCCCTCGGATGGCCAAAGTTACACAGAGGCCTTGTTGTTATCGGATGATGACAGCACACGGCTTTTTCCATGTTGTTCCGAAATAATATCATACACGTGCCAGCCCGCCCCAGTGCGACAGTGACAGTAACATACTAACAATCACAAATATGTTTGTATACTTTCGCAAAGCCACAAGCTAAACAGAACGGAGAAAAGAAGAGCTGTTTGTTGCTATTTTCTACTGAAAATGAAGATCAATCGAACCTACCATAACCAAGCAGGAAGCAACCACAGAAGACCGGGAAAAAAGCACGGCAACAGGAACACCGTTGCGGATAAATAGATATTGGAGGGGTGAGGGGTGGACGGGAAAAAGCCGGAACAAAAAAGAGACAGGAGTTTAGAAAAGATAAAAATAGACTCAACAGGGTGATAAATGAAGACAGCAGTATCGTAGTCCCACCACTCGCCCTTTTATTGTATGCCTAAGAAGTTGTGCCACCCGGTGACGCTACATCGCTCCCAGCAGCGGACGACTTAGAACTAAGTTCTGAAACCTGTCTTTCAAGCTCTCTAATCCTCCTCTTTAGCATTTCATTCTCTCTCGTGAGCATCTGCGCCTCCGCAATGTAGAATCCCATATCGCTATGTGAAGACCCAAGCCAAGGCACACTGGCAGAGGTATCACTAGCATTATCAGGAATGAAGTTCCCAGTCGGAAAACTAGGACTAGAAGTCGACGTAGTCGTAGAAGCCCTAGAGCCCGACCTCCTCCTTCTACCCCTGCTCGCAGAAGTGGTTGAATTCTCTCGGGATAAACGTCCACTACGACTATATGCCGAGACCGGTGACAGCGCTCGCCCACCACCCACGGCCGCGCCTAGAGTAGAGTTCGAATCAATGGTTGCGGCGGTGGAGCAGTTATCATCTATGACGCTACCGCTCGAACCCTGATTTAGAGACTGTTGCTGGAGTTGCTGTAGGCGGATCATATTTAGCAATCTGTTGACCTGTGCTTCTTGCTCCGTCTCGAGTTCCTGGTGAAGTTCTGCGAACGCAGCAGCCTCCTGAGCGGTTTGTTGACGAGGTAGACGTTGTGGGAGGGATTGGTCGACCGAGGATGGCGAGAGGACTGAGGAAGAGGGGCGGCGAGATGACGAGGAACCAATTGAGAGGGAAGATGACGGGCGGCGGGAGGAGATTGATGGGTGGTGCTGAGGAGGATAATGGTGGAGGTTCGAAGAGGAGGCATGGGGGGAAGGAGTTGTTGGGCGAGAGGTTTGGAAGATTGGGGAGGGGAGGGGAGAGGGAGCTTCTGTAGAGGTGCGGGGCATTGTGGTTGTGGTTGTGGTTGCCGGTCCAGTGGTGGTTGCGGGAGGAGAGGTAGAGGTGGGGGTGGTGGTGAAGGTGGATTGTATGGCGGGAGGGGAAGTAGTAGTAGTGGTAGTAGCTGCCGCAGCTTCGAGTTTGTTGACGTCCGGCATCTTTGCTGAGTTTGCAATTGTTGTTTTGGGGAGCTCGCAGAGGTTGATGTGAAAGCCTGGGGAAGAAAAAGATGGAGCAGGCGGTGGTGGTGAAGAGCGGGAGTCAGGCACGTATGACAGGCAGACCGCAGGGGCCGCAGATTCTAGAACTTGGGTATCATATCAGATCAGATAAGGGAATGGTCGCAACAGTAACCGAGCGCTCCCCTAACCACTCAAGTCATCATCAATCTTTCCTTTGTTTTTCCACCTTCGCTTTGCCTTCATCAATTTCCTCATTCGCTAACTTTCTTCCCTTATTGTAATTTTCCAAAAGGTTGTCGCGACTTGCAGTCTGTGCCTTTTCCTACTCGATTTTTTTTCTCACTGAAACTGTTTCTGAAGACGCAAGTGGCGCTTTAACAGGCCATACCACAAAAACTGCCTTGAAGGACCAGATATACTGTGGTATTTTTCACCAATCTCCACTGATATGATATCTGGTGTTCTGAGACAAAGAAGAAAAAAAATTCCTATAATTTTTGAACTTTGGATGCTGCGACGACCTTTTAGAAAACCACAATAGGCCCTGTTTGGCATGCAAGAAAAATGGTATCTTTTAAAACAGCTATAAAGCCATTTTCATGAAAATGTCATTTTTTTTTATGGTGGCATGCCAAACAGGGTCTTAATAATATTCCCTGCTTAAATACAATGGCCAATTTGAGTAAGAATACCCTGTTATTTGATCTTTATTTGATTACTTGCTGACCAATGGATATTAAATAAGAACTTATTGAGAAGTTTGCCAACCCTGTGGCAACGATCGTTTGTGCAGGACTTCTTTACTATTCAGATTTGACCACCCAGTATGTTGTACCAGTGTTATAAGAGAAGAGGATAGGACTTGAAAAGAAACTAAATAATAAAAACTTAGGGTGAAAATCGTAATGGAGATTAAGGAAGTCAGGAGTGAGGCCAAAGAAGCCAAGAATTAGCTCTATGGGAAGATCGACAAAGTCTATAAAGATCTTGCCAAAGGAATCAATCAGGCATAGGTTATTGCTGCCGGTGCACCACTGGTATCTATCAATAACCAGAGAAAGATCCCTGAGAGTTACCAGAGGTTGAAAGCCTTTGCTGTGTGCATGAGGGGTAACGGTGGTGAGGGTTACATTAAGGGTAAGCAGTAGATCAACTCTACAGAGTTGTAATTATGCATACTAATTATTACTTATGTAGTAGTACAGAACGGGAAGTAAGGGGACTGCATGAGTCTTTGGGTGCAGAGTTTGGTAGGGGTGTAACGGCTCCACGGGGTGGTGCCGTATTCTATGAGGGTAATGATACTAGCTATGTAGCAAAGTGCGCTATCTAGCTAGACTAAGTACCGGAGGCTTGACGAGCTTGTTGTAACAAACTTCTTACTATATCGCGACTACTAAGTAGTTCCTAATAGTGGGCATTTGGTAAACCAACTTGAAATACTAAAGATTCTCGAAGCGAACTGAAGAAGTAACTGTTCAACCAAGTATATTGAAACTCTGTCTGCCGAAGTCTGCCTTGTCTAAGTCCGGAGAATAGCAGGTCTTAAATACACTTGTCAGGCTACCTGAGCCTTCTAACCAAATAACAATAAGGCTCTGAAATGGTAGCCTTGAAACATTACATAAAACAATTTAGGTATCATATCAATATCCTGATACAACACACAAAATATATAAAGTATCAACTGATACTCAAACCCAAACATAAAATATATAGAGTATCAACCGATACTCGAAACCCAACATAAAACATATAAAGTACCAAATAATACTCAAAACCAAACATAAAACATATAGAGTATGAAATGATACTCAAAACCAAACATAAAAAATATAGAGTATCAACCGATACTCGAAACCCAACATAAAATATATAGAGTATCAACCGATATTCAAAACCAACTAGTAACTTGTACCAGTTACAGGGGGTATGTGGGCTGGTTAACTCTGGGATCCCAATGAGGGGGCCGGGGCCTGATTTTCATTCGCTTTTAAAAAGCGAATATGGAATTACCCTGAAATATATATATATATATACTTTTTTTTTTTTTTAATAAGTGTGAAGTGACACTAAGTTTATGAATTGTTCGGACCTTGTATCCCTTTGCCTGACCTTTTTCCCCCATATAAAAAGTGCTAAGATTCCCTAAATGCGCCAAAAGTAACCTCTCCCAGGCATGCTTCCCATTATCCACAACCTCTGTGAATCCAACCCCAGTCTGGAAAAATTGCAAATTAATACTTGCTTTTATTCAAGTTAGTTTATTAAGCAGATAATGCCTATCTATTTTAGGTTAGGCTGGCAATATAAAGCGAAGATAAACAAATATGCTACCTCATTTAATGTATGGTGCCAAGATGTTACTAGAGAGAGTAAAGTTAGCTTAGGCAGTGTTAATTCGAGCTCTAGAGTGTAAGAAACTTTAGGCCTTGTTTGGTTGCGCTAGGCCCATTTTGGACCATTTTAGTCTGAAATGGGAGGACCTGTAGAAATGGTTGCCCATTTGATGATACCATTAACAAGTAGCAAGCACATGAGAACAGAGGAAAACTTTTCACCCTAGAGCCTCTTGAAGAAATTTTACCGGTGCTTCAAATCCTTCTTGCATCAGCAAAAAAACAGCCGGCCCCCTGTGCCTCATGTCGTTGAGTTTTACGTTTTGGCGCATCGTGAGTCCTATGATCACGATATTAAAAATCCCGTTAGTTTGACTAAAGAAGATGACATTAATTCTGTTTTCTGCAAAATATGAGCAATTTTTATTAAGAACTCACGGACCTTTTACATACCGAAGTTGAGAAATTTGAGTTCATAACATACAACTTTGTAATGTAAAATGTCTATGAGATATGGATAAAAATAGCTCATATTTTGCTAAAATTAAGATTTGTATCTGATTATTAGGGGACACAATCGGAAGCATCATGATTAACCGGGGTCACTCGCAATTAGCCAAAACGTAAAACTCAACGATATGGCTCACCATGGAGTATAAAAGACAGAATCTTTTTTTGCTGATGTCGAATTGGAACTTTCAACACTCCAATACACTTCCCAAATTCAGATCTCTTCTAGGTCTCCCTACTACTTCTACTTCTACTGCAACAACTCTAGATTCGCACTCCTGGTTCCTACTCCTGCTCCCACTCCTGCTTCTATTACTGCTCCCAGCTCACGGCTCACAGCTCCTACTCCTGCATACTACTGCTCCCAGCTCCAGGCTTCTACTCCTGCTTCTACTCCTGCTCCTACTAATGCTCCCAGCCCCTGGCTCTTAAACTGGTGTTACGCACAAGAGAATAGCTTACCAGTATTATTAGCAGAGGCTGTGCCACGGTAATGGAGGGGCGTATGTCCAATCTCAAGTTACCGAGGTAGGGGCAACTAGGGGCATCTATGTTGACTACTTGGGATACAGGATGAGCTCACATTCCATGAAGCTAATTACTGATTGGAAAGATAAAGTGAGAATACTTTATTCTTATTCGGTGCATATGCATATTATGCAGTATGTGTTATTATCTGGCTATTCGAACTGATCACTCGATAGTTCACAATGAAAGACTATTGGTATATTGGCATTGCAACCACATATATGAACTTAGTTTATTAGAACAAAGAGATCAAAGACTATCAACTAGTGGAGTGGAGACACCCTCAGAGGAAATAGATGTTGGGAGTTCTCTGAGTTCGAGTAGAGCAATGATTCAGGGTCAAACAGTGTTTGCACTTCTTTTGATAAATCTGAAATCTTGGAAAGATATATGATTATTAGGAAAGAGGAAGTAGCGAGAATTTAGTATAAGTAGTAAGGGCTATTCCCCGGAGTTTGAGAGAAATCAAGTAACGGAGAAGAGACCTTAACAATATAACAAGTTATTAAGTTTAAAAATTCAAGAACTTCTGCTTTATTACTTTACCTTAATTGAACTATCATTACTTTAGCCTTCCTGACTACCCTCCGTTATCTCGAATACTATATGGCCTAGCTCTCTCTATTCCTTTAAGGTAGTTACCCTGTAACACTATATTGTTACTCTCAAGTCACCAAGGCTCCTGCATGATACATTAACCCCTCACATGTCAAGGCAATATTATGATTGCGATAGCTTCTTCTCGTGCCCTTCTTACAGGAAGTGGAAATGAGCTATTGTACACAACTTCTTTCCAGTCTGTTGTCCAAACGAACAAAGGAACCTCCAAAACATAGCACTTCGAACAGTTTGGAACATTCATGACAAGAAACAAAATTACAACTTCCGAATCTACCGAAGCTATCGTAAAGCTTTTACTATAGCAAAATATTAGCCTAACCTCTGCAACTATCTAGTGCTACTTCCTCTCAATATTGTATACCTTTCATCATGTTTGATCAATGATAACCAGACTGCCCTGTTCCACCACCTACTGATCCAATAGATACTAGTAATAACAGTTCTATACCAACAGGATCAGTACCACCCACCAACAACTCAAATACTCATACTACTGGGTTCTTTGCCCTGAGTAGGACAGGTTCACATTTCCTTACAATAACAAGTCCGAGTTCACGAAAGCTTTCCAGAATTCGCTCCAACCCCTATGTGGAATTTATAATCCAATTAGTAGAGGCTTTTCGGTTCATGCTGGGAGAAATTCAGTAAAGTCAGGATGAAACACATCTTGCCCTAAGTAGTTTCACGGCCGAGATTCAGGCAGCATATACCAACCTCCAACTATTTGATAGACACTAGGCCAGAAATGAGGAAGTTATTGAAGCAGAATTTGAAGAACACCAACAATACCTACTACAACTTCAAAGTGCGATGAAAGTAGAGAGATTAGTTAAGAGAAGATGTCCAAGAAGCTTTTAGGTTACAACAAGAGTAAGGGGCTGGCGACAACCAGGACTCCCAAAGGCGGAACCTCGAATTGGCTGAACAACTGTTCTTTCCGAAATGCCAATTTGATAAGCAAGAGGCTAGATCAAAAAAGAAACTCGAGAAACAAAAAATCGAAGCATCAAAAATTTTGAAACAACAGGACAAAATTACTGCCGCCCAATTCAACGATAATTACAAGAAAGTATAAGCGATCTTAAGTCAGCAGACTAAAGAATCACAAACCGCAATTGACAATCTTATCTGAAAATATAAAGCCCAATTAATGGCTTATTCAGTAGCTACTTTGGTTGCGGCAGATGACGAACCTGGACCCTCCAACCAAGGTCAGTCAAACCATTTGGAAATACATAATGTTACAAACAAAACAAAAAACTCAGTATCAACTCCTCAAGATAAATGAAATAGAGTGGAAGAAAGAAAAGAAATAAACCCACTACCACCCCCACCTCCGTCACGTAATAATGGTAGAGACCTAAACTCTGGCGACTCTGATGATGATAATGATGATGGAGCAGGCGACCGAGGCAGAAAGGATATCAGGGCGGCAGGCGCTCCATGGAAAACGTCTATTCTCAGAGACGTTTCCCTGCGTACCAGAGCTATGTTAGAATTCTTTCAAAGCATCAGCAAACTATAGCGACCAATAAAGCAGATCACTGAACCTCCTTATTTCTTTCAGGAAGAAGACAACCAGGACGTACGAAACTGGTTAACGGCTTGCGAAGATTATTTTGTCCGTAATCCTACGCAATGGGAAGATTATAGCCATCAAATTGTCTTTGCTCTCAGTAAAACAAAGGGCAACAAGGTCGCACCTTTTTCAGAGAAATACTGAAAAGTTATAGGGGGTTTAGGTAGTTACGCTCGAGACCCCGTCTATTCCGCGTGGGAGAGTAATTCTGAAAAGAAATAATTAAATGATATATCAGAATTGATAAAGAACGAAGAGCTCTTGAGAAAATGGTTAACGTCACATAAAAGGGCGGAATTGATACCTACCTTCTTTTTCTCGAAAACCTGAACATCAAAGCAGGCCTTACTGAAATAGTGTGGTGGGTAAAAGTGGAGAGTAAACTTCTTGAGAACATGTATAGGTGACTTTCTCACTTTAAGTTTGCTAATAATGAAGAATGGATAGAGAATCTTCGAGATGTTGGAAGACAGGTGGAGGAACTTCTCGAACGGCGAAAATATCAAAATTGATAATCACTCCACAAAGGGCGATAACTAAGCGAAAATGAGAAGTCAACAATAATAAAGATTTTAATTCAAAGAAGGGACTAGATGGTTTTACTGATAAAGGTCGAAAAGAATATGATTCCAGATAGAAGGCTGTTCGGACAACACCTGCACAGGTAAAAAATAATTTCCAAAACGAACATACTGACTGGAAGGAGGCATATAAAGGAATTCCTGATAAACTAGTAGCACAACGAAAAAGGAGAACCGTTGCACTTATTGCCATCTCGACAACCACCGATGGCAGAAGTGCAGAAGATAAGCTGTGGTGGCAATAACCTTTTTAAACAATAAGGGACAGTATAAAAACAACCCCAATTCTGACGGTGAACAACAACCTTGGCTGTGCAGCAACCACCTCTGAGCCCAAAACCCACCCCTAAAGTCAACCAGATTTATCGATCCTCTCCTTCGCTTGTTTGGGAATTGTCGGGTACCAAGATGCCATAAAACAATTTATCAATACCTATTGGTCTCCCTAGGTCTATAAGTCTGAATCAACCTGGCTTAGTGGATAGACATCGGAGCCAACTGACTAGTCAAGAATGACAACGAAGTGGCACTTACCTTGCTATTGAGAAGTAATGAGGAAAACAAATTTTTTATGGTAAGCAGGAATCAACAAAGGATTGATATGATCGAAAAAGGCATCTGAGGTTACCAAAAACATAATTTTTTACCCAAAAAAAGTTACCACCTTTATGCAAAAGTTACACCCTGTTTGCAAAATCACTGCCCATCCCAGGGGAGAGGATGGGGAACTTCCTGAAGCGAGTATCAACCATAGACTCTCACTACTCTCCTGTCTACCCCTCTGGGCAGTGTGACCTAAAAGAATGCCACCGGACAGTGGACGAGACAGAGTGCATTCCAGCTAACTACTTTTTCAGGAAGCTGCGGAAAAGAGGAGACCAGTACAAAAGAAGCGGACTCGCCCCCTATATGTTGCGCAAAGGTACTCTAAGGTGTGGGTAGCAATAGTGCAACCCCAGAAGGAAAATCAAAAAATCAAAAAATCAAAAAAAAAAAGTCAAAAAAGAATCAAAATGAAGTAAGAAAAAGAAAAAATGAGCTAAGTTTTCCATACCTTTGTGAATTTCTTTTATGTTTTTCAGGAACCTCTCGGCAGGGAGTAAAGACCACTTGTAGAGGGCTGCCTGGAAATATTAAGCTAATTTTCAATTATTATTTTTAAATTTGGTTTGTCTGAGAAGACCTAAGTGGCCGAAACGATGAGGGCTTTGTCACAAATATCTTACGACAACAAATCGACATGGCTTTTAAGTGAGTAAAGAAATTTCCTACTTCGTCTGACAAGCGAAAATACACTAATACCCAAGAACCCCTGCATTACAACTGTTTGGAAGGACACGCATATATCTATATCCTTGGAAATCGCTATCAGATTTCAGTCTTATTAGACTCTGCATCAAATATTTTCCTTATTAACAAACATATCGTTTATGACCTTCATATATCTTACTAATCTCAATCTTACCCAGTACTGATTCAGTGCTTTATTAGTGAAACTATCTCCTCCGGCGGATCATATTATACTCATCCTCTCTACCTGGAAATAGGAAAAAACCATTATCTCTCCCTTGTATCCTGCGAAATAGCTCCAGCAGGAAAATATGGTATGATTATACCATTCAGATAGGGTTATCAGGAACACCCAATCAGCAACATCCCAGATCAGAACGCTTGGTTATTTAACTTGGATTGCTGTCGGTCACTTGTGTTACGAGAAGATGAAGGAATTTCAGTTGAATGGGACGAAGATGTTCTTCATGATCCTAACGCGGTAGTTATAGGAAGGATCAAAAGAGAAGACGACGAGAAAGTTACTATTATTAATCGTCTACCTGAATGGTACCACGACTACCTCGATTTATTCGGCCCCTCAACAGCAGCGAAACTAGCTTCTCGATGTACCTTGGACCATGCGATTGACCTCAAACCTAATCCGCAACTACTGTGGGTTTCTATATACCCCTTGTCTGAGAAACAACTCCAAGCTATGCGTTCCTATATTGCCGATATGATAAAACAAGGGACAATTACCACAAGCAAGTCTCCAGGGGGAGGACCTATTCTCTTGTACCGACACCAGACGGTCGACTTCAGTTGGTAGTAGCCTACCCAGGACTTAATAAAGTTACCATCCACAACAAATATCTAATTTCTTTAATGACAGAACTAAGGAATCAGGTTTGAGATGCAAGCAGCTTCACGAAACTGGATCTGAAGGATGGATTCCATCTAGTTAGAGTCCGTAAAGGCGATGAATGGAAAACAGCTTTTCGAACTTGATATGACCTTTACGAATATCAGGTCATGCCTTTTGGTCTTATCAACGTACCAGCAACCTTTCAGACTATGATGAACGAAATCCTTCATAAATTTCTCAACCAGGGAGTTATCGTTCATATAGATAATATTCTAATTTATTTGAAATCGCTCAAGGAATATATCCCTCTTGTTCGAAAAGTCTTACACTGGTTGGGGGATTACCACATAGGAATATCATTAGAAAGCAGTATGTTCCATGTTAAATTGGTTGATTTTCTTGGGTATGTTATGACAACGGAAGGAGTTACAATGAATGAGAAGAAGGTAGAGACAATTAAGGCTTAGAAACCTCCAATATCAGTAAAGAATGTCCAGATTTTTATCAGAGTCGCAAATTTCTATCGATGATTTATTAAAACCTTCTTGAAGATTTGCACCCCAATTACCAATCTGCTAAAAAGAGAAAAAGGAAGTTTTCTATAGGGAAAAGATAAGCATGAGACCTTCGAATATCTTAAGCTATACTTTGTTACAGCCCCGATCCTATGTTACTTTCAGCCAGAACGCGATATGGTTGTTGAGCCTGATGCAAGCAATTACGCCCTTGGCTGCATCCTCTCACAGTTTCAAGGGGAACGATCATACCTGGTCCCATTCCACTCCCGAAAACTCAACTCGGCAGAAATTAACTATGATATCCACGACAAGGAATGGTTGACTATTCTGAATGCCTTTATGGAATGGAAATATTACCTCTAAGGAATAGAAAAGCTAATTATAGTCTGTACCGATCATTAGAATCTTCAATACTTTCTGATCACAAAAGCCTGGACAGCAGGCCAAATTTATTGGGTGCAGAAATTATGCGATTTCAATTTCATTATCATCTATCGACCAGGCTCGAATGGAGGTAAAGCTGATTCTCTAAGCAGGCGGCCGGAGTACCACCTTGAAGAGGGAGTTACTCATCGTGAACAGCAAATTCTATAACCCGAACACTTCGGCAAATTCTAAATTGCGATTATTTAGGGCGAAACCTCTTCACCTTTTTATCAGAAAATTCTGCAGTCAGAAACTGAAAACTATATACAAGTTCAAAGACTTTCAGAAAACATAAGAATCCCAACTCGAGGATGCAAACTTGTGGCAGGACATGATCTCTACAGTATCGAAACCTTAATGATCCCAGCCAAGAATCGACATCTCATTCATCAGCAAAAATAATACTATGCGCCCTGTGCACCCCGTGCGTCTGGCACACCTGGCGCATATAACGTCAACCGCGAATCAGGAGGCAACGTTGATCTGACGTTGCGTCCTGATTTTGCATCACTTAACGTCCCGCGCCCTGACGCCATCCCGACACGGACCCCTACGCCCTCTGCACCCTGACAGCGTCTGGTGCTCTGCTCTTGCGCCCTGACAGCGCCTGGTGCTCTGCTCTTGCACCCTGACGGTATCTGGTGCTCTACTCTTGCGCCCTGACAGCGTCTCGTTCTCTGCTATTGCCCCTTGAACACCTCTTATCTCTGCTGCCGCATTAGGGTGACAGTTGATCATCAACCACTCCATCTTGATCACTTCTGATCCTGGTGTCTTCCATCTTGACGTCCGATATTTATCTTCAGCGTCTGGGCTCCGCTCATTCCAACAACTCATATCATGATCCCCAACTTCGGATTCTGGGCTTCGCTCATTCCCATGCCTCACATTAGGATCCCACGATTCTGTGCTCTCTCGTCCTGGCGGCCCTCCATTATCCTGATTTCACCCTCTACGTATTCTGCATTCTGGTAGTAGCTAGACCTTTTCCTTTCTATCTGGACGCTCCTGTGTGATATCGTGATACTTCTCCGACTCGCGCGCACTCTCTTCTTTTCCGACGTGACGCTGTGATGTTTACACTATCTACATCGCCCAGACACCCCCATGGCGCCTACCCTTTACTGATTCTACTCCAGATTTTGCTTTACGTTCTCATATCAAACGTCAAACAAATAGTATTAATTAATTAAGCTACTCGACACATACTCGACATATACTTCTTTTCTTAGTTACTCTCACTAGCGCTCTTATCATGCCCCTCTTCTTCATCCCCCTGTTCACCATGACTTCTCCCCTCTCGCGCTGGCTCTATTCCGTTAAGACTCAGCGAGAGGAGTTGCGATGGAGTAAGACCCACAATTCTGTCCAACAATAGTCCCCCGGTCACCTCCCGTGAACTATCTCGACTCGGCGGATCAGAATCTAGAAATCTGAGAACCCGGGCAGCTGACGTCTGATGGAGTTCAAACGACAAGTCAGTGTCCTGCGAATCGTTTTGACTATCCTGCTGCTCCACTAGTGTCACAACATGTAGGCGGCTGGGAGTTTGAATTCGGTGGGCTGGCCCTCGCCTAGCCTGGCTGGATAGTTGACTCTGCAGCTCAGCGGCTCCGGCTGCCCAATCGTTGGGAGTTTGACTTTGGTGGGCTGGCCGTCGTGTAGTCTGCCAGGATACCTGACACTGAAGCTCGGCGGCTACCGCTACCCAATCGTCGGTATACCCTTCACAGCAATCTTGTCGCACGCCGTACTGCTTCTAAATCTTTGCTCGGAAGGTCCCACGAATATTTTCCAGAATTATCGCCTGTATCCGCTCTGGGCAATTAGCCCACGTCTGAGTTTGCCAGGTAAAAAGGTCTTTAGTGGTTCGGATCATGTTAGCGTCTGGAGAACACGAGGTGGGTTCTGGTTCTGGCTGACCTCCTACCGCATCAGGCTTGAAATCGCATGTTTCCTTATATACTCCTGTCTCCTATGCTGGTAGGGTATGACAGAGAATTGCACATGTTAAGTAAATCATCGTGCCCTTGATACGCTCAAGAAATTCTGGTTCGACAATCCCATGTATTTTCTAAGCTCTGAAATACTTACCCCATATGGTGTTGGGAATCTGGGGCGCTGCGAATCGAAAGATCAATTTCTGGTCGGAGTTTAATACTTGTTAGTTATTCGAAGAAGGCTCGCCAACTAGCGCACACCAACCTTATATCCGTTTGGGGAGTACATAAATCTATCCTTTTCTAGCAGGTAGTCCACCCTACGCGCAATAGTCGTGGGATCTTCCGGGAGGTCGTATAATTTTCGATGTCATCTTTTACGTGGGAGACAAACTGGGATCTTACCACAGAGTGTCTACTGGGTATCTTTCAGAATTAGTACTACACCCGACGTCAGGGTGGCGTTATACCTGTGTATCTATATCCACTTACTATTTTTATATTTTCCTCCGATGCTTCTATATTCCCTGCATCGGATAGATGATGGTATGCCTCAAGCCAAGCACGGTGTACCTGAGACGTCAAAGTAACTGGGTCTGGCAGTGGGTCAACAAACAGGGTGTACCAGAGAATGTGAGCTTTGGCGTGCATTACTACAGCCGCCTCAGCGCCTCTCTCTGTATTTTGCCGTGACAGAGTATTTGGCCAGATGCGCTCATGGTATGGCGTGCTCGATTCGCCGGCTGGACTCGAACTTCTAACTCCCGACGTAGTGGCACTATGAGTGGCCAGTGGGGACGAATATCGCGCTACCCTGGATGACAGGAGCACTGGCGGAGTATACGCTCTACCGGGCATTATATGTCCTCGAGCTGTTGGCGTCCGCCTAATGAGTGCTGCCTCATGTGAATCGGAGGTGGTCGAAACTCGCACAGTCAATACGCGATTGTTTGTTTGTCCATCCGCTGTTTGTGACCGATGACGAAGCCCTGCTCCAGCAGCTTCTGGAATATTATTGTCTTCTGCATCTGGCTCAGTGTCCGATTCAGTCTGATCCGATCCGGGGGAGTTTTGGTACTCATCACTGCTTTCATTACTTAGCCGAACTATTTCCGTTGGTGCTTGTACGTCATCTTCCGTTTCAATATTGGCATACGTCGTGCTCTGAATAGTTTTTCTCCGGGCACGCTTTGCTGGTCTTTCGAGTGCTCCGGTTGCGTTAGGCGGTGCATGGTGCAAAGGTGATGACTGCCCGTTGGGCAGTGTACTCGGCGAGTTACTGAATTGGTTTTGCTGTGTTCCCGACCTCAATCTCGCTGATCGTACGCCATCGGATACTGCTTCGCGTCTACGTCCGCTCAGATTTCCTACTTGGGGAGTTGGCTGACTCCATGAATTGGCTTGGGGTTGTCTAAACATGGTAGAATGTTAAACGTTAGATCAACGTTAGGCAAAATAGGAATTAGGAGATAGAACAATGGAATGTATCTTTCGTATCGTGAAGATGCAGAATCTGTGTTTATGTTCAAAGGACGCGTCAGGTCTTATACGCTAGGACTTATGGGGGGGGGTGGTAGAATCACATACTATCACTCGGTATTGAAAGAGAATATTCATCTGTAAAAAGGAGTTTTCTGCTTGTTCAACATTATGATGGTAATTTCGACGCTCTCAGGTATCATGATCGTCCTGACTCTGGTTGAAAAGGTTCAACGAGATGGGCGTTGCTAGTGTAGAAGGCTAAGCAAAATCTAGCCACAACGAGTATTGGTTAGCGACACTAATTCTAGCAAGACACTCGCCATGCATAAAACGGATTAGAATATCAAACCTCATCTCCCGATGTCGAATCAACACCACTGAATGTCTAAAAATCTAGATTCACGCCATGCACTCATGAGTTTGACTAGTTTAGTTCGCCGATGCCAGCCCAGTTAAGGACAGAATATGCGGCGTGACTGATTGAGGAAAAAAAAACTTGGATGTTAACGTAAGGAGGTGTAAGGACTATTACTATCATAGCAGATCGGGACCGCTAGTGAGAAGCTGAAGCTAGGACGCTCAATGATATATTTACTATCACATACCAGCTAACGAATTACAAACAGAAAATTTTAACTAAAGTGAAATTAAGATCTAGTGTAAGGTACTAGAGTTTGAGAAAAAAGAAAAAGAAAAAAATCCCCTCCCGAGAAACTAGGAAAATCCCAAATTATTTCCGTCCAGGCCCGCGTCTTTTTGAGCGGCGCAGTTGGGGCGATGATGATTGGGTGTTGCTTGGAGCACTCATCAGCAAAAACAAAATCTGTCTTTTATGCTCCACGGTGAGCCATGTCGTTGAGTTTTACGTTTTGGCTGATCGCGAGTGACCCTGGTTAATTATGATGCTTCCGATTGTGTCCCCTAATAATCAGATACTAATCTTAATTTTAGCAAAATATGAGCTATTTTTATCAATATCTCATAGACATTTTACATTACCAAGTTGTATGTTATGAACTCAAATTTCTCAACTTCGGTATGTAAAAGGTCTGTGAGTTCTTAATATAAATTGCTCATATTTTGCAGAAAACAGAATTAATATCATCTTCTTTAGTCAAACTAACGGGATTTTTAATATCATGATCATAGGACTCACGATGTGCCAAAACGTAAAACTCAGCGATATGAGGCACAGGGGGCAGGCTGTTTTTGTGCTGATGCTACCAGCACCAGGCGTTGTAGAAGGCCTAGGCGCCAGATATGTCACGGGAGCTGCCAGTTCAGTCGTGGGATCTGCTTGTTTGGTCCCTCTCTCTGGAGTTATCTGAACCTGCGCATCAATCGGTGCAACAGTGGGGGAGATTAGGTGTTCATCGCTGATTACAGGTAGGCGAGAAGGAGAGGCGTCCTGGGCACCCTCGAATCCCGATCACACCGCAGCTGCTAACCCGTTATCTGTCATGTAATCTAAAAGCGAGGGCATCTCCTGTAGAACCTTCCGGATGTCACAGAGTTGCGCTTGTGTAGATGGCGCAGAAGGTCTAAAGGTCTATTCCTGCGAGCCTGGGGCAGGCAGATTAGAGCCCACGACTTCTTCTATTTCTAATGAGATGGCCCTCCGTTGTGTCGAGGGGCCCGGAGATCCCGATTCCTCTTTCTACGTCGTCAATTAGCTATTGTGTTTTGATCTTCATGTTAACTGACAGCCCATTAGGCGTTGATACTTACTTTGTCTAAAACAATTGCTCCCCTGTCTGGAGACTCCTGCTGTTCCCTCTCGCTCTCAGACTCTGGCCATTCCTCCTCCTCCTCCTTCTCCTCCTTCTCATCCGCTTGCGTGGCCCCCACTGTAGCGTCCCAAACCTTGCCACTGAGAACCGGATATCTCCCGTTTGTATGCTCGGGCGTCTGAGCTCCATCCTCACGTGACTCGACGACCAAGTGATCGAGGTGATCTTGGCCATGGTTGGCAAGTAGCCACGCTAGAATGTCATTATTGCTATGGAGAAAGATGAGCTGTCGGAGGGGGAGAGGTTTTTCGGGTTCTTGACGTAAGCTGACGGCACCCTCACCAGTCGCTCTGATCAGATATCATGGATATCTGATCCCCTCCTCCACACGCTGCCCTCTAACCACCCTGAGCAGACAATTTATGCTCCGTGTCGCTAGGACACCCCAGGCGATTCCCTAGTCGGTGTCACTAGCACACCAGGGATGGCCGAGGAATGGATGCCCCGTTTCTGGGGCACTCATTTGGCAAACGATATGGATTCTTACTGCCCGTGGGCAATAGGTTGAGGCCAAATCGGACTGAGACTCTGTCAAAATGAGTTAGTACGAGGCTGACGGAAGATAGATGGAAATGATCACTTACTCGGAGATTCCGCGACGTCTCCACCACTGGCGCACGCCGCCATTCGACGTAGGTTGGACGTGTGGAGTTTCCTGGCCGAGTCTTTAACTAGGACCCTCAGTTGACGAGTGAGTTCCCCGACGTTATCTCCGTCGTACTTTTTTTTAATCAGCCTGACCCGAGCTCTCACGGGTGAAATTGAGCGAGCGAAGATAGTGATTGTATCCACCTAGAAGTCTGTCAAGTGGCTGGGGTCCAGTTTACCGACTGTCATATAGGCCTTGAGCTCGTTACGCCAATTTGAGCAGATGTCTGATTTGATGCCGGGATCTAGGAGCCCACACCACGATTTGGCGTATGCAACGTCGCCATACCTCTTTCTAATTTGTGCTCGATTGTTAGTGTGA
Source organism: Tuber borchii (assembly GCA_003070745.1). Taxonomy (NCBI): domain Eukaryota; kingdom Fungi; phylum Ascomycota; class Pezizomycetes; order Pezizales; family Tuberaceae; genus Tuber; species Tuber borchii. Next base: position 287,129 of record NESQ01000073.1, read on the forward strand.
CTGATTCTGATAGCTAGGTGGAGATTTCTTTCGAGTTATCCAGTATCCGGGTCTTCAACGTCTGGCTTGAAGTCTGGGTGCTCTGCTGGGTCTCTGTTCACAAGAAAGTTGCTTGTGAGCGCTATATCCTGCAACAGCAAATCTGTTGTTTACTGTGATTACTTACGCTCTCTCCTCAGCCAGGCGACTGGCGGCTGTTTGCGGCAGAATCTTTCTTTGTGTTATGCTCTCAGCGCCAATCCTCTGGTCCTGCATAGCGGGACGCCTAGGGCGAAAGGAAACATTAAAATTATTCACAGATATATATAGATGTAGTTTACTTACTTTCCCTTCTGTAACTGCTGTTTCCGTGAGCCTGTAAGTGCCATGGAGGCATATGCGATCTTTGGATCGAATAGAATGCAAACAATGAAAAAGAAAAAAGAAAAACAAGTCTACCGATATGTCAACCAAGAGGTGAGGATCTCGGACGGAGGTTGAGGTAGGTGGGTCGGAGCCCGGCACCAGACATGGGCCCATGGTAGAAGAGCGAAGAGGAATGTATGGAGAGCGGGAGCGCAAAAGTGAAAGGAGGGGCAGGAGGAGTCCTTATATATACCTCATCGACGCTGGGTGTGCGTTTCCTGATGGTTAGCCCTAGTGGAGTGTATCGTACAAGCAAAGAACGCGATGTATGGTGTGCTGGTAGAACGACGTCGCATACTGAAGTGGGATACCGGTGTTGTGTGGGAGATATGAACTAGTCACATGGCGGATCGATGAATTGTGACGGATAAAAATATAGAAAATACATCAGCAAAAAAGAAATCTGTCTTTTATGCTCCACGGTGAGCCATGTCGTTGAGTTTTACGTTTTGGCTAATCACGAGTGACCCCGATTCATTATGATGCTTCCGATTGTGTCCTCTAATGATCCGATACCAATCTTAATTTTAGGAAAATATGAGCTATTTTTATCAATATCTGATAGACATTTTACATTACAAAGTTGTATGTTATGAACTCAGATTTCTCAACTTCAGTATGTAAAAAGTCCGTGAGTTCTTAATAAAATTTGCTCATATTTTGCAGAAAACAGAATTAATATCATCTTCTTTAGTTAAACTAACGGGATTTTTAATATCGCGATCATAGGACTCACGATTTGCCAAAACGTAAAACTCAATGACGTGAGGCACAGGGGGCAGGCTGCTTTTTTTGCTGATGTAGACAATCCAATAATCGTGAACAGTCTGAGTGTCAATTGAGATTTCCACCGCGTGTGATGAAAGAAATAAGGTTTTAAGCCTCACGAGGATGCAGATGCCAAGAGATCTGAGGTGCGACATCTCTTGGCATCTGCTAAGACCCCATCGACAGCACGAAATGAATCTATCAGGCGCAAGAGCACAACTACCGGTATGATTGCTAATGTGAGTGAAGCCAGACGAACATGAACCGATCTGATAAAGATCGACAGGCAGGCTATAACAAATTTAGACCAATACTCTAAGAACTCTAATGCTAAACAATATCACAAATACTCTATACGTCTAGGTAGACTCAGCAAAGGATAGACGCACCGTCATATCCATCAAACTCTCGGAGGCAAAACTCGAACGGAATCTCTTGAGCTTACGCTCTTCACTCGCATCGTCATCAATAGAGGCACTCAGGCTGCGCTTCGGTACCTCCTTGCTTTCCAAAAATTGCCTTGCTATGGAAACCAAACAAAATCACTTGGACTTGCGCTCATCAGAATTTTCATTGTCAAACAGACCCCTGCCCTTCCGTCACATCGTGCCTTGAGCAGCATGCCGTCCTTCTGCCCACTGTTGTATATTCAACCTGCTCGACGACTTGAGGGTGAGGGGTATACGTTTCGCGGGGGATTCCCTTCTCTCTCTAACTGGGGATGTCAACATCCCAACGCTGCCCTCGCCTCCATCTCCGGTGCCGGAGACATCTGATGATATGCTGGATAATGCTGCAAGTAAAGCGTCAGAGCCATCTCCCTCTTAAGGTTCCTCTGCTTCATTAACCGGCCCGGGATCAGCTCTGGCCTCCGGTTGTCGTGTGCCATGCATTACAAACCTACGTACTGGTGCTTCACGAATACGTGCTGGTGCTTCATGAGCCCAATTGGAGACGGCACCTTGAGGAAGATAGTTGTGCCCCCTCAACGCCGGTATGGGTTCCCTACTTGCGTTATTCGGATGATGGCAATAGATCAAGAGATCAAGCGGGTCTTCAAGAACTGGATTCGATAGAAGCCAGGCCCTTATCATTTCATCGTCATCGATGAAGACATAATTGACCCAAGAGAGCGGCATGTGGGGATAGTCTCGTAGTCGTCGGCATCCTTCACCGGTAGCACCAATTATTTACTGAATTGTGTCATGTGGTACGGATCTCGCAATCATTGCTGACAGTCCACGGATGTCATAGGAATCCAACTCAGCAAACCGGACCCCGTTGACACGGCGTCAATTGAGAGGGCGATAATTTGGGGAGCCTGCATCACTATTAGCTGCGTGGCGGATCTACACAATACGCACTGCACGTGGATGTACAAGTAGAGCACTCCAATCTACAACTCCATAGTCAGTAAGTAAAAAACCCAAATATGCGGATTATTTTGAAAAGGACTCACCTGTTGGCGCCCGACGATTTACCGGGGGATCAGGGAGGATCAGTGCCGGTGCAGGGCAGTTTGCTGGGCTGCCAGCTGAGCTACTGCTTGAGCTACCGGCCGAACCACCGGGTGGGGTATAGAGTATGATTGGTGCTTGGGGCGAGTGTCCTTGCACCGGAACAACATCCGGATCGACTTGTCCTTGCACTTGTGGTTGGTCAAAGGGCGATGGAGGTGAGCCAGGCACTAATCCTACTCGACTTGAATAAGGTATTCCCTGTCCTTGCGCCCAAAAAGTACCCGGAAAGGCTTGTCCTTGCGCTTGCGGTTAGTCAAAGGGTGATGGAGGTGAGCCAGACACTAATCTTACTCGACTCGAATAAGGTATTCCCCATTTTTACACCCGAACAACACCCGGGGCGGCTTGTCCTTGCGCACGCGGTTGGTTAATCGGCGGTTGAGGGAGGGGTATATCAGCAAAAATTCTAATATGCGTCCTGAGCGTCCTGTGCTTCCGATGCTCGGGACGCTCAAAACGTCAACCGCGATTCTAGAAGCAATGTCCGTGTGAGGTTCCATCTGGACGTTGCCATCCCCGTCACACCGCATCCTGACGCCATCCCGACGTCGATCCCTGCATCCTCTCCTTCCTGAAGACGTCCAATGCTCCGCCCCTGCGTCCCGACGCCTTCTGATTTTCCCCTCTCCCTTCCTGACGGCCTCAGATTCTAGCCTCTCGCATCCTGACGGCCTCTGTTTCTCGCCTCTCACCTCCTGACGATCACCTTCTCGACCAATCGCATTATGATGCAGCTTACTTTTGCTATCACGTCCCGATGCTGCTTGGTGCTCTTTGGACGCCTGCAGGATACCATCTGAGGCTAGGCCAAAGTCTCCTGATGCCGTCGAGAATCCTTACGTCTATCTTCCAGACGCCTTCGAGATTGCTCAACATCTTACACGCCGGTTCACGACTTCGTCACTAGTACTAGTACTTCACGCCTGGTACTCTATTAAGCTTTGTTCCCATATTTTATTTTATCTACTACTATTACATTGTGATCGCCTCGACGTCCTGTAGTGATGGGCACGATGGGCACGATCATGCTCGAGCATCGAGCATGATCGTGCCCATCACTACGTCCTGCTCACACCGCTCGGCCTAGTAAATCAATTTATTCTATATGACCTCGTCGCCGTTTTGGCGAACGTTCTCCCCCGCAGCTGCCTGATCTTCCTGAAAGTCATCCAGGTTCAGGGAAAGGCGACTGGCTAGATCTGGGTTGGCAGCGCTCTCCTGCTCCTGCTCCAGCGTCAAGTCTAGTGAGTCATCAAAAGTCACCGACTCAGCATCCAAGCCTCGAAGCGCCCGAGCAAAGGCCGACTGGCTAAAGTCAAATGACTTGGCGCTCTCCTGGTGTCCTTCTAGGACCCTGCCGTCGGTGTTGATTGGGGTCGGTTCTCGCGCAGCTGCTCATCTGGGCTCCTGGCTGGATAGCTCATGCTCCAGTTGACTCTCCAGGCGTCCTACTAGGCCCCTCGCTCCAGTGTTGATTGGTGTCGGTTCTCACGCAGCGGGTCGTCTCAGATTCCGGCTGGATAGCTGATGCTCCAGTTCCGCGTGAACTGCCTCATGATTGTCGGCAAAGCCTTCACGCCTCTCCTTCAGAACTTGATTTTCTTGGTTAACCTTATCCATGATCGTTTCACGCAGATTCCGGAGCATCAGCTCTTGCGTCGCCCTTGGGAACCCCCGTCATGTGTTCCTCTACCGTAAGAAAAGATCTTGCGAATTTGTGAGCTCTCTACATCTTGAACGAACGGAACGAAAGGACTGGATATCAGGAAACTCTTACCTTTGACGGCCTCAGACTTGAACTCCGGAGGGTCAAGGAGTGCCCCAGTTTGCCACGCCCGCAGGGTATGGCAGAGTATTGCACATGTGAGGCAGACGATCGTCTCATTGATACACTCTAAAAAACCCGGGTTTAAGATCCCCACCGTTCTCTTGCCCTTGAAATACTTACCATATATTGCGTCGGCAATCTGGGGCGCAAGGAACCGGAAGGTTATTTCCTACGCCCAGTTCATAGTCAGTAGTGATCCAAAATCCGGGTTTCTCAATCCGTGATACCAACCTCATATCCATCTGAGGGACACATGAACCTGTCCTCTTTGAGGAGGTATTCGACCCTACCCGCGATAGCTGTCGGGTCACCTCCCAATTCGTATAATTTCTTTATGTTATTTTTTATATAATATACGAATTGCCCCCGCACAGCCGAGTGTTTTTGCCGTATCTTTGATAGTTAGTAAAACACCCTGTATCTTATCACGTCCGAATGCACTTACAAGGTCAAGACTTTTCTCAGATGCTTCAATATTCCCGGCGTCCGCAATCTCATCCTGCGCGCGACTCCAAACACCGTGCACCGCTAACGTCAAAGTAACCGGGTCCGGGAGTGGATCAACAAAGAGGGTGTACTGAAGCATCAGATATTTTGCCACGACTACTATTTCTCCTTCTACCCCGGTCACCGTGTTTCGCTGTGAGTTGGTTATGCCCCTGATGCGCCCGGGCTGTGGTGTGGTTAGTTCGCTTGTTGGTGGGCTCGAGCTTCTAACACCAGATGTAGTAGTACTAGGGATTCCAAGTGGAGACGAATACTGTGCTGTACTTGATGACTGGAACGCTGGTGGGGTGTAGGCCCTGCCGGGAATTATCCTTACACGAGCCGTGGGGTCCGCCAGACAAGAGTTGTGTCCTGCGATCCGGAGGTGGTCGAAAGTCGCACGGTTCTTAGGTTATTGTTTCCCTGTCTCTCAGCCGTTTGAGACCCCCGAAGTCATCAGGATAGAGTGCCATCTGCGCCATCGAGGACTTCTACATCAGGTTCGGTGTCTTGTTCCGTTTCTTCCCCGTCGTCTGAATCATGGTACTCCTCATCGCCACTATCGTCGCTAAGATGAACAGGTTCCAGATGTCCTTGTCCATCAGGCTCCATCTCAGGTTCGGTATACGCGGTAGTCTGAATTGTGCTCCTGCGTGGGCGCTTTGGCGGTCTTCCTTGAAGACGTCCGGCAATTGGGAGTGGGGAAGAATTCCGACTTGATAACTGGTCGTTCGGTGGCGTGCTATGGAAGCTGCCTGGTTCATTCTGCTGTGTTCCCGATCCAGACTCCTCCGGTACGACGTCGTGTCCACGTCTGTTCTGATTGCCTGCTCGGGTAGTTGGCTGACTGGATACCATGGTGTCGGGTACGGCGCCGCGCCTACGTCTGCTCAGATTGCCCACTCGGGGAGTTGGCTGACTGGATCCTATGCTGTCGGGTACAAGTTCACGCCTACGCCCGTTCAGATTGCCTACTCGGGCAGTTGGCTGACTGGATCCCATGGTGTCGGGTACAACTTCGCGCCTACGCCCGTTCAGATTGCCCACTCGGGCAGTTGGCTGACTCCGTGAATTCGAATGCATGGTGGGATACTGGACCGTTAGCGAGCGTTGGGTAAGATAGGAATCAGGACGTATGACAATTGAAATATATGTCCCGCGTTGTGAAGGCTAGGAGTCTATGTAGATTCTTGTGTTGAATAGGACGCGTTAGGTCTTATACCCGTACACTAAGATTTAGGGGGTTGGTAGCCTCACAGACTATCACTCGGTATGCAAGAGCAAACGACGCCTACGCAAAGGGGGTTTGGGAGTGTTCAATACTGCGTTCGTGATCTAGGCTTTCTTGAATCTCATAGGACTCACTGGTCCGTCGTGGAAAATATTAGACGAAATGAAGGTGTCGCTAGTGTCGGGGCTAGGCAAAATCTAGCTGCAAGGGGTGTTGTTTAGCGATGTGGGCTGCCCGCGAGACATCGCCATGCCAAAAGAGCACTAGGAGTATCTACTCCCATCTCTGAACAGCAGCGCTGAAAGCACTAGAAACCGTATGTAAGGAGTTCACCTAGCGAATAAGTAAAACACTGTCAGTTCACGCCAGACCGGATATAGCCATGCACAGTCTATCACTCGGTATGCAACTGAAAGAATTGGCCGGGAAACGGGCTCAATCCGTTGCCGGCGACCCAGACAATCTCAAGTCCTGGAGTCAGCACATTCTCGCGAAGAGAGTTAGATGGAGTGAAGGAGTGCGCGATCCGAGTAAAAATTCACCTACGAAACTGCGTTTTCAGAATCGTTCTTGTGCTTTGGAGGAGACATACTGATCTATAGGACTAGACACTGACAATTCGGTACTCGGGCGTCAGAAAAATTATGTGAAATGAAAGAGTAGCCAACATGCTGGCTGGGCGAAATCTAGCTGCAAGGGGTGTCGGTTAGCGACGAGGGGTTGCTCGCGAGACACTCGCTACGCCGAAAGAAGATTAGGATTATCTACCCTCATTTCTGGATGTCGAATCGGAGCGCTGGGCGCCTTAGAACCTGTACGCAAGGGGCTCGCGAATAAGCTAACGCAGTCGGTCTGTTCACGCGATACCAGATATAGACGTGCACAGACTATCACTCGGTATGCGAGTGAATGAATTGGCTGGGGAACGGGTTTTGAGGATCGTCAAACTTACGCTCGCGACGCAGACAATCTTAACTCCCGGAGGGCTCAGCACAAAGTCGTAAAAGAAGAATTAGTGAAACCGAGTTATCGCTCATCTCATTCGCCACGCCTAAAAAGACTTGGCGGCATGTACTCTCATCTCTCGACGCCCAATTAGCGCAGCTGAACCCATGTAAAAATATGTAAAAAGACTTGGCAGTATGTACCTTCATCTCCTGACGTCCAATTAGCGCAGCTGAACCTAATGTAAAAATAAGCACTAAGATCATAGCCTAGCGATAGACCCACGTAGTTTGTGGACGCTAGCCTGGATAACATCCTAGAATGAGATGTGCGCCAATTATAGTACGAGAAAATTCCGAAAGGTAACGAATACCAGGTGCCAAAGCAACTTGAAGGGGGCCTCTGGGTTTGATTACTATTACTATTATACAAGCGACAACAACCCACGAAAATCTAAAGAATGCCAGACGACTAGAAAAGATGTATCAAAAAAAAAGGGAATTTGGGCGGTGGAAAAAACGTGAAGATATTTATGTTCAGTGACGTCTGCGGCGACTTGGCCCTCGACGGGGGATAGGCGTCGGGGGTTCAGGCTGGTCGTGCCATTTAAGACTAGATGTGTCAGCTTGGCCTTTGGCTTT
>NESQ01000730.1:0-16739 GCA_003070745.1 Tuber borchii
TCGTCCTGTGCATATCGTATGTTTCTCTTCTCTTGTCGAGTGGTCTGATTTCTCGTTCGTTTCTTGTCGTATGATTCTTCGGTTGCATAGCCTGTTTCTTTTCATGCCTCTCGTGTTGTAATTGTTTGGTTATTTCTTGTCTTCTGACCTTTCTTTGCATCGGATAATACTTATCATGCATTCCATGTCGTAATTTTTCGGTCGCTTGTTGTCTTCTGATCCTTTCTTGCATCGGCTAATGCTTATCCTTCATCCCGTGTCGTAATCCTTTGGTCGCTTGTTGTCTTCTGATCCTTTCTTGCATCGGCTAATGCTTATCCTTCATCCCGTGTCGTAATCCTTTGGTCGTTTGTTGTCTTCTGATCATTTCGTGCATCGGTTAATGCTTATCATGCATCCCGTGTCGTAATCCTTCGGTCGCTTGTTGTCTTCTGATTATTTCGTGCATCCGCTTTCCATCGCAGATAAACCCTTTGGTTTCTCCTTGGTCGGTTGATCAGAGACAACATTCCCTATGGCTACTAATGTCCAATAGGTACTTCCATCCAGTGGGGTGTTCCCACGGCGTGTTGCTTCTTTTCTTCCTTCCTCTTCTTTTCTTGTTTGTTGTTTCGATATCTGAGTACTCTTGACTCTTATCGTTCATGGCCGTCGTTCATCCGCTATCCTGTGCAGAGAGGTTTCTTGTTGTTGTTTCGATAGCTGAGTACTCTTGACTCCTATCGTTCATGGCCGTCGTTCATCCGCTATCCTGTGCAGAGAGTTTTCTTGTTGTTGTTTCGATAGCTGAGTACTCTTGACTCCTATCGTTCATGGCCGTCGTTCATCCGCTATCCTGTGCAGATAGGTTTCTTGTTGTTGTTTCGTGGTAGGTGACCGACTTCCCTATGACTTCTGAGGTTCATAGGTACTTCCATCGTTTGATTCGAGTCAATCGTGTGTGGTTCCTTTCCATCTTGTATGTAGCTAACTGTACTTTTACAGTTGCTTCCTTTGTTGCGAGACAAGTAGCTCATTTCTTCCCCCCCTCCGAGGCGAGTATTTCAGTAGCTCATTTCTTCCCCCCCTCCGAGGCGAGTATTGTTTTCGCTCCCCTCCCCCTAGCCTTGGTCCCACAAGGCTATCATTTCAGAAAAAAAATTTCCTGAATTTTAACTTCTCAAGTAGGGGTGAGATCTTTCCGTTTTAACTTGGAAGTAGATCTCTAGGAGTAAAATCGTTCTTTGTTCGTCTTCGCTTCATTCTCATTCGCTTGTCGATATCGTTTTCGTTGAACCTTGCTGTTGGTAGGTTCATTCGTACTTCATTCGTCTTTGCTTCTCTCTCGTTCGCTTGTCGATATCATTCTCATTGAACCTTGCTGTTGATAGGTTCATTCGTACTTCCTTCGTCTTCGCTTCTCTCTCGTTCGCTTGTCGATATCGTTCTCATTGAACCTTGCTATTGATAGGTTCATTCGTACTTCCTTCGTCTTCGCTTCTCTCTCGTTCGCTTGTCGGTATCGTTCTCATTGAACCTTGCTATTGATAGGTTCATTCGTACTTCCTTCGTCTTCGCTTCTCTCTCGTTCGCTTGTCGATATCGTTCTCCTTGAACCTTGTTGTTGATAGGTTCATTCGTACTTCCTTCGTCTTCGCTGCTCTCTCGTTCGCTTGTCGATATCGTTCTCCTTGAACCTTGTTGTTGATAGGTTCATTCGTACTTCCTTCGTCTTCGCTTCTCTCTCGTTCGTTTGTCGATATCGTTCTCATTGAACCTTGCTATTGATAGGTTCATTCGTACTTCCTTCGTCTTCGCTTCTCTCTCGTTCGCTTGTCGATATCGTTCTCCTTCAACCTTGTAAGGGGTGTGCCTTCTTCCCTCAGGCTCTCCTGACCCCCTTACTAGCTCATTTCTCCCCAGCTCTGGTCCTACAGAGCGACCCTCCGAGCCCCCCTCTTCCCCCCATAGGGTGTAGAATATTAGAAAAAAAAATTTCCGATTTTGGGGTCGGTTTCTGTCTTCTTGTCTGGCTGTTTTTGTCGTTCGTCTTTGTATATCCTTGGTTCATAATTCGCCAGATCTATCCTGTTGTGTTTTTGACTCGATGTCCCAGTAAAGGGTTCCAGTCCTTGTCCTTTGATGTCCGATCGTGTTGTTCGTCCGGATTCCAGTTTCTTCATAGCCCCCCATGCAGGGCTCTTTTCCTAGGACCCACGCCGTAGGGTCCTCTCCCCCGCTCAGGTACTCCCCTTGAAAGGGTTTGTAGTCCTGAGGGTATTCCCTGTCCATGTCCCTTTGGTGATCGTCAGGTATTGAAAAGGGAGACGCAGTCAAATGTAACTTTCCATGTTTGCGAGATGTGGTGCAATAGGTGACGATCAATCCTTATAGTAGAGGAGAACACTCTTAGGCCGTTCCTACGTTGCCAACATGATACAACGCTGTTCTCTTACTAAGTTGATTTATAAAGAAGGGATATAAAGAAGTATCATTCAAGATAGTAGATAGGAAAGTACTTAGATGACTGCGTGAGGAGCTAACTACAGGTCCCAAGCCTCGCCTTTTATATCGGCGCCTCCTCACATACCTAACCCTGGTGACTCATACCTCCAAGTCACACGCCCCTATGACTCTAAGCGAGTCATAGTGTGAAATCCATCAGCTGACTCCTATGAGTCAACTGCGCAATACATAAAACCACTCATCGCGCTCCTAACTAGTCATGTGTCCAAAGGGGTCACATGCGCGAAACTCATGACTCATAACTATGAGTCATGTGCAAAATACATCTCAAGTGACCACCAAGTGTGGTCACGCGCATAACATAAACATATAACAATAATAACTATGGCTTCGCAAGTGCGAGTCATGTGAGAGGAAACACAAACCTACTATTCATAACCGTGAATAGGGTGAAACCAATTCCTTCACTAGTCACCATTTGTGACAACCATATGGAAAACGCCGCACTACACGGGATAAAAACCAACACCTGTCCTAAATGTGAGGTCCCTCCTCATGAGTTAGGAACCGGCGCCAATCATCATCGGGCTAGAAATTACGCAAGAAACGAACGTTACGAACGCCTTGGTATAAAGACGGGGCAAAATATTTTTCAAGGACTTGAAAGAGTTTCGGCACCTGATCTGCACATGCCGGATTTGCTACATACGATTTATCTAGGACTATTCAAGCATATGATGGAATGGATACAGGGATTTCTCAAGAAACACTCACGACAGCAGGCGTTCGACGACGCCTAGAAGGCTTTGCCGCCGTACCTGGGATTCTATGCGCCCAAAAAAGCTTACCGTGAGATTACGCAGTGGCAAGGAAAGGAGATGAGGGTTCTAGGGCGGTGTCTGTTGGGAGTCCTCGCCGTGGCATTGAGACAGCCTGATAGCACACAAGTACAACCTTTCAAACGTGCGCTCATCTGCGTCGGGTCGCTACTTGATTTTAGCATGATGGCTCAATACCCAAGCCATACAGACGAGACCATACAGTATATGGAAAACTATGCGAAGCGTTTTCACGAGACGAAAAATATCTTCTTGGAGTTTAGGATATCGAAACAGACGCAGGCCAAGGCTGATGAGCTGCGCAAGGAGCTACGCCGCCAGCGTACGCTAGTAAACCAGTCAGTCGCTAGATCGAAGAGGCCCCGGGTACGCGAGGAAGACCGCCAAGAAGAAAACGACCAACGTATGGACTTGATCCACGCCGAATCCCATTTCAACTTTATTAAGATGCATCTAATAATTCACTTTCGCGAGCACATCTACCAGTTTGGCAATATTCCTATGTATTCTACCGAGTTTGGAGAGCTCGCGCACAAGGAGCAGATCAAGGACGGGTATCGACGTTCAAACAAAATTGACGCAGCGCGACAGATACTAAGCAGCTACGGCCGGCAGCATGCGATCCGGATGAGACTTTTGAACTTAGAATTCCTGCGACGTACGGGAGCAGATCTACCAGCGGAGGTAGTCGAGCATTTAGAGAAAACGAGAACCGCGTCAGTCCCACCTGCCTATCATAGGATTCTGAAAGGACGTCGTGATGAGATACGCAACCTCGTCGATATTAGCAGAGTGTCCGATATCTCCCTGGAAACAATTTGTCGAGAATTGATACGATATAGCCGACTGAACCTGCCACTCGGGCGCCGGCTTCCTGAAGATCTGGCGGTACTTCGATCGCTACCGGTTGAACTAATGACGACACTTGAAATCCCAGTGCTTGCGTTCCAGGAAACCGATGTTTACGACATACACCGGGCCCGGTGCACTGGTACTCGACTCTTCCGTAACCAGGCGAGCAGGAATGATTCTATTTGGATACAGGCTGGTGGCGAGCAGACGTATGGTGCGCTTAGGGGGCGTGTCCCGGCGAAGCTCATAGCTCTTTTCAAAATCAGGGATTACACGCACCAGGAAACTATCTACCGCCTTGCAGGCGTTCAATTGATGAGTGTGGTTAACTCAGGGCGCCCGTCAGACGTACACGGCCTTGTGACGGTTCATCTGAGGGATGACGCCCGGGAACTGACAATTGTGGATATAGGAACGATCATATGCCTTGCACATCTCATACCAGAAACGGACCGGCGCTGGCTTGTCAACAGCAGGATCGATTTAAGGACGTTTAACGAGATCTATTGAACCACGCAAAAGGGGGCTGGTCCTATATGATTTAACACGGATGTATATAAGTTATTAAAGTTGGGCTCCGTCGCTCCCACGCCCTGGCTCCCCGACGGAGCCAGGGCGTGGGAAACAACGGAGCCAGGGCGTGGGAAACGACTGAGCCAGGGCGTGGGAAACGGCGGAGCCAGGGCGTGGGAAACGGCGGAGCCAGGAGGTTGGAAAGAGATCAGTATATAGACGAAAGAGATCAGGAGTAGTATATACTAGTAGACATAGAAATTGAAATTTATTGAATTACGCTAGTCAGACCGTGGGTGAAATTTACAAGTATCGTGGGCTAGAGCTAGTAGTACGTCGCTCCCCCGAAAGAGATTGGACGTCGCTCCATGAGTGAGAGAGTGCGTCGGGAGGAGACCGAGAAGGGGCAGGGAAAGAGGGTGTATTGGGGAGGCGTCGGGACGTAGGAAAGAGGGTAGGAAGGAAGAGGAGCGTCCTGACGATACATTAGGGCCAGGGGCGGTGGGGAGGCGCCAGGACGCCAGTGGAGTGAAACCCAGCTTTCAGACGCAACGGGCGTTAAAACTAACGTCAGGACGCACGGGACGCAGGGGACGAAAAATTTGATGAGTGATACGTCAGGACGCAGCGCCCGCGCGTCAGACGCATGTTAAATTTTTGCTGATGGAGTAGAGAGTGCATGTTATGACGTGAAGAACGTCCCCAGGGGGACGAAATCCATAACGGAGAAATCAAGGGGAAGGGAGAGCGCTAAGGGCGTGATGGGGCGCTGAGACAGGCAAGGTTGTTCCGGACACGCACAGGTACAAAGCGGACGCACAACAGCCAAAATGGCCTGGATAGAAATGCAAAAAAAAACAGGGGTCAGTTAAGCGAGACCTCCTCGCTAGTGGAGCAAGCTACGGGCCACCTGCAAAAGAGGACGATAAATGGCGCCGAAGGCATGTATGGAGCTTTCAGAAGGCCTGTTGGGTCTTTAGGAAAGGCGGTAAATGTATGAGGGACAGGAGGGACCGGGGGAGGTGGTATTACTAGCAGATACAGGGAGATATGTAGGTAATACATGAGGGAGAATTTTTTTTGCTGATGTTGATCCTCGATCAACAATCGTTGGTCCTTCAGTCGTTCTTGGACGCGGTCCCGTTCTCCTAGCAGTTCGTCAATCTGCCTTCATAGAGTATCCGGGTCAGGATCCGTCGTCGTTTCTGAATTTTCGCCCCCTGTTCTACCAACCGTGTCCTGACGGTTTCTCTTGCTTTCCGCGTTTTTTTGTCCCTTTTTGTAAGGGGTTCTTTCCTTCATTCCGACCTCGGGTAGTAGCCGGCCTTGATTTTCTCATTCTTATGAGACCGGCAGTCTTTTTGAAAACATTGTTCCCAATGTATCTTTTTGTGTTCTTTGTTCGAGGTTCGTCCTTTTGGTTTTGGTTCTTGTGGGTACCACCTCTGTCCTTGTTTCTCGCTATGGTGCACGAAGCACCCATTGTCGTAACATGCCGTCCACGATAGTCCATTGTGTTTTGCCGTTTCAATGGCCTTCGCTTGTCTTTCGTTCAGTTCCTGTTCCGTTGGCATGTTGTAGCCCGGGCTAGTAGGCGGAAATGGCCCTGGCTCGGATTCCTTGTCTCCCCATCCTTGGTCTGGCTTGAGCTCGATTTTGAGCTCTACCCAGTCTTGGCTTACTTGGGTATCGTTGGTGGAAGTGGAAGATTGCATGTTGTGCGTTGTTGAAGTTTTCTGAGGGGTACTAGACTTTGTCGTGTTCTGGTGAGTATCCTTTCCACTTAGCTCGGTATTGGAGCTTTTCGAAGTGGAGTCGAGAGTCGATTATTTCGTCGAGTTCGTATTCTTGTTCGCCTTCGATTTCGATAGGCGGAGGGGGTTCTTGAATTTGGGAAGGAAATCGGTTGTCTTGGTAAGGTTCGAGCAGTGAGATGTGGAATGTGTTGTGTATTGCCATTGATGGCGGTAGGTCCAGCTTATAAGCGCTCGTTCCAATCTTTGTCAGGATTTTGAATGGCCCGATTTTCTTGTAATCCAGTTTCTTTGATGGTCTCGTGGTCTTGATATTTCGCGGTAGTAACCACACTTTATCTCCTGATTGTAAGTTCGGATCGGGTTTTCGGTGTCGATCGTAATATTCTTTTTGTCGTAATTGGGCTGCCACCATTTCGTTTCGTAATGACTCATGTAGTTGAGTCATTTCTTCTGGTTTCTTTTGGTTTCCTTGGATGAGGTGTCCTATCATCTCGTATTCGGGGTTGATTCCGTAGTTTGCAAAGAAGGGCGTGTTCTTGATTGTTTCTTGATATCCGTTGTTGTATGCAAACTCTGCTAGTGGCAGATATCCACACCAATCGTCTTGTTGGTAGTTGATATATGCTCGGAGATATTGTTCAAATATCGCGTTTGTCCTTTCTGTTTGTCCGTCCGTTTGAGGATGAAACGCTGTGCTTAATCTTCGCTCGATTCCGAGTTCTTCCGTTGTCTTTTTCCATAGGTCTGACGTGAATATCGTTCCCCTATCGGTGATGATGTCTCGTGGTATCCCATGCAATCTCACTATTTCTTTCATAAACAGTTTTGCAAATTGCCGTGCGTCCAGATTTTTTCTGCATGGAATAAAGTGACTCATTTTGGTCAGACGATCGATGACGACTAGTATCGTATCATGTCCTTCTGATTTTGGAAGGTCTGTGATAAAATCCATTGCGATCGATTTCCAAGGTCGGTCTGGTGCTTCGTTTGACTGGAGGAGTCCGTATGGTGCATGTCGTATGACTTTGGTCCTTTGACATGTGTCGCAATTCTTGACGTATCTTTTGATAGTTTCTCTTATCTTTGGCCAGTAATATCGTCTTCCGATAAGCTCGGTAGTTTTTGCCGTTCCTCCATGCCCCGCTTGTGGTTGATCGTGATGTTTTGAGATAAGAGTCGTTCTTATCTCTTCGTGTTCGGGGACCCATATTTTTCCTTGATACCATAGGTATCCGTCCTTCCATTGGCATAGCCCTAGTGCAACTCCTTTCAGCTCCTTTTCTCCCGTTTCCAAAGCTCGTCTAATAGTTTGGATTCCTTCGTCTGTTTTTGATGTTTCTCGTATCGTTTCCTCGTCTTTGTCGTGGAACTCCGTTAGTTCCATTTCTTCGATTGTTGCTTCTTCCCAGAATTGTTCTTTGGGTAGTAGTATTCCTTCCTGTTTCGCCAGCTGTTTTTCCTTCAGAGTTTGTATGTCCCCTGTTCTTCTTGTGAGGGCATCTGGTTTTCCCCCTTCTCTTTCTGGTCGATATATGATCCTGAAGTTGTATTGGCTCAACTTCCTTACCCATCGCCTTTGTCTATCCGTTAAGGCCTTGGTGGTCATGAACGTTGTAAGGTTCTTGTGGTCGGTAAAGACTTGAATGCGATATCTGCTTCCTTGGGTATATCTTCTCCATTCCTCGAAAGCTTGTACCACGGCTAATAATTCTTTGTCGTGTACGTCATAGTTGAGTTGCGCATCCCTCATTCCTTTGGATCGATAAGCCACGGGTCTCCATTTCCCATCTTCACATTGTTGTGATAGTATGCCTGAGCATACGTATTTCGACGCGTCCGTTTCGATTTTGATAGGTCTCCTGGGATCGAAGTGTACTAGCACCGGAGTCGTGGTGAGTGCTTTTCGGAGTCCATCGAAAGCTTGTTCTTCTTCGGTTTCCCATTTCCATTTGCCATCGTATTTTTTATGTGTTCTTTCGTATAGTGGTTTTGCTATTCTGCTGAATCCTTGGATGAACCTCCGATAAAAGTTGCAGAATCCCAAGAATCGTTGGATTTCGGTTTTTGTCTTTGGCGGTTGCCATTCCCATATTGCTTGAGTTTTGACTGTGTCCACTTTGACTCCTTCTTGGCTGACCACGAATCCTAGGTATTCCGTTTCCTTTTTATGGAATTCGCATTTTGAAGGTTTGACCTTCATTCCTGATGGTCGAAGAGCTTTCAGTATGTTTTTGACGTCCTCTTGGTGTTGTTTTAGGTTGTTTGAGTATATGAGGATGTCGTCCAGATATACTATACAACACATATCGATGTATCGTAGTAGTACTCTGTTGATCCATTTTTGGAACGCGGCCGGTGCATTGCATAGTCCAAATGGTACCACCAGATATTCGTAAGTTCCCAACTTGCTGCTGAAAGTTGTTTTATGTTCGTCGCCTTCCCTTATTCTGATGTTGTGGTAGACATCCTTGATGTCCAACTTCGTGAAGTATTTGGCGGTGCTCAACCGGTCCAATGCTTCGCCTATTAGTGGTAACGGGTATCGGTCCTTTTTTGTAACTTCGTTGAGCCCTCGATAGTCCACACATAACCGTAGGCTTCCATCCTTTTTCTTGACGAACATAATTGGTGAGGCTCTTTCAGCCTTCACTTCTCTTATCCATCCTCTCGCTTCATTCTGCTTGATGTATTTGTGCAGTTCTTGAATCTCGTCATAGCTGAGGGGATATATCTTTTTGTCCGGTACTTCTTCCCCGGGTTCCAGGTCGATTCCCAAGTCGATTCCTTTTCGATGTGGGGGTAGTGTTGTCTTTTCTCCTTTTTCGAACACATCGAGGTATTCGTGATATTCTTTTGTTATCGTCTCTTGGAGGTTGTGTCTTTCTTCCTCCTTCTTCTTTTGTCTATCCTTGATTGCCAATTCGGTACTGATATTAATTTTTTCCAGATAAATTTCGTCGTGGACTGTGTCCCATCGTAGGATACCCGTTGTCTCCCCTCTTCGGTAAAAACTTCCGAATGCTTTGGCCGATATTTCGCATATGTGAATCGGTTTTCTGTCTTTCCCCGAACCGTCTGTGCTTCCGAATCCTTTGGTTCCTCGGCTCGTTCGTTTTAGTTCTTGAACTTCCTGTAGTTCTTCCATGTTGACTTTTTCAATAATCAATTGTGCGATTCGATCGCCTTGTTCCACTTGGAACTGGTTGATACCTTGATTGACCAAGACCACCTTTATTTCCCCGGTATAATCTGCGTCTATTACCCCCGCATTTGTTGTGAGTCTATGTTTGACTGCTAATCCACTTCGCGGAGCGATGCGTCCGTAGGTATTTTGAGGTAGTCTGATGGCTATCCCGGTTCGAACCGTTTTTTGTTCTCCTGCAAGTATACAGACTTGCTCGTTGGCGTACAGGTCGTGTCCTGCCGCCTCCTTCGATCCTTTCGTAGGCATTCTAGCCTGAGGAGATAGTCTCTGAACTTGGACTCGTGCGTTCCCCTCCACTTGTACTTCTGAGTACTTGGTGACAAGGTTTTCTTCCAGGGCTTCATCCTCTGGTACTGCATACGCAACGGGCGAACTGTTGAGACACCATGTCGTACATCGTTCGCTGTTAAACGTGATCTTTTTCTGATCCCAATCAATTGTGGGATTGTGCGTTCGTAACCATGGCATTCCTAAAATGACTTCATGGTTTTGGAGATTTGCCACTTGAAATGTTGCCAATTCCCTATGGCTGTTGATGTCCATAGGTACTTTCGCCATATGGGTAACTGGACCCATAGCGCTTGGTTTTCCATCCGCGAGGTAAATCTCTCTTCTTTTCTTGGCCTTTGTTTTCATAATTCCGTGTTTCGTGCATATTCCTTCGTCGATAAAGTCTGCAGTGGCCCCTGAATCGATCATCGCGTTTATCGTAACTGATTCCTTTTTTCCGTGTAGTTGTATCTTGATCATGATATGATCATTTTCTCGTTCGAGGGATTCCGTGTAATTGAGTGCCGCGTAATAATTTTCTATGATGATGGGTTTTCGTTCTGGTCTGTCCCTAGTACCATCCTTTACTGGGGACTTTCGTCGTTTCCCGACTGTTCGGCGTCTTCCTTGACCTCGATCTCCTTGATACTTGGCTTTGCTGCCCAAGGTCCCACCCTTCTTCTGAACTCTCCTTGTTTGGGTGTTGTGGTGTAATTCCTTCCATCCCTTGGTCGGTCGCAGTTTCGTACCTGGTGTCCTGCCCCTGCGCATTTGAGGCATAGTTTTTCCCTTATTCTTCTTTTGAATTCTTCAGGGTGTAGTCTTGGTTTCCTTCTTGTCGCGTCCAACTCCATTGGATCTCCTTCCGAAGGGTTGTTGTTTGTTGGTCTGAAGGTCCCGTTCAGATTTCGTGATGTGTTGGTTGTTTTTTCCGTTGTTCCCTTTTTTTGGATATGTTTGACTGTTGCCAACTTGGTTTCTTTCTTGATTGCCCATTTGGCTAATGTCTCTGTGCTGACGAAATCTCCACTATCCGTCCCCCATGCTTCTTGAAGTGCCGTGTTCATTCCTGTAAGTAGACATTCTCCTGCTGTATGGTCGTCCAGGTCTGCCTCTGTGGCTGCAAGTCGGAACTCGTTCCAGTATTCCGTCATGGTTCTGTTTCCTTGTCGTAATTTTTGTATTTTGAGTCTTGCTTCTCCCATAGCGTCAATGGCTCCGAATTGATCTCTAACTTCTTCTGCAAATGCTTCCCACGTTTCCCATTCGTGAGAGAGTCGTCCTTCCGCATATGGTGTTATCCATGCTCCTGCATCCCCTCTTAAGAGGCTTGCGGCGTATAGTATTCTATCAGCGTGATGGCCTTCCGTCCATCCCACCGCGGAGAAGTAGACTTTAAGCTGTGCTAGCCATCCTCGTAGTTTGGTTCGTTCTCCTGTGAACGTTTCTGGTTCTTTGATCTTTGGTCTTCGATTGCCTCCAGTGAGGTTTGTTATGATTTGCTGTAGTTGACCCGTATTGAGTTCCGGCACTTGGGTACCGGCATTTCCTGGGCCTGTTGTATTTCCTTCCGTCGTGTCTGCTGCTCCTGTTGCTAACGACATCGTATTCCTTCGAGTTCCTCCTGGGAGTGTAGTTGCTTCTGATTCGGCTGGCGATGCTGGTTCTGGTGTATCTGGGCTAGTGGCCCTTGATTCTCCTAGCGTCTGGTGTAGTGCTTCTCCTAGTGCAGTAGTGTCGAATGTCGCTACTTCAATATCGTCGTCTTGTGGTGATTCCGTTTTGTCTCTTTCTGGTTAAGTGCTGCTTATGGTGACGCAATCAAATGTTACAATCCTCTTCCGTTCGGGCTATACTTGCAGCAGGTAACCTCTATCTCGCTAGTAATCGTACTATCTTAGATTCGTACGAACAACGACAGCTGAGTATACAGACTCCTGTCTCGTACAATATATCGCTAAGCTCGTGAGAGACACTATGTCTCCGTCCCGATAAAGTATAAAGATAAGGTAGTGTATATTGTAAGGAAATAACTTAGATGATTGCGTGAAGAACTCTAAACTAAGAGGCCGTAAGGGCTCTCTTTTATAACCGTTCTTCCCGCAACTCATGACTCATCCTTCGCATCACATGCCCCTATGACTCATAAGTGAGTCATAGTGTGAAATCCATCAGCTGACTCATACGAGTCACTGCGCACTAACAACTAACAAATCAAAACACAATAAACCTATCATGTGCGCGACTTGCGTCACATGCGTAAAACCCATGACTCGTAATTACAAGTCATGTGCGAAAGTCATAATCATATGACCACAATCGTGAGTCATGTCAAAACAATAAACCAATCATAACAAAGGAATGACACGCTATTGCGTAGTCATGTGAAAATACCTAAACCTATGACTCATAAGTATGAGTCATGTGAAAACCTCTCTTGCTAGTCACCGTTTGTGACATCCGTTGTTATATGCAAACTCTGCCAACGGCAGGTATCCACACCAATCCTCTTCTTGGAGGTTGATGGATGCTCATAGATATTGTTCTAATATAGCGTTTGCCCTTTCTGTTTGCCCGTCGGTCTGAGGGTGGAATGCTGTGCTTAATCCTCGTTCAATTCCGAGTTCTTTCGTCGTCTTTTTCCATAGGTCTGACTTGAATATCGTTCCTCTGTCGGTGATGATGTCTCGTGGTATCCCATGTAACCTGACTATCTCTTTCACAAACAGGTTTGCGAATCGCCGTGCGTCCAAATCTTTTCTCCATAGAACAAAATGACACATTTTGGTCAGGCGATCAATGACGACTAGTATCGTATCATATCCTTCTGATTTTGGAAGGTCTGTGATAAAATCAATCGCGATCGATTTCCAAGGTCTGTCTGGTACTTCGTTTGACTGATGGAGTCCATATGGTGCATGTCGTATGACTTTAGTCCTTTGACATGTGTCGCAATTCTTGACGAATCTTTTGATAGTTTCTCTTATCTTTGGCCAATAATATCGGCTTCCGATAAGCTCGGTAGTTTTCGCCGATCCTCAATGTCCCCCTCGTAGTTGATCGTGATGTTCGGAGATAAGGGCTGTCCTTATCCCTTCATGCTCGGGGACCCATATTTTTCCTTGGTGCCATAGGTATCCGTCTTTCCATTGGCATAGCCCCAATGCAATTCCTTTCAGCTCCTTTTCTCCTGTTTCTAGAGCTCGTTTAATTGTTTGGATTCCTTCGTCTGTCTTTGATGCTTCTCTTATCGTTTCCTTTTCTTTATCGTAGAACTCCGTTCGTTCTATTTCTTCGATTGTTGCTTCTTCCCAGAATTGCTCTTTGGGTAGTAGTATTCCTTCCTGTTTCTCCAGGTCTTTCTCTTTCAGGGTTTGTATGTCCCCTGTTCTTCTGGTGAGTGCATCTGGCTTTCCCCCTTCTCTTCCTGGTCGATATATGATCCCGAAGTTGTATTGGCTCAACTTTCTTACCCATCGTCTTTGTCTGTCCGTTAGGGCCTTGGTGGTCATGAACGTTGTGAGGTTTGTGTAGTCGGTAAAGACCTGAATGCGATATCTGCTTCCTTGAGTATATCTTCTCCATTCCTCAAATGCTTGTACCACGGCTAATAATTCCTTGTCGTGTATGTCGTAGTTGAGTTGAGCATCTCTCATTCCTTTGGATCGATAAGCCACCGGTCTCCATTTCCCGTCTTCGCATTGTTGCGATAGTATGCCTGAGCATACGTATTTTGACGCGTCCCTTTCGATTTTGATAGGTCTCCTTGGATCAAAATGTACTAGTACCGGGGTCGTGGTCAGTGCCTTTCGGAGCCCAAGAAAAGCTTGTTGTTCTTCAGTTCCCCATTTCCATTTGCCATCCTATTTTTTGTCTGTTTGTTCGTATAGCGGTTTTGCTATTCTCCTGAACCCTTGAATAAACCTTCGATAAAAATTGCAGAATCTAAGGAATCGTTGAATTTCTGTTTTTATTTTTGACGATTGCCATTCCCATATTGCCTGAGTTTTGACTGTGTCCACTTTGATTCCTTCCTGGTTGACCACGAATCCTAGGTATTCCGTTTCGTTTTTGTCGAATTCGCATTTTGAAGGTTTAACCTTCATTCCTGATGGTTGAAAAGCTTCCAGGATGTTTTTGACGTCCTTTTGGTGTTATTTTAGGTCGTTTGAGTATATGAGTATGTCGTCCAGATATACTATGCAACACATGTCGATGTATCGTAGTAGTACCCTGTTAATCCATTTTTGGAATGCGGCTGGCGCATTGCATAGTCCAAACGGTACCACCAGGTATTTGTAAGTTCCCAACTTGCTGCTGAAAGTTGTCTTATGTTCGTCGTCTTCCCTTATTCTGATGTTGTGGTAGGCGTCTTTGATGTCTAATTTTTTGAAGTATTTGGCAGTGCTCAGCCGATCCAGCGCTTCCCCTATTAGTGGTAACGGATATCGGTCCTTTTTCGTGACTTCATTGAGCCCTCGATAGTCCACACATAATCGTAGGCTTCCATACGTCTTTTTGACGAACATAATCGGTGAGGCTCTTTCGGCTTTTACCTCTCTTATCTATCCTCTCGCTTCATTTTGCTCTATAGATTTGTGCAGCTCCTGAATCTCATCATAGCTGAGTGGATATATCTTTTTGTCAGGTACCTCTTCCCCTGGTTCCAGGTCGATACCTAGGTGGATTCCTTTTCGATATGGTGGTAGTGTTGTCTTTTCTCCTTTTCGAACACATTGAGGTACTCATGATACTCGCTTACTATAGTTTCTTGGAGGTTGTGTCTTTCTTCCTCCTTCCTCTTTTGTCTTTCCTGAATTGCTAGTTCGGTACTGATATTGATCTTTTCCAGATAGATCTCGTCGTGGACTGGGTCCCATCGTAGGATGCCCGTCGTTTCTCCCCTTCGGTAAAAGTTTCCCAAGGCATTGGCCGATATTTCGCTGATATTGATCATTTTTTGGTCTTTTTCAGCACTCTTTGTACTTCCGAATCCTTTGGTTCCTCAGTCCGTTCTTTTCAGTTCATGAACTTCCTCTAGTTCTTCCGTGTTGACTTTTTCGATAATCAATTGTCCGATTCGATCGCCTTGTTCCACCTGGAATTGGTTGGTTCCTTGATTGACCAGGACCACCTATATTTCCCCGGTATAGTCCGCGTCTATTACCACCGCATTTGTTGTGAGTCTGTGTTTGACTGCTAATCCACTTCGCAGGGCGTTGCGCCCGTAGGTATTTTGAGGTAGTCCGATGGCTATTCCGGTTACGACCATTTTTTGTTCTCCTGCAAGTATGCAGACTTGCTCGTTGGCATACAGGTCATGTCCTGCTGCCCCTTTCGATCCTTTAGTAGGCATCCTAGCCTGAGGAGATAATTTCTGAACTTGGACATGTGCGTCCCTTCCGACCTGTACTTCTGAATATTTGGTAATGAGGTTTTCTTCCAGAGCTTCATCCTCTGGTACTGCATACGCAACCGGCGAACTATTGAGACACCATGTCGTACATCGTTCACTGTTAAACGTGATCTTTTTCTCATCCCAATCGATCTTGGGATTGTGCGTTAGTAACCATGACATTCATAGAATGACTTCATGGTTCTGGAGATTTGCCACTTGAAAGGTCGCCAATTCCCTATGGTTGTTGATGTCCATAGGTACTTTCACCATATGGGAAACTGGACCCATAGCGCTTGGTTTCCCATCCGCGAGGGAAATCTCTCTTCTTTTCTTGGCCTTTGTTTTCGTAATGCCGGGTTTCGTACATATGCCTTCATCGATAAAGGCCTCAGTGGCCCCTGAGTCGATCATCGCGTTTATCGTAACTGATTCTTGTCTTCCGTATAGTTGTATCTTGATCATAATATGATCGTTTTCTCGTTCGAGGGATTCCGTATAGTTGAGTGCCACGTAATAATTTTCCATGATTATGGGTTTCCGTTCTGGTCTGTTCCTAGTACCATCATTTACTGGGGACTTTCGTCGTTTCCCGACTGCTCGGAGTCCTCCTTGACCTTTATTTCCTTGATGCTGGGCTTTGCTGCCCATGGGCCCACCCTTCTTCTGAATTATCCTGGTTTGGGTATCGTGGTATAGTTCCTCCCATCTCTTGGTCGGTCGCAGTTTCGTACTTGGTGTCCTGTTCCTACGCATTTGAGGCATAATTTCTCACTTGTCCTTCTTTTGAATTCCTCCGGGTGTAGTCTTGGTTTTCACCTTGTCGCATCCAAGTCCATTGGATCTCCTTCTGAAGGATTACTGTTTATTGGCTTGAAGGTCCCATTCAGAATTCGTGGTGTGGTTGTCGTACTTTCTGTAGTTCCCTTTTTTTGAATGTGTTTGACTGTGGCTAACT
This sequence comes from Tuber borchii, assembly GCA_003070745.1. Lineage (NCBI taxonomy): Eukaryota > Fungi > Ascomycota > Pezizomycetes > Pezizales > Tuberaceae > Tuber > Tuber borchii. Next base: position 16,235 of record NESQ01000730.1, read on the forward strand.
TGGTTTCTTGCTTGATGGCCCACTTGGCTAGCGTTTCTGTGCTAACAAAATCACCACCATCTGTCCCCTATGCTTCTTGGAGTGCCATGTTCATGCCCGTAAGTAGGCATTCTCCTGCTGTATGGTCGTCCAGTTCTGCCTCTGTGGCTGCAAGTCGGAATTCGTTTCAATATTCCATCATGGTTCTGTTTTCTTGTCGTAGTCTTTGTATTTTGAGCGTTGCTTCTCCCATAGCGTCGATGGCTCCAAATTGATCCTTAAGTTCGTCTGCAACTGTCTCTCACGTTTCCCATTTGTGAGAGAGGCGTCCTTCGGCATATGGTTTTATCCATGCTCCTGCATCACCTCTTAAGAGGCTTGCGGCATATAGTATTCTATTGGTATGATGGCCTCCGGTCGATCCCACAGCTGTGAAATAGACTTTAAGTTGTGCTAGCTATCCTCGTAATTTGGTCCGTTCTCCTGTGAACATTTCTGGTTCTTGGATCTTCAGTCTTCGATTGCC
>NESQ01000731.1:0-16597 GCA_003070745.1 Tuber borchii
ATTAATTAGAAGGTAACGAAGAAGTGGAGAAGGAAAATCCCAGGGTAGCGAGGAGTTTATATAAGGAAGAGCGTACTATTCAAGCTGTTTGTTGTAGTATCAAGAGTGCTAACAACTGAGACTAGGTTGAAAGAGACTGTTAAATGGCTCAACTTGAACGTAGAAGGTCCTTCTGTGCCTGTACAAAAAAGTACAGATGTACAGTAGCCATGAGGCAAACATTTAACAAGGTAAGCTTGTACACTTGAAAAAGTGAGTTGAACAAATATAAACAAGCTGTTCAAGAGTGCATTAAGGTACAATGATGTAATAGGCAGGCTTGTGACTACCTCTGCCTTCTTGATATAGGTTCGGATAAGGAATATTAGAGTATAGTAGATGAGCGCTTGCTATTAGGTTTGGCCCTCTCAAAGTCTGCACTATGCCGAAGAAAGCACACCTGAGGTTCATGGTACAATTCACATTACATATCATCTTTTAAAAAGTAATCGTAGAAATAACTGTCAAGTAAGGTCTTTTCGAGATTTGTAGGAGTCTGTCGTGGCCCTGGGCGGTTGTTCATATTCATGTCCGCAGGAGCTCCAATGCCCTACCTGGATTTAGTCTGAAAGTTAATATGAAAAGGGAGTTTTGAGCCGCAGAATGTCATTCAAGTATGAGTACTAGTACAATCCTGCTCAGGGGAAGGTGAGACCAACCTGAACAGTTGGCCTTTGAATTACAAACAGGCTACACAATACAGGTGGAAAGGTTTTCAAGTTCTCATATTTTTTCTATTCCTTGAAATATCTCGAATTTCCTGACCAGACCACGTGATGACTAATTTCGTCGTATTTGCACCTTTTCGCATACAATAACATCTATTTATGGCACAGTTCCGGTCAATAACTAGTTATTCAATTGCCACACACCTTCAAGTACAGTGAGATCAGTCTCGAAAGGTAAGTTTGATTTTCGTGTCTCTTTTGTGCTGTATATCAAATCTAATTTCTTGTAGAATGGTACATGAGTCTCAATGCCTGTACTGCAGAAGAAAATACAAGTCAAGTACATGGTAGTGGAAGCAGATGGAAACAGCGCATTTTGACTTTGTACAGCCTATTTGCGATGAAGAATGGCATACACGAATTCCCCAGCCTGCCAACTCTGACCTTACCTCCAATCTACTTAGGGCAGAATTTAGTAGTAATGCTGAAACGAATATTGATACAAATGATATTAATTTCTAAGTAAAGGCTGCCGATTCGGATTTCTAAAGTCTTAATTATTCGGACACTGAGGAAAGCACACCATTGGTTGAACTATTGATACTGACGAGGTACCCCACTGCGGGAAGATCACTACGGGACATTGTATAGCCCGAAAGATCTGAAGATGAGATGTGGTCACCATTCAGAAGCAAGAAGGACTTTGAGCTTGCTCAGTGGTTTATTGAAGCAAAGGTACCAAAGGATCAAATGAATAAATATTTCAAAAAGGACTTGGTGCCGGAGGGTAGTAATATTAACTCTACTTATCAGCTCCTAAATGCCGTTGATTCGTTAGAATCAGGTATGGGAATGAAGAGCTGGAAAGAGGGATTTGTATCATTTAGCGAGGTTGTAAGTAAAGGGACCCTATAATGTCTTATTCTAACTGAAAGTAGGAAATTTCGAACGAGAAAAGACCAGACAAAGCTTCCGTAACACAGAAATTCTTTTTCTACACTCCTATTGATTGTGCAAAATATTTACTTGGTCAAAGATGTTTCACTCAAGATTTAGTTTACACCTCTGTGAAGGAATGGAATAGCGAAGAACATTCTCAGAGAGTTTATTCGGAGATGCATATCGCTGATTGGTGGTGGGAGACACAGGTAGGTTCAAATACGATGTTCCATAGTGCTTCCATACTATTTATTAGGATACAAAATTAACAGCCAGCAAAGGATGAATTACCAGATGGAGTAACACTCGTACCAATCATATGTTCCTCAGACGTTACATGTTTGACCAATTTCTCAGGAGATAAGAAAGCCTGGCCAATCTACATGACAATTGGAAATATCCTATTGAGTACAGGAAATAAACCCTCAAAACATGCAACCGTTTTTTTGGCGCTTTTGCCCGTTCTCCCAAAGATGCTGGGTATAGCAGTAAGAGATGCAAGGCAAAGGTAGATCAATAATGAGATTTTTTGTAACTTGATGGAAGTGATCTTTGCACCAATTATTGCACTAGGGAACTCCGGACTTGAGGTTGAAGGCATCGATGGAAAGGTCCGATTGTGTTTCTTACGCCTCTTAGCGTGGATTGCGGATAACTTGGAAAATGTAACATTGCACGGTATTCAACAAAATTAGTGCGCTGTATGTAATGTTCGACCAGAACCACTAGGGTCCCATTTGAGACGTTCTGTAGCCAGAGGAGATTATAGAAAATCCCAACATCTCTTCAATAAATACTGTGAAAATGACTAGCAGGCCAAGCAACAACTAACAGTTTGTAGTTTCAAATTGCTTCCTGGTGTCTATTGGGGGCTTTTAAATATTCAGCAATCTGACCTGCCCAAACCAGATATTCTCTATGTCATGTACCTGGCAATATTTGAAACAAATCTTGTAAAATAGGTTATCGGATTTCTAAAGAAATACAAACGGCTACAAGCATTCGATGCTATCTGGAAGACTTTAGATATTTATCCTGGCTATTCCGCGCTGAACAAAGAGTAGAATCGGATCTGTCAATGAACCGGAAAAGAGATCAAGAATCTTGTTAAAGTGATACTACCATGTTTTGCAGCCTCCCTACATCGACCAAGTGGCGCAGAACGTCCCATATTTATCAAAGCTCTAACCTGTGTCCAGTTAATTGTCAACTTTACTCTAATGTCACAATATATAAGCCATTCCGATGAGACAATTCAATATATCAAACACTTCCTTAATGCCTTTCATGATCACAAAGTCGGTTTTAAGGAGTACCGAAAGGATAAGTCCACTGCCAGGAAAGTGAGAGAGGTTATTGCGAGAATTCGAGGTTAGTATAGTGAAGTACTTAATCAACACCGTCTTTTGTGGGCTATATTTGCCAAAAGAGATCGCGTTGCAGACCCGCAATGTCGCGATTTAGATGGAATTGTTGCAGATATATCTGATTAGGATGTCGACTTTAACTTTGTTAAGATATATCTGTTGAGTCACTTCGGGGACCATATACTGCCCTTTGGGAACATTCAAATATATTCTACCAAGTCGGGTGATACAAGTCACAAAACAATGATCAAGAAGAGCTTTCAGCGGTCAAACAAAAACAATGCAAGCCAACAAATACTATGATCATATTCTAGACTTGAGAGGTTCAAAATTCATGAAATAAGTATACCAGTGGATCTATCGCGTCTGATTTGAGCTGAAGTACACGACAAATAGCACAAACGGAAAGTTGGTTTAGTATCTAAATAACTAATGGGTTTCACACCAACCATGGAAACCATTTGCCAGCCTACCAGAGTTTGAGAAATTTTCCGGACCTTTTAATTGATTATTATCGATGGAAGTCCTCTGTTAGCCAACATTTTGATATGGATTCAGTTAAACATTATCCAGTTGAGATATGTCAGCCTTTACGTATTCCAGTAGAGAACTTTCAGGATGAGAGAGAGGTCACTTGCCACATTCTTAGGTGTACCGGAACCCAGCGTTGGAGGTCAACAGGACAGAGCATGAGTGATTGGATATGGGTGGATTCAGGTAATAGAAGTATTTATAGAGTACTAAAAGGCTATTATCCAGCCCGCTTGGTTTCGATAATGAAAGTTTGAGATCAAAGAACGGGTTTAGTAGTTAGACTAGTATTAGTAGATAGACTATATGTTGAGAACTCGGGGCAGCTCAGCGATATAGAAGGACTTGTTACCGTTACTTTAGGGATAGCGAAAGGCTCAAAGGGAACAACCAAGATAGTCGTTAGTATCAAACGGATCATAGGCATGGCACATTTAGTACCCTAGACTACTGGTACGGATAACAACCATTGGTATGTAAATAGTATGATTGATTTAGAAACATTTAATACAATTTATTGAAAACTTTACAGTAGAAAGAAAGAAACAAAAAATAGTATAAAGAAGATGCGTAGTGTTGCATTTTGAGACACATAAGGATATCAATGGTGAACTAACTGAGGCGACAAATAGAAGTGGCACAGAAAGGCAAAGTGAATCATGAATGTCAGGAAAAGGATGACAGGAGGCACAAAAGATACCGGCTTAAGTGAAATAAAACAGATTTGGCACGCATACTTTGGAAACAGAAGGGTGTGTGGGGCCAGTACAGGGGTAGAGAGTAGATGTTATGACCTGAAGAATATCCCCAAAGGGATGAAATCCATAACGGAGAAATCAAGAGAAAGAAAGAGAGAGCAAAGTGGGATATGGGATGCTGAGAGAGACGAGGTTGTTCCGGATGCGCACTAGGAGTAGAGAGTGCATGTTATGACATAAAGAATGTCCCAAGGGTGACAAAATCCATAACGGATAAATCAAGTGGAAGGGAGAGCCCTAAGGGCGTGCTGGAATACTGAGACAGGCAAGCTTTTTCCGGATGCGCACAGGTACAAAGCTAACCCACAACAGCCAAAATGTCCTGGATGGAAATGCAAAAAAAAACAGGGGTCTGTTAAGCAAGACCTTCTTGCCAGTGGAGCAAGCTAGAGGCCACCTGCAAAAGAGGACGATAAATGGCGCTGAAGGCATGTATGTGGCTTTCAGAAGGCCTCCTAGGTCTTTAGGAAAGGCGGTAAATGTATGAGGGACAGGAGGAACCGGGGGAGGTGGTATTACTAGCAGGTACAGGGAGATATGTAGGTAATACATAATGGAGCATTTTTTTTGCTGATGTTTCCTGTGAAAGCTCTGACTGCCCAGTGTAGCAGGCAAGACGATCTCCAACAACTAGACCCCTCTACCGAGGAACCCTCTCGTATTTAAACATAGTACCTGTCATTGAACTACCGCGATATCTCAATCATTTTCGTCACCTCAACAATGTATATGAGGAAGAGAAGGAAGACAATAATGAGGTAATAAGACTACTCAGAGTTACAGACGAAAGAGATATCCCTCCGGCAGTGAACAACATGGAATGAATATGGAGAGAATAGATGATAAAAGACTATAGGAACAATCCATTTTGGAAGATGGCCCAGGACTCCAGCCTTACGCATAAGGGTAGAAAGATGGAACACTATCGCATCTCCATTGGCCTATTATACGACACCACTCCAGGAGGAGAGCAGTGCCTCTATATACCTATAGGGCACAGAGTGAATTAGGAAACCCTAAGGAAACTAATGATGAGTGAGATCTACAGCAAAGGACACCAAAGTCCAGATCGAAACCTCCGGTATGCTACTGAGCATGTCTACTACCCGGAGATGAGGAAAGACTTCATGAATTACGTCAAGCAATGTGAGTCGTGCCAGGCCAACAAGGAAAGCAACACTCCACCTACCGGTAATGCACAATATCTTCCTTTCCCCTGTGAAATATTTTCGAGCTATGCTATTGACTTAATAGGACCTTTCACTACCCTAAGAAAGTACAACCTGGTTCTCGTAGTTGTGGACAGAGCGGTGGGAATCTGCTGGCAGATCCCAACTTTCACTAATACTACTGCAGCACAAGTAATAAAACTACTCCTGCATTATATTTTTACACCATATGGAGTACCCACCTCGATTGTCAGCAATGCTGACCCCCAATTCATGTCACAAACGGTGACTAGAAGGAAGAGGTTTTCACATGACTTATACTTATATAAGTCATAGGGTTTAGTATTTTACATGACTACGTGATAGTATGTCATTCGTTTGTTTTAATTGGTTTATTGTTTTAACATGACTCACGATGGTGGTCATATGATTATGACTTTCGCACATGACTCATAGTTATGAGTCATGGGTTTTACACATGTGATGCGAGTTGCATACATGATGGGTTTATTATGTTTTGATTGGTTAGTTGTTATTGCGCAGTGACTCGTACGAGTCAGCTGATGGATTTCACACTATGACTCATATATGAGTCATAGGGGCTCGTGATGCGAAGGATGAGTCATGAGTGGCGGGAAGAACGGTTATAAAAGAGAGCCCTTACGGCCTCTTGGTTTAGACACGAACCATCTCCTCTACACCTCCGGCGATTGAAATCTCAACACCACGAGAAATCATCGTCAACATCCACCTCCCGCACTCCCAGTGAGCTGCAACTCCCTATGATAGATTCGGACTTGGGCACCCGTTTCTTAGGGCCTGTCCCTGCATCCTCTCAAGTTTTTGTTTCGCGTATTCTCCTGGCTTCTTTACGGTTGTCTCGCGTCCTCGCTTAGCATCTACACGGTCGGCAACCCCTCGTCATACCTGCGTTTCGTCGTTTAGCTTCGGGCGATCTGTGAAGTAGCGGCACTGGTGGCCTTGCTTTCTGGTATTGCACTCTCTCCTGAACGTTTCGGTCGGTACGGTCGCATCGCGAAAAATCGTGACCCCTTGGTGGTCCTCGTCTCCTGCGTCACTGTCCTGGGTCTACCCCTCCTCTCCTCCGCTTGGTTTCGTCCCGTGGCTCGGTTACAGCCAACACCCCCCCGCTCGCCGTCGGCCTATCTTTAGGCCGGCGCACCACCCCCCCTCACGCTCGGCGGCCTAGGCCACCGGCACCTTTCCGCCACTTGCGCCTTAGACTCGTGGACTCCCTCGGCTCCCCCCGCCACACGCTTTCCATTAGCCCCGACTGCCTGGCCTATATGGCCCCGGTACAGTTACCGCTCGTGTATGGCTACGGATCTTTGGTTTTCTCCTTGGGATCGGCAAACGATCTTGTGACGGATGGGCTTTCTCTTGGTTTGATTTCCTACGGGTTTTGGTATTTTTGGTTTTGCTCACTGTCGGGTTGTTTCTTGGGTTTTTCGGTAGATTTCTTTGGCTCTTGTGGTTTTCATGTATTATATTTTTGCTGTATTCAGCGCCCGGGCGCTTGGTGCGGGTTTTAGACCAGGGGTTTTGCCCCACGGTTTCCACCGCCTCGACGAAGGGCTGGACTGTAGTTGGAGGTTTGTTGCGGCCGTACCCACTGCGGGTCTATGCTATTTTTGTACCTAGAACAAAATTTAAAATATGATAAAAAAAAAAAAAGGCCTCTTGGTTTAGACACGAACCATCTCCTCTACACCTCCGGCGATTGAAATCTCAACACCATGAGAAATCATCGTCAACATCCTTTTTCCAAAACGCACTCTTAGTGAGCTGCACCCCCCCCCTATGATAGATTCGGACTTGGGCACCCGTTTCTTAGGGCCTGTCCCATCCACCCTTTCGCTTTTGTTTTGCGTTTTCGCTTAGCATTTGCACGGTCGGCAACACCCTCGCGTCCATGTTACAGACGGCTGGGATCACGGTTCGCAGTAAGAGAAAACTTTTCACAAGGCTACGGTCGATTTCTCTGCTCTCTTCGATTACGTTTCGCTCGAGGCTGCCTAGTCAGACACGCACACGTTTCCGATAGTTCCTACGATACTTGGGTCTACCCCTTCTCTCCTCCGCTCGGTTTCGTCCCGTGGCTCGGTTACAGCCAAACATCCGCTCATCAGCTGGCATTCTTACTGCCACTTCCCCTGGGTCAACCCCCTCCCCCGTGGCTCGGCTCGGCCACAGCCCTCGGTTACGCTCGGTCATGGTATTGCACTGCCTCCTTGGACGATGTCAACGCCTTGGGTTTCGGAGTAATGTGATGGATTTGCTTGGTTTTAGCGGTTCCTGTCCCCCCGTTCTGTGTTCTGTAGTTTTGGCTGAATTTTCACGGTCGGGTTTCTGTCAGAGTACTCTGGGATATTAATGTGGTTTCTTTTGTTATTATGTCAAGGGGGAGTTTTCGGGTCCGGTTTTCCTGTTGTCTCCTGCTTGTCGTGTTGGTGATTTATTTCTGTTGTCTACTTAGCCGATAGGGGTGTTTTGTCTTCGCGGCGGGATCGTGCGGTTGGTTCCACACCAGAGGGACTTGGGATGATGGTTTTTTCCGGTGGGCCGAGGAGGGTTTCTTTGGGGTTTTTTCCTTACCATAGCTAGCGCTGCACGTAGCCTTTGTTCCCCGTAGTTGATAATACAAAGCGCATGATATAAAAAAAGAGAAAAAAAAAAAGGCCTCTTGGTTTAGACACGAACCATCTCCTCTACACCTCCGGCTATTGAAATCTCAACACCACGAGAAATCATCGTCAACATCCACCTCCTGCACTCCCAGTGAGCTGCAACTCCCTATGATAGATTCGGACTTGGGCACCCGTTTCTTAGGGCCTGTCCCTACATCCTCTCAAGTTTTTGCTTCGCGTCTTCTCCTGGCTTCCTTACAGTTGTCTCGCGTCCTCACTTAGCATCTACACGGTCGGCAACCCCTCGTTTTACCTGCGTTTCGTCGTTTAGCTTCGGGCAATCTGTGAAGTAGCGGCACTGATGGCCTCGCTCTCTGGTATTGCACTCTCTCCTGAACAGTTCGGTCGGTACGGTCGCATCGCGAAAAATCGTGACCCCTTGGTGGTCCTCGTCTCCTGCGTCACTGTCCTGGGTCTACCCCTCCTCTCCCCTGCTTGGTTTCGTCCCGTGGCTCGGTTACAGCCAACACCCCCCCGTACGCCGTCGGCCTGTCTTTAGGCCGGCGCACCTCCCCCCCTCACGCTCGGCGGCCTGCGCCTCCGGCTCCTTTCCGCCACTTTCGCCTTAGGCTCGTGGACTCCCTCGGCTCCCCCCGCCACACGCTATCCCATTAGCCCCGACTGCCTGGTCTTTATGGCCCTGGTACGGTTACCGCTTTGTGTATGGCTACGGATCTTTGGTTTTCTCCTCGGGATCGGCAAACGTTCTTAGTGACGGATGGGCTTTCTCTTGGTTTGATTTCCTACGGGTTTTGGTATTTTTGGTTTGGCTCACTGTCGGGTTGTTTCTTGGGTTTTTCGGTAGATGTTTTTGGCTTTTGTGGTTTTCATGTATATATTTTTGTTGTATTCAGCGCCCGGGCGCTTGGTGCGGGTTTTAGACCAGGGGTTTTGCCCCACGGTTTCCACCGCCTCGACGATGGGCTGGACTGTAGTTGGAGGTTTGTTGCGGCCGTATCCCTTGTGGATGTATGCTATTTTTGTACCTTAAACAAAATTTAAAGTATGATAAAAAAAAAAAAAAAAAAAAAAAGAAAAAAAAGGCCTCTTGGTTTAGATATGTTTCCACAGAATTTTTGAAATTCAACTCCATACTCCCAGTGTTCACGCCGGATGTGAGCGACTGCATGCATATTGATATTTATACCCCTTTAGGCTGCTTCGGCACAAAATTTCCTTACTTTCGCCTGGCGAATGTTTATTCACGCTCCAGATACCCACAACCCCACACGGTCAAACCTGACCAAATTTTCGTCCCCTTTGACATTCCCTACCTCATAGTGGGGGATTTCAACATTCACAGCCCCCGCACCGACCCCCTCCGCCTCCCCTCTTCTCAGGAGGCTTCCATCGCCGACCCCTACTTTGACAAAGCCGATGACCTCAACTTTACCTGTATCAATACACCAGGGGAATACACCCGGTACCCCCTTTCTGGCCCCCACAGACCTAGCGTCATAGACCTGGCCTTTGCCAACCCCGTCATGACCCCCTTCGTACACAATTGGAATACCTCATCCATACCCTCCACAGGATCGGACCACGTCCCCATCTCCATCTCCCTTTCAGCCCCTCTCCGGCATACCCCTCCCCCCCAAGCCAAGTGGGATCTCTTGGATTGGATTGTCCTAGAACCCACCCTCAAGGCGTTCCGCGTCCCCCCGCCCCCCCCACACCCCTCTCCCCAGCAGTTTGACTCCTGGTTCTCAGCTTCCCTGTCCTGCCTAACCTCGATCCTTAGAGTGGCAGCCCCCACATCACGACCTTCCGCCAAATCTAAGCTATGGTGGACCCCCCTCCTCACCGCCCTCCGTAAGGAATACAACAAAGCTACAAGAAAAGCAAAGAAACTCCAAAATACACAAGCCAGGGAAACGGCAAGACTCTCCAGGAATGGCTACTTCAAAGCCATCAAACGAGCCAAATCAGCATACTGGGCCGATTTCCTCGCTAAGACCACCCCCAACAACATCTGGACCGCCAAGAAACTGGTTACCCCCAGGCAGGCAGTACGTTTCCCCTCCATCCCAGACGCCAACGACCCCACCTCCATCAACAACGCCCTCCTCGCCCACTTTTTCCCACCTCGGCCGGAACCCCCGTCCAGGAGGAGGCTCTCGCCCGTGCCCGACGCACCCCCCCTCACTCGAGATGAAATCTGCTCGGCTCTCGCCAAGTCCTCACCCTCCTCCGCCCCAGGACCGGACGATATACCATACTCCGTCTGGAAACACATCCACAAACACTACCCTGACATCCTTCTAGAGCTCCTAAACCCCCTCCTGACATATGGTTACCACCCTCCCTCGCTGAAAATCGCCAATGGCGTCGTCTTGGACAAACCAGGCAAAGCCTCCTACGACTCTCCAGCATCCTTCCGCATCATAGTCGTACTGAAAACCGTTTCCAAGATCCTGGAAAGGATCATGGCGGCCCGGCTCTTTTCGTTGGCCACGTCATCTGGCCTGCTTCACCCCAACCAATGTGGATCCGTGCCAGGCCTAGGCACTTTCGACGCCTGCACCACCCTGGTCCACGAAGTCAAAACCCTTCAACGTACCCACCGCAAGGTATCCTCCCTCTTCCTCGATATCAAAGCCAGCTTCGATAACGTGGACGCCCTCACCCTCCGCAAGCGTCTCTTGGACAAAAACACCCCAAATACATGGTGACTGGGTCTCCTCCTTCCTGTCTGAACGGAAGTGCACACTAGTCTATCAAGGCTCCCCCAGGCCCCCTCCCCGGTCACGGTCGGAACCCCCCAAGGCTCCCCAATTTCTCCCCTATTGTTCCTCATATACGTGGCACCCCTCCATGCCGATATTAAGGGAGGCCTTATGCTTTCCTACGTCGACGACTTTTCACTCACAGTCTCCTCCCCCTCCTACCGGTCCAATGTGCGCCGGCTACAAGGTCTCTTCTCATCCCTATCCCGACGCGCCGCAGCGTTGGGGGTGTCCTTTTCCATCCCAAAAACAGAACTCATCCATTGGCGTACCCCAAGCCAAAGAGGTTCCCTCAAATCCAACCACCCTGTCACCCTTAATGACCAGATCTTCCGCCCCTCCGAGGAGGTGAGGTGGCTCGGTTACTGGTTCACCCCCGCCCTCACCACCACCAATCACTTTGAGAGACGCCTGGCTTTGGCCAACACTGTTTTTTCCTTCCTTAAAAGAGTCGCCTTCCCGGGAGCGGGTGTCCGCCCCTTCCTCTCACACAGGCTCGCCATGGGACTCGTCCTCCCAATCCTCACATACGGTGCGGACCTCTTCGTCCCAAACGCCCGCTCCACCACCCGCATGAGCTCCTTCTGGCACAGGGTCCAAAGATGGACCACCAACTGCTTCTTCGCCACCCCCATCCCGATACTGTCCAGGGAGGCTTGCCTCCCCCCCATAGGTCCTTACTGCAGGCATAAGAGACGCACCGCGGCTCTCAGGCTCTGCTGCTCACCCCCTACGCTCAACCCCGCGGCGGCCTGCCTTCCGCTCACATTTCCCTCCCTATCCAGTTTTAGGGCCCCCGATACCTGCCGGCCAATGACTATCGGCCTCTCATCCGTTTACCTCCCCCTCAGCTGGAAGACCCCAGTCCCCTCCCCCCCCATGAGGAGACACCTCCCCATCGACGAACTCGCACACTTGGCCTTTCCTCTCGGTCACGGCTTCCCTCGTTTCCCCCAGATCGGGGGAGCCACCCTCCCCCAGACAGAAGACATCCCACCCCCGACCCTCATGGCACGGACCTACGCCACCCTCAAAGAGAGGTCTCAGAAACTCTTACTCTAAGACTGGGAAGAATCACTCCCGGCACCCCCCTACGACGCATATTCCGCCTCTACGACCCCTCATCCCTTCATGGGACTCAACAAATTCACCGCCAGCCGCATACACCAAATGCGTGCTGGCAAAAGCTACCTGCTGGCCCACCCTACCTGGCGCGACGACCCAGACCGCCCGCCCACCTGCCCCCGGTGTCAAGAAGCCCCAGAAACCTTCGAACACGCCATCCTACGCTGCCCTGCCAGAGCTGAAGCCAGACACTGCCACCTAAGTGCGGTCGAAAGCCTCTCGCCCGAGAGCCCAATTTGGAACCACCCTCCCTCCCTCTCAGCCCTCCGGAGCTACATCCTAGACACCCGCACCGGGTACCCCCCTGGTGACCCCCCCCTCGAAGAATAGCCGCTCCCACCACCCCCCGCACAGCGTAACACCTTCCCCATCGCCCCCCACCCTACGACCCGCATGTTGCGTTTGTAAAATTTCCTTTGTAAAATTTACGAATTGTGAAGTATGTTGGATTTTCCCTATATTTTTATGTTTTTGACAGACGAGGCCGACGGTTTATGGCTTCACGACTTAGTACGACCAAGGCGTGGGAAATGGTTTCTTTTGTTTTTACGTTTTGTGCTTTATAGGTTTTGTTTTTTCCATAGCTACCGCTACATGAAGCTTTTTGTACCTTAAAACAATGAACGCATGATATAAAAAAAAAAAAAGGCCTCTTGGTTTAGAGTTCTTCACGCAATCATCTAAGTTATTTTCCTACAATATACTTTATCTTTATTTACACTATCGGGCCAAGAACATAGTGTCTCTCACGAGCTTAGCGAAGTATTACACGAGACAGGAGTCAGTATACTCAGCTGTCGTTGTTCGTGTAATCTTAAGATAGTGCGATCACTATCAAAGTAAGGAAGATAGTGCGATCACTATCTAAGCGAGAAAGGTTACCTGCTGCAAGTATTGCCCGAAGAGAAAGAGGATCGTAATATTTGATTGCGTCAACTATACGCAGCACTTAACCAGAAACAGATAAAACGGAATCACCACAAGAAGACGACATTGAAGTAGCGGTATTCGATACTACTACACTAGGAGAAGCACTCGACCAAACACTAGGAGAATCAAGGGCAACGAGCCCAGACACACCAGAACCAGCATCACCAGCCAGATCAGAAGCAACTACACTACCAAGTGGGACCCGAAGAAATACGATGTCGCTAGCAATGGGAGCAGCGGAAACAGGCACAGGAAACGACGGTACCCAGGTACCGCAACTCAATGCGGAACAACTCCAGCAAATCATAGCAAACCTCACAGGAGGAAACCGAAGGCCAAAAATTAAGGAACCTGAAACATTCACTGGAGAACGAACCAAACTCCGAGGATGGTTGGCACAACTCAAAGTCTACTTCACAGCCATGGGATGGACTGAAGGTCATCATATGGATAGAATCCTATACACCTCGAGCCTGTTAAGAGGAGATGCCGGAGCATGGATAACACTATATGCTGAAGGATGACTCTCTTACGAATGGGAAACATGGGAAGCGTTCGTGGCCGAAGTCAAGAATCAATTCGGAGCCATTGACGCCATGGGAGAAGCAAGGCTGAAGATACAAAAGCTACGACAAGGAAACAGAACTATGACAGAATATTGGAACGAATTCCGACCCGCAGCTACGGAAGCAGAATTGGACGACCACACAGCAGGAGAATGCCTACTCACAGGCATGAACACAACACTCCAAGAAGTATGGGGAACCGACAGTGGCGACTTCGTCAACACAGAAACATTAGCCAAATGGGCAATCAAGAAGGAAACCAAACTGGCAACGGTCAAATACATACAAAAAAAGGGCACCACAGAAAAGGTCACTGGTACCCCACGGAACCTGAACGGGACATTCAGACCAGCCAGTAACGCAAACCCAGAAGGAGATCCGATGGACTTGGATGCAATGAGGCGAAAGCCAAGGCTACACCCTGAGGAATTCAAAAGAAGAATAAGAGAAAAATCATGCCTCAAATGTGCAGGGGCAGGACACCAGGTACGAAATTGCGACAGACCGAGAGATGGAAGGAACTATACCACGACGCCCAAACAGGGGCAATTCCAGAGAAGAGTTGGCCCTTGGGCGGCAAAGCCAAGCATTAAGGAAATCGAAGTCGAGAAAGACCCCGAACAGTCGGGAAACAACGAAAGTCCCCAGTAAAGGATGGTCTAGGGACAGGCCAGAACGAAAACCCATCATCATGGAAAACTACTACGCGGCACTCAACTATACGGAATCGCTTGAACGAGAGAACGATCACATTATGATCAAGGTACAACTACACAGAAAACAAGAATCAGTTACGATAAACGCGATGATAGATTCGGGCCACTGAGGACTTCATGACGAAGGCATATGCACAAAACACAGAATTACGAAACCAAAGGCCAAGAAAAGAAGGGAGATCTACCTCGCGGATGGAAAACCAAGTGCTATGGGTCCAGTTACCCATTGGGCGAAAGTACCTATGGACATCAACAGCCATAGGGAATTGGCGACCTTCCAAGTGGCAAATCTCCAGAATCATGAGGTTATCCTAGGGATGCCATGGTTACGAACGCACAATCCCACAATTGATTGGGATCAGAAGAAGATACATTCAACAGGAACGATGTACGACATGGTGTCTCAACAGTTCGCCAGTTGCGTATGCGTACCAGAAGACGAAGCTCTGGAAGAAAACCTCATCACAAGTACTCGGAAGTACAGGTCGAAAAGAACGAAAAAGTCCAAGTTCAAAAATTATCTCCTCAGGCTAAAATGCCTACGAAAGGATCGAAGGAGGCAGCAGGACATGACCTGTATGCCAATGAGCAGTCTGTATACTTGCAGGAGAACAAAAGAAGTCGGAACCGGAATAGCCATTGGGCTACCACAGAATACCTACGGGCGCATCGCTCCGCGGAGTGGTTTAGCAGTCAAACACAGACTCACAACCAACGCGGGGGTAATAGACGCGGATTATACCGGGGAAATCAAGGTGGTCTTGGTTAACCAAGGTACCAACCAGTTCCAAGTGGAACAAGGCGATCGGATCGCACAATTGATCATCGAAAAGATCAATACAGAAGAACTACAGGAAGTTCAAGAACTCAAGAAAACGGATCGGGAACAAAGGGATTTGGAAGTACAAATGAATCCAGAAAAGAAGAAAGACCGATCAACATCAGCGAAATATCGGCGAGAGCATTCGGAAGTTTTTACCGAAGAGGAGAGACAACCGGCATCCTAAGATGGGACCCGGTTCACGACGAAATCCACTTGGAAAAGATAATATCAGCACCGAACTGCATCAAGGAGAGACAAAAGAAGAAGGAGGAAGAGAAACAAACCCTTCAAGAGACGATACCACAGGAGTATCACGAATACCTCGACGTATTCGAAAAAGGAGAGAAGACAACACTACCACCACATCGAAAAGGGGTCGACCTAGGGATCGACCTAGAACCAGAGAAGAAGTACCGGACAAAAAGATTTACCCGTTAAGCTATGATGAGATTCAAGAACTACACAAATCCATCAAGCAAAACGAAGCAAGAGGATGGATAAGAGAGGTGAAGGCCGAAAGGGCATCACCAATCATGTTCGTCAAGAAAAAGGATGGAAGTCTGAGACTTTGCGTGGACTACCGAGGACTTAACGAAGTCACGAAAAAGGACCGATATCCACTACCACTGATAGCGAAGCACTGGATAGGCTAAGCAGGCCAAATACTTCACAAAACTGGACATTAAGGACGCCTACCACAACATCCGGATCCGAGAAGGAGACGAACACAAAACCACTTTCAGCAGCAAGTTAGGAACTTACGAATATCTGGTGGTACCATTCGGACTATGTAATGCGCCAGCCACATTTCAAAAATGGATTAACCGAGTACTCCTAAAATATATCGACATGTGTTGTATAGTATATTTGGACGATATCCTAATATACTCGCACAACCTGGAACAACACCGAAAGGACGTCAAAAACATACTGGAAGCTCTCCGACCATCGGGAATGAAAGTCAAGCCGTCGAAATGCGAATTCCACAAAAAGGAAACAGAATACCTAGGATTCGTGGTCAGCCAAGAAGGAGTCAAAGTCGACAAGTCAAGACTGAGGCGATATGGGAATGGCAACAACCAAAACAAAAACAGAAATCAACTTTCCTAGGATTTTGCAATTCTATCGACGATTCATACAAGGATTCAGCAGAATAGCAAAGCGCTATACGAAAGGACGCACAAGAAATATGACGGGAAATGGAAATGGGAAACCGAGAACAACAAGCCTTCGATGAACTCCGAAAGGCACTCACCACAACCCCGGTTCTAGTTATTTCGACCCGAACAACCCATCAAAATCGAAACCGACGCTTCGAAATACGTATGTGCAGGCATACTATCACAACAATGCGAAGACGGGAAATGGAGGCCAGTGGCATATCGATCCAAGGGAATGAGAGATGCTCAACTCAACTACGACGTACACGACAAAGAACTGTTAGCCGTGGTACAAGCATTCGAAGAATGGAGAAGATATACCGGGGCAGCCGATATAGGATCCAAGTTTTCACCGACCATAAGAACTTAACA
>NESQ01000732.1:0-16549 GCA_003070745.1 Tuber borchii
ATTCATTCACTTGCATACCGAGGATAGTCTGTGCACGTCTATATCCGGTATCGCGTGAACAGACCGACTGCGTCAGCTTATTCGCGAGCCCCTTGCATACAGGTTCTAAGGCGCCCCCCCCCAGCGCTCTGATTCGACATCCGGAAATGAGGGTAGATAATCCTAATCTTCTTTCGGCGTAGCGAGTCTCTCGTGAGCAACCCCTCGTCGCTAACCGACACCCCTTGCAGCTAGATTTCGCCCAGCCAGCATGTTGGCTACTCTTTCATTTCACGTAATTTTTCTGACGCCCGAGTACCGAATTGTCAATGTCTAGTCCTATAGATCAGTATGTCTCCTCCAAAGCACAAGAACGATTCTGAAAACGCAGTTTCGTAGGCAATTTTTACTCGGATCGCGCACTCCTTCACTTCATCTAACTCTCCTCGCGAGAATGTGCTGACTCCAGGACTTGAGATTGTCTGGGTCGCTGGCAACAGGATTGAGCCCGTTGCCCGGCCAATTCTTTCAGTTGCATACCGAGTGATAGACTGTGCATGGCTATATCCGGTCTGGCGTGAACTGACAGTGTTTTACTTATTCGCTAGGTGAACTCCTTACATACGGTTTCTAGTGCTTTCAGCGCTGCTGATTTGGTGTTCAGAGATGGGAGTAGATACTCCTAGTGCTCTTTTGGCGTGGCGATGTCTCGCGGGCAGCCCACATCGCTAAACGACACCCCTTGCAGCTAGATTTTGCCTAGCCCCGACACTAGCGACACCTTCATTTCGTCTAATATTTTCCACGACGGACCAGTGAGTCCTATGAGATTCAAGAAAGCCTAGATCACGAACGCAGTATTGAACACTCCCAAACCCCCTTTGCGTAGGCGTCGTTTGCTCTTGCATACCGAGTGATAGTCTGTGAGGCTACCAACCCCCTAAATCTTAGTGTACGGGTATAAGACCTAACCGTCCTATTCAACACAAGAATCTACATAGACTCCTAGCCTTCACAACGCGGGACATATATTTCAATTGTCATACGTCCTGATTCCTATCTTACCCAACGCTCGCTAACGGTCCAGTATCCCACCATGCATTCGAATTCACGGAGTCAGCCAACTGCCCGAGTGGGCAATCTGAACGGGCGTAGGCGCGAAGTTGTACCCGACACCATGGGATCCAGTCAGCCAACTGCCCGAGTGGCAATCTGAACGGGCGTAGGCGCGAAGTTGTACCCGACACCATGGGATCCAGTCAGCCAACTGCCCGAGTAGGCAATCTGAACGGGCGTAGGCGCGAACTTGTACCCGACAGCATAGGATCCAGTCAGCCAACTCCCGAGTGGGCAATCTGAGCAGACGTAGGCGCGGCGCCGTACCCGACACCATGGTATCCAGTCAGCCAACTACCCGAGCAGGCAATCAGAACAGACGTGGACGCGACGTCGTACCGGAGGAGTCTGGATCGGGAACACAGCAGAATGAACCAGGCAGCTTCCATAGTACGCCACGAACGACCAGTTATCAAGTCGGAATTCTTCCCCACCCCCAATTGCCGGACGTCTTGAAGGAAGACCGCCAAAGCGCCCACGCAGGAGCACAATTCAGACCACCGCGTATACCGAACCTGAGATGGAGCCTGATGGACAAGGACATCTGGAACCTGTTCATCTTAGCGACGATAGTGGCGATGAGGAGTACCATGATTCAGACGACGGGGAAGAAACGGAACAAGACACCGAACCTGATGTAGAAGTCCTCGATGGCGCAGATGGCACTCTATCCGGACGACTTCGGGGGTCTCAAACGGCTGAGAGACAGGGAAACAATGACCTAAGACCGTGCGACTTTCGACCACCTCCGGATCGCAGGACGCAACTCTTGTCCGGCGGACCCCGCGGCTCGTGTAAGGATAATTCCCGGCAGGGCCTACACCCCACCAGCGTTCCCGTCATCAAGTACAGCACGGTATTCGTCTCCACTTGGAATCCCTAGTACTACTACATCTGGTGTTAGAAGCTCGAGCCCACCAACAAGCGAACTAACCACACCACAGCCCGGGCGCATCAGGGGCGTAACCAACTCACGGCGAAACACGGTGACCGGGGTAGAAGGAGAAATAGTAGTCGTGGCAAAATATCTGATGCTTCAGTACACCCTCTTTGTTGATCCACTCCCGGACCCGGTTACTTTGACGTCAGCGGTGCACGGTGTTTGGAGTCGCGCGCAGGATGAGATTGCGGACGCCGGGAATATTGAAGCATCTGAGAAAAGTCTTGACCTTGTAAGTGCATTCGGACGTGATAAGATACAGGGTGTTTTACTAACTATCAAAGATACGGCAAAAACACTCGGCTGTGCGGGGGCAATTCGTATATTATATAAAAAATAACATAAAGAAATTATACGAATTGGGAGGTGACCCGACAGCTATCGCGCGTAGGGTCGAATACCTCCTCGAAGAGGACAGGTTCATGTGTCCCTCAGATGGATATGAGGTTGGTATCACGGATTGAGAAACCCAGATTTTGGATCACTACTGACTATGAACTGCAGTAGGAAATAACCTTCGGTTCCTGCGCCCCAGATTGCCACGCAATATATGGTAAGTATTTCGAGGGCAAGAGAACAGTGGGTATCTTAAACCCGGGTTTTTTAGAGTGTATCAATGAGATGATGTCTGTCTCACATGTGCAATACTCTGCCATACCCTGCGGGCGTGGCGAACTGGGGCACTCCTTGACCCTCCGGAGTTCAAGTCTGAGGCCGTCAGAGGTAAGAGTTTCCTGATCTCCGGGCCTTTCGTTCCGTTCGTTCAAGACGTAGAGAGCTCACAAATTCGCAAGATATTTTCTTACGGCAGAGGAACACATGGCGGGGGTTCCCAAGGGCGACATCAGAGCTGATGCTCCGGAATCTGCGTGAAACGAGCATAGATAAGGTTAACCAAGAAAATCGAGTTCTGAAGGAGAGGCGCGAAGGCTTTGCCGACAATCATGAGGCAGTTCACGCCGAACTGGCGCGTCAGCTATCCAGCCGGAATCCGAGACGACCCAGTGTGCGAGAACCGACACCAATCAACACTGGCGCGAGGGGCCTAGTAGGACGCCTGGAGCGTTAACTGAAGCATGAGCTATCCAGCCAGGAGCCCAGACAAGCAGCTGCGCGAGAACCGACCCCAATCAACAACGACGGCAGGGTACTAGAAGGACACCAAGAGAGTCAAGATGCGTCACAGGAGAGCGCCAAGTCATTCGACTTTAGCCAGTCGGCCTTTGCTCGGGCGCTTCGAGGCTTGGATGCTGAGTCGGTGACTTTTGATGACTCACTAGACTTGACGCAGGAGCAGGAGAAGGAGAGCGCTGCCAACCCAGATCTAGCCAGTCCCCTTGCCCTGAACCTGGATGACTTTCAGGAAGATCAGGCAGCTGCGGGGGAGAACGTGCGCCAAAACTGCGACGAGGTCATATAGAAGAAATAGATTTACTAGGTCGAGCGGGGTGAGAAGGATGTAGTGATGGGCACGATCATGCTTGAACATCGAGCATGATCGTGCCCATCGTGCCCATAGCTACAGGATGTTGAGGCGATCACAATATAAGAGTAGTAGATAAAATAAAATATGGGAACAAAGCTTAATAGAGTACCAGGCGTGGAGTACTAGTACTAGTGACGAAGTCGTGAACCGGCGTGTAAGATGTTGAGCAATCTCGAAGGCGTCTGGAAGATAGACGTATGGATTCTCGACGGCGTCAGGAGACTTTGGCCTAGCCTCAGATGGTATCCTGCAGGTGTCCAAAGAGCACCGAGTAGCATCAGGACGTGATAGCAAAAGTAAGCTGCATCATGATATGATTGGTCGAGAAGGTGATCGTCAGGAGGTGAGAGGTGAGGAACAGAGGCCGTCAGGATGCGAGAGGCTAGAATCTGAGGCCGTCAGGAAGGGAGAGGGGAAAATCAGAAGACGTCGGGACGCAGGGGCGGAGCATTGGACTTCTTCAGGAAGGAGAGGACGCAGGGATCACGTCGGGATGGCGTCAGGATACGGTGTGACGGGATGGCGACGTCCGGACGGAACCTCATACGGACGTTGCGTCTAGAATCACGGTTGACGTTTTGAGCGTCCTGAGCGTGAGAAGCACAGGACACTCAGGACGCATATTAGAATGTTTGCTGATGGATTTCATAGGCAGGGCTTGGATCCACATGACTTATTATTTCAAAAGATTGGATTATACATACTAGGATAGGATAAAGGATAAAAGGGACATTTAGCATCCCAGAAAAGCTTTCTATTGGACTCAATTAATTCTAAAAATAAAAAGACTACTAAAAATATAAAAATCCAAGACGATTGGGTAAAATATAGGAAAGCCGGATGACAGTGCAAATAGGATTAAGACCATAATTAATATATAGAATCAAAGCAGAAGTAAAGAATGAAAGCTCGTAAAAGCAAAGAACAATTACCCAAAGGCTCAAAGAAGGCGCAGCCCGGCACGAAATGAGTCCCAGAAAACCCAATAAATGAATAGAAACAAGAGCAAAACAGAGTAAGAAAAAACCCATGAAACAAAAGATAGCCCACCCGAAAGACCCAAGAAGACTCTACATGGCACAAACAAGCCCCAACCCCCCCCCTGGCGCCAAACCCATGGATAGAAATAAAGGCAAAACCTAAGAAAGCCAGTGAAACAAAAGAAAAACCCACCCAAAAGCCCAAAGAAGAGGCTGCCCGGCGCAAACAAACCCTAGGCATTGCCCCAATTGCCCCCATTGCCCCCATTGTCCCCATTGCCCCCATTGCCCCCATTGCCCCCATTGCCCCCATTGCCCCCATTGCCCCCATTGCCCCCATTGCCCCCATTGCCCCCATTGCCCCCATTGCCCTCATCACCCCTATCTCCCCCAACTCCCCCATTCCCCCCACTGTTATCATCAGCACCTTCCTCAATAGCTTCATGTACTGACACCTCACACCAGGGAGGTGGGATCCCTGGGGGAAGATCCACTATTGGAACATCTTGTCCTGCATATCGGCTCATATATACTGGCCACTGCCTCACTGGAGCACGGGAAATCTGTTCCCGGGAGTGGGTCTGGAACCTAACAACCCTACGAGCGTTGCTCAAAATTCTCCTCTGCCAGCCGTCGTGGGACCTAGGAAAGGGCCTTCTGCCCCTTGCATGGCGCTCCACATCGTGCTTCTCATCCGAGTCAGATTCAGGCTCAGTGTAAAACTCAGCAATGGTGAATTGGGCATGGAAGAGATAGTTCCGGCTATGCCTAACAAGAGGTGTATTGGGACGAACAGGGTCCCAACCATCAAGAGGGGCAACAGATGTTCAGTGCAGGAAGCAGGCGACACTAAGTGTGGAGCACTCGGAGAGACGAACCCAGGCATTGACCTGATCGTCGTCGATCAACATGATTTGGTCGGCGCTATCGGGAGTGACATTCAGGCCTTGAATGTCGGGCAGAATTCCAATGAACTGCCGGGGGTGCTTGCCATCCTCTACATCCAACCAGGCTGCTTCGCCGAGCTCCTGTAAAGTGTATTGCCTGAGAACCGCCACCCATATCTTGTTTGGCATAGCTTTATTACCACGGTTTATCCAGTCTAGCTTGCGAGCCTGCCCAGGCTCGGCACCTGTGGTCGAAATGAATATTATTCATAGTGGTTTCTCCTCGTGAAAGGTTGGTTGGGGACGAGCAACGGCCTATTCATCTCTCAATCCGGATCGGGACGCACTGCCAGCGCCCCCATCTCCCCTCTCTTCCTCGCTATCGGAATTAAGTCTCGCATTCCTACGAGACTCAGCTGCCTTCCTCAGGAGGTCCATCACAAGAGCATCCAGAGCAATGTGCAAGGTCCAATGTTGGCTGTTCCTGGGGGAGTTGAACTTGGCTTCGAAGCCTCTGAGTGCAATATGTGTGTCAGTCTCCATCCTAACTTCATTCCACAAAGTGTCATTGGCCTGGGTGTGAATGGTGATATTCTGCTCATTTTACTTCTGGCGAATGTATGTGTGAACGGTGCAGTATCTCCTCTATTTCACGATTCATCCCTCACAAGGGAGGTTGAGGTCAGTCTGAAAGGTGGCAGTGGTGATACAACCACAACCACGAATTGGCGGCATGCTATTGACCAATTCGATTCTCTGTAAAAAAGACTAGATGGGATGCGCAGAAGAGTAATCTTAATTACGCGAGGATGTTCTTGCATGCAGAAGATGATGGGAAATTCCTAAGAAATCAAGCAAATAGCGATCAGTAATCATTGTATCTTGGGAAAGTAGCAAATGAGACAAGCAGAAGACTAACTGTAGGTGGGGATAGGAAGAGAAAACGGGGAGCCACTAGCGTATCTAGAGAATAGTGGCCAGCTATCATTTCACATTAAGGCTTTTGAAGAGCTCGTACCAGCCATGCACCAGTTCATTCAAGAACCTACTCAGCTCTTTATCGTGCCCCAGAAGGAAGTGAGAGAGACCAGGTCTCTGGTGGGTATCTCTCGGAGGCCGAGGAAGGAATAAAAGGGATCAATTGTGGATCAAACATACTTTTTGGAGGTAGAAGTGATTGAAAAGCTTCGCTTCAAGTAATAGTAAGCTACCGGTATTCTATGGATAACAATCAGTATAGCCTAGGGAAGGCCAGAGAACGGCTCATTTCGGACGTTGGGAACTGTGGACGAGACTTACCGGTATAGTTGGCATGAGATGTGAGTTAGACTATACAATCGTGGAAAACAGTTCTCGTTTATATATAACGTATCTTTGTGAAGGGAAAAGTTGCTTTTGGAGGACTAAGGAGGAGGATGAGAAGCTTTAGATTGATTAGAAGGTAATGAAGGAGTGGAGAAGGAAAATCCCGGGGTAACGAGGGGTTTATATAAGGAAGAGGGTACTATTCAAGCTGTTTGTCCTAGTATCAAGCATTCTAATAACTCAGACCAGTATGAAAGAGATTGTTAAACGTCCTAACTTGAACGTAGAACGTCCTTCTGTGCTTGTACAAAAAAGTAAAGATATACCGTTGCCATGAGCCAAACATGTAACAAGATAAGCTTGTAAACTGGAAAAGGTGGGTTGAACAAACATGAACAAGCGTGTCAAGAGTGCTTTAAGGTACAACGATGTAATAGGCAGGCTTGTGACTACCTCTACTTTCTTGATCTGGGTTGGAATAAAGAATATTAGGGTATGGTAGATGAGCGCCTGCCATTAGGTTTGGCCCTCTGAAATTCAGTAATACGCCGAATAAAGAACACCTGAGGTTTTGAGTCTAATTCGCATTGCTTATCATCTTTTAAAAAGTAATCGTAGATATAAGTGTTATGTAAGGTCTTCTGGAAATTTGTAGGAGTCTGTTGTGATACTGGGCAGTGGTTCATGTTCATGCCCACAGGACCTCTAACGCCATACCCGGATTGAGTCTGAAAGCTAATGTTAAAAGAGATTTTTGAGCTGCAGAACATTATTCAAGTACGAGTACTAGTATATTCCTGCTCAGGGGAAGGTGAGACCGAAACGA
The DNA here is from genome assembly GCA_003070745.1 of Tuber borchii. Classification (NCBI taxonomy): domain Eukaryota; kingdom Fungi; phylum Ascomycota; class Pezizomycetes; order Pezizales; family Tuberaceae; genus Tuber; species Tuber borchii. The sequence goes on from NESQ01000732.1 coordinate 7,520, forward strand.
ACTGTTGGCCTTTGAATTGCAAACAGGACACACAACCCACCTTGAAACATTTGCAAGTTCTCTAATTTTTTCTATCACTTGAAATATCTTGAATTTACTGAACAGATAGTGTGACGACGAATTTCGTCCTATTTGCACCTTTTTGCCTACAATAACATCTATCTATAGCACAGTTCAGGTCAAGAACTAGTTATTTAATTACCACACGAGTTCCAGCACAGTGAGGTCAGTCTCGAAAAGTAAGTTTAATTTTCGCGTCTCTTTTGTGCTGTGTATCAAATCTAATTTGTTGTATAATGGTATAAGAGTCTCAATACCTGTACTGCAGAAGAAAATAGAGATCAAGTACATGGTACTGGAAGCATATGGAAACAGCGCATTTTGACTTTGTACAGCCTTTTTGCGACAGAGAAAGGCATGCGCAAATCCCCCAGCCTCCCGAGTCTGACCTAACCTCCAATCAACCTGGGGAAGAATTCAGTATGGCTGCAACAAATATTGAAGCAAATGAGTTCGATCTCTACGTAAACGCAGCGTATTCGGACGTGGAAAGTCTTAATTATTCGGACACTGAGGGAAGAACACTATTGGTTGGATTACCAATACAGACGACAAACCCCACTGCGGGAATGTCACTCTGGGACGCAGTAGAGCCTGAAAGATCTGAAGCTGAGATGTGATCACCATTGAGAAGCAAGAAGGACTTTGAGGTTGCTCAGTTGGTTTATTCAAGCAAAGCTACCAAAGAATCACATGAATAGATATCTCAAGAAGGACTTGGGGCCTGAGGGCAGTAATATGAACTCTGCTTATCGGCTCCTTGATGCCATTGATTAGTTGGAATCAGGTATGGGAATGAAGAGCTGGAAAGAGGGGTTTATATCGGTTAGCGAAGCTGTAAGTAAATGGACACTAGAACATCCTATTCTAACCGAAAGTAAGAAATTTGTGAAGAGGAAGGACCAGACGAAGCTTCGGTAACACAGAAATTCTTTTTCCGCAATCCTATTGATTGTGTTCAATATTTACTTGGTCAAAAATGTTTTGCTCAATATTTAGTTTATGCCCATGTGAACGAATGAAATAGCGAAGAACGAGCTCAGAGAGTTTATTTGGAGATACATACCATTGCTTGGTGGTGGGAGACATAGGTATGTTCAAATACGACGTTCCTGAGCCCTTCTATACTGTTTACTAGAACACAAAATGTACAGCTAGCAAAGCATGAATTACCGGATGGAGTAATACTTATACCAATCATATCTTCCTCACAGATTACTTGTTTGACCAAGTTCTCGGGAGATAAGAAAGCCTGGCCAATCTACATGACAATTGCATATATCCTATGTAGTATACAGAATAAACCCTGGAAACATTCAAGCGATCTTTTGGCGCTGTTGCCCGTTTCCCCAAAGATGCTAGGCGTAGCAGCAAGAGATGCACGGCAAAGGCATGTCAAGAATGAGATTCTTTGTGATTTGATCGAAGAGATCTTTGCTCCAATTGCGGCACCAGGGAAGTCCGGACTTGAGGTTGAATGCGCCGATGGAAAGGTCTGATTGTGTTTCTTACACCTCTTGGCGTGGATTGCGTATGTCTTGGAAAATGTAACATTGCACAGTATTCAACAAAATCAGTGCACTGTCTGTAACCTTCGACCGGAACAGCTTGGGTCCCATTTGAGACATTCTGGAGTCAGACGAGATTATAGGAAATCCCAACATCTCTTCAACAAATACTGTGAAAAAGACTAGCAGGCCAAGCAACAGCTAACAGATTCTGGTTTCAAATTGCTTCCTACCGTCTTTTGGGGGCTTCCGAACATTCGGCAATCCGATCTGCCCAAACCAGATATTCTCCATGTCGTGTACCTGGGAATATTCAAATCATACCTTATGAAATAGGTTATCTGATTTCTAAAGAAATAGAAACAGCTACAAGCATTCAATGCTATCTGGAAGAGTTTAGATGTTGATCCTGGCTATTCTGCGCCGAACAACGAGTACAGTCGGATCTCTCCGTGGACCGGAAAAGAGAAGAAGAATCTGGTTAAAGGGATACTACCTTGTTTTACAGCCTCCCTAAGTCGTCCAAGTGAATCAGGAAAAAAAATTCTCCCTAATGTATTACGTACATATCTCCCTGTATCTGCTAGTAATACCGCCGCCCCCGGTTTCTCCTGTCCCTCATACATTTACCGCCTTTCCTAAAGACCCAACAGGCCTTCTGAAAGCTCCATACATGCCTTCGGCGCCATTTAGCGTCCTCTTTTGCAGGTAGCCCCTAGCTTGCTCCACTAGCGAGGAGGTCTCGCTTAACTGACCCCTTGTTTTGTTTGCATTTCCATCCAGCCCATTTTTGCTGTTGTGCGTCCGCTTTGTACCTGGGCGAGTCCGGAACAACCTTGCCTGTCTCAGCGCCCCATCACGCCCTTAGCGCTCTCCCTTCCTCTTGATTTCTCCGGTATGGATTTAGTCCCCCTGGGGACGTTCTTCACGTCATAACATGCACTCTCTACCCTTGGTGCGCATCCGGAACAACCTCGTCTCTCTCAGCGTCCCATATCGCACTTTGCTCTCTCTCTCTTCCCCTTGATTTCTCCGTTATGGATTTTGTCCCCTCTGGGACATTGTTCAGGTCATAACATCTACTCTCTACCCATGTACCGGCCCCACACACCCTTCTGTTTCCAAAGTATGCGTGCCAAATCTGATTTATTTCACAGATGCCCGTATCTTTTGTGCCTTCTCTAGTCCTTCTCCTGACATTCATGATTTGCTTTGCCTTTCTGTACCACTCCTATTTGTCACCTCGGTTAGTTCACCATCGATATCCTTAGCTGTCTCAAAATTCACGGCTACGCGTCCCCTTCATATCATTCTTTGTTTCTTTCTTTCTCCTGTAAAGTTTTCAATAAATTCTATTAAATCTTTCTAAATCAATCCTACTATTTACATACGAGTGGTTGTTATCCTTACCACTAGTCTCGGGTACTCAATGTGCCATGCCAATGATCTATTTGATACTAACGACTATCTCAGTTGTTCGGTTTGGGCCTTTCGCCGTCCCCAAAGTAACGGTAACAAGTCTTGTTATATCACTGAGCTTGCCCGAGTTCTCAACAAATAGTCTATCTACTAATACCAGTCTATCTACTAAACCCGTTCTTGGGGCTCGAACTTTGATTATCGAAACCAAGCGGGCTGGATAACAGCCTTTTAGTGCTCCATAAATACTTCTATCACTCGAATCCACCCATACCCAATCATTCCTGCTCTGCCCTGTTGACCTCCAACGCTGGGTTCCGGTACACCAAAGAAGGTGTCAAGTGACCTCTCTCTCGTCCTGAAAGTTCTCTACCGGGACACGTAAAAGGCGACATATCTCAACTGGAAACTGTTTAACCGAATCCACATCAAAATATTGGCTCACAGACGACTTCCGTCGATAATAATCGATTAAAAGGTCTGAAAAATTTCTCAAACTCTCGTAGAGCTGGGAAATGGTTTCCACGGTTGGTGTGAAACCCATTGGTTATTTAGTTACTGAACCGACTTGCCGTTTGTGCTGTTTGTCGCGTATTTTGTCTCGAATCGGACGCGATAGATCTACTTGGATATTCATTTCATGAATTTTGAAGCTGTCAAGTCTAGAATATGATCGTAGTATTTGTTGGCTTGCATCGTTTTTATTTGACCGCTGATAGCCCTCCTTGATCATTGTTTTGTGACTTCTTACACCCGACTCGGTAGAATACCTTTGAATGTTCCCAAAGCGTCGTATATGGTCCACGGAGTGACTCAACAGATGTATCTTAACAAAGTTAAAGTCTATATCCTAATCATATATATTTGCAACAATTCCATCTAAATCGCGACGTTACCCGTCCGCAATGCGACGTCTTTTGGCAAATGTAGCCCCCAAAAGGCGGTGTTGATTGAGTACTGCACTATGCTCACCTCAAATTCTGGCGGTAACCTCTCTGACTTTCCTGGCAGTCGACTTATCCTTTTGGTACTCCTTAAAAACGACTTTGTGATCATGAAAGGCCTTAAGGAACTGTTCGAGGTATAGAATTGTCTCATCGGTATAGCTTGTATATTGTGACATTAGAGTAAAGTCGACAATCGACCGGACACAGGTTAGAGTTTTGGTGAATATGGGTCGTTCTGCGGCACTCGGACGACGGCGGGAGGCTGCAAAAGATGGTAGTATCACTATAACCAGATTCTTTATCTCTTTTCCGGTCCACTGAGAGATCCGACTGTAGTCTTTGTTCAGCGCCGAATAGACAGGATAAACATCTAAACTCTTCCAGATAGCATCGAATGCTTGTAGGCATTTGTATTTCTTTAGAAATCTGATACCCCATTTCATGAGGTGTGTTTCGAATATTCCCAGGTTCACGACATTGAGAATATCTGGTTTGGGCAGGTCAGATTGCTGAACGTTCGGAAGCCCTCAAAAGATGCTAGGAAGCAATTTGAAACCACAATCTGTAAGTTGTTGCTTGGCCTGCTGGTCGTTTTCACAGTATTTGTTGAAGAGATGTTGGGATTTCCTATAATCTCGTCTGGCTGCAGAACGTCTCAAATGGGACCCTAGCTGTTCCGGTCGAACATCACAGACAGCGCACTGATTTTGTTGAATACCGTGGAATCTTACATTTTCCAAGTGATCCGCAATCGATGCCGAGAGGCGTAAGAAACACAATCGGACCTTTCCATCGGCGCATTCAACCTCAAGTCTGGAGTTCCCTCGTGCAACAATTGGTGCAAAGATCGCTTCCATCAAATCACAAAGAATCTCATTATTAACCAGCCTTTGGCGTGCATCTCTTGCTGCTACGCCCAGCATCTTTGGGGGGACTGGCAAAAGCGCCAAAAGAATGGTTGCATGTTTTGAGGGTTTATTCCGTGTACTCGATAGAATATTTCCAATTGTCATGTACATTGGCCAGGCTTTCTTATCTCCCGAGAAATTGGTCAAACAAGTGATGTCTGAGGAACATATGATTGGTACGAGTGTTGCTCCATCCGGTAATTGATCCTTTGCTGGCTGTTAATTTTCTGTCCTAGTAAACGGTATGGAAGCGCCGTGGAACGTCGTATTTGAACCTACCTGTGTCTCCCACCACCAATCAGCGGTATGCATCTCCGAATAAACTCTCCCCGGTGGTTCTTCGCTATTCCATTCCTTCACAGGGGTGTAAGCTAAATCTTGAGGAAACCATCTTTGACCAAGTAAATATTTAGCACAATCAATAGGATTGCGGAAAAAGAATTTCTGTGTTACGGAAGCTTTGTCTGGTCCTTCCTCGTCCGAAATTTCCTACTTTCGGTTAGAATAGGACCTTGTAGGGTCCATTTACTTACAGTTTCACTAAACGATACAAACCCCAGTTTCCAGCTCTTCATACCCATACCTGATTCCAACTGATCAACTGCATCAAGGAGCCAATAAGCAGAGTTAATATTACTGCCCTCAGGCCCCAAGTCCGTCTTGAAATATCTATCCATGTGATCCTTTGGTACCCTTGCTTCAATAAACCACCGAGCAAGCTCAAAGTCCTTCTTGCTTCTGAATGGTAACCACATCTCATCTTCAGATCTTTCGGACTGTACAATGTCCCGTAGTGACCTTCCCGGAGTGGGGTGCGTCGTCGGTCTCGGTAGTCCACCAATGGTGTGCTTTCCTGATTGTCTAAATAATTAAGACTTTCCACGTCCGAATCGGCTGGGTTTACGTAGAGATCGCACTCATTTGCTTCAATATTCGTTTCAGCCGGACTAAATTCTTCCCCGAGTAGATTAGAGGTTAGGTCAGACTCGGCAGGCTGGGGGATTTGCGCATCCCGTTCTTCGTCGCAAATAGGGTGTACAAAGTCAAAATGCGGTGTTTCCATTTGCTTCCGGTACCCTGTACTTGACTTGTATTTTCTTCTGCAGTACGGGCATTGTGACTCTTGTCCCATTCTACAAGAAATTAGATTTGATACACAGCACAAAAGAGCCGCGAAAATCAAACTTACTTTTCGAGACTGATCTCACTGTGCTTGAACGCGTGTGGTAATTGAATAACTTGTTCTTGACTGGAACTGTGTTATAGATAGATGTTATTGTATGCAAAAAGGTGCAAATAGGACGAAATTCGTCGTCACACTATCTGTTCAGTAAATTCGAGATATTTCAAGTGATAGAAAAAATATGAGAACTTGAAAAACTTTCAAGCTGTGTTGTGTGGCCCGTTTGTAATTCAAAGGCCAACTGTTCGGGTCGGTCCCACCTTCCCCTGAGCAGGATTGTACTAGTTCTCGTACTTGAATGACGTTCTGCGGCTGAAAACTCCCTTTTCACATTAGCTTTAAGACTAAATCCAGGTGGGGCGTTAGAGGTCCTGGGGGCATGAACATGAATGACGGCCCAGGGCCACGACAGATTCCTACAAATCTCGAGAAGACCTTACTTAACACATATCTACGATTACTTTTTAAAAAATGATAAACAACATGAATTATACCCTAAACCTCAGGTGTGCTTTATTCGGCGTATTGCCGACTTTGAGAGGGGCAAACCTAATGGCCAGCGCTCATCTACCATACTCTAATATTCCTTATCCGAACCCACATCAAGACAACAGGGGTAGTAACAAGCCTGCCTATTACATCGTTGTACCTTAAAGCACTCTTGAAAAGCTTGTTCATGTTTGTTCAACCCACCTTTTCAAGTGTACAAGCTTACCCGTTTAGATGTTTGCCCCACGGCAACTGTACATCTGTACTTTTTTGTACAGGCACAGAAGGACGTTCTAGTACGTTCAAGTTTGGACGTTTAACCGTCTCTTTCAAACTGGTCTGAGTTGTTAGAAGTCTTGATACTACGACAAACAGCTTGAATAGAACGCTCTTCCTTATATAAACCTCTCGCTACCCCGGGATTTTCCTTCTCCACTCCTTCATTACCTTCTAATCAATCTAGAGTTTCTCATCGTCCTTCCTTGTCCGCCAAAAGCAACTGTTCCCCTCACAAAGATACGTTATATATAAACGAGACCTGTTTTCCGCGATCATACATTGTCCCTCACATTTCACACCAACTATACTGGTAAGTCTCGTCCGCGGTTCCTAACGTCCGACATGAGCCGTTCTCAGGCCTTTCGTAGGCTATACTGATTGATATCCATAGAATACCGGTAACTTACTCTTAATTGAACAGAAGCTTTTCGATCGCTTCTACCTCCTAAATGTAAGTTTGTGCCACAATCGTCCCTTTTCTTCCTTCCTCGGCCTCGTAGAGATACCAACCCGAGGCCTGGTCTTTCTCACTTCGTTCTGGGGCACGATGAAGCGCTGCTTAAGTTCTTGAATGAACTTGTGCACGGCTCGTACGAGCTCTTCTAAAGCCTTAATGTGAAATGATAGCTGACCACTATTGTCTAGATAGACTAGTGGCTCCCCATTTTCGCTTGCTATCCCCCCTATAGTTAGTGTTCTGTTTGTCTCATTTGCACCTTTCCCAAGATGGAAAGATTACTGATCGCTATTGCTAAATTTCTTTGGGATTGCCCGTCAGCTTCTGCAGGCCAAGAACATCCTCGCCGAATTCAGGTTAGTCTTCTTTGAGTCCGATTTAGTCTTTTTTACAGAGAATCTAATTGGTTAATAGCGTGTCTGCGATTCGTGGTCGTGGTCGTGTCACTACTGGCATCTTCCGGGCTGAGCTCAACATCACTGGTGAGGGACGTACCGTGGTAGGGAGGTGATACCGCGCCGTTCGCACATACATTCTCCAGAAGTGCAACGAGAGGAATATCAGCTCTCGCACGCAGGCCGGTGACACTTTGTGGAACGAAGTTAGGACGGAGACCGTCGCACAAATTGCTCTCAGAGGCTTCTGAGCCAAAATCAACTCCCCCCGAACGGCCAACATCGGGCCTTCCATGTTGCTCTGGATACTCTCATCATGGACGTCCTGAAGAAGGCAGCTGAGTCTCATATGAATGCCAGACTTAATTCCGATACCGAGGAAGAGGGGGGAGATGGGGGCGCTGGCGGTGCATCTGGATCCGGATCGAGAGACGAAAGGGCCGTTATTCGGCCCCAACCCACCATTTACGAGGAGAAACCGGTACGAATAATATTTATTTCAACCACAGGTGCCTAGCCTGAGCAGGCTCGCCAGCTCCCATGGATAAACCGTACTAATTACGCAATGCCAAACAAGAGTTGGCTGGCGTTCTCAGGCACTACACTTTACAGGAGCTCGGCGAAGGTGCCTGTCAGTATGTAGAGGACGGCGAGCATCCCCGGCAGTTCATTGGAACTCTCCGCGACATTCAAGGCCTGAATATCACTCCCGATGGCGCCGACCAGATCGAGTTGATCGACGACGATTAGGTCAATGCCTGGCTTCATCTCTCCCAGTGCTCAACACTTACTGTCGCCTGCTTCCTCCATCGAGCAGCTGTTGGTCCCAATACACCTCTTGTTAGGCACAGTCGGAACTATCTCTTCCCCAGCCAATTTGACGTCGCCGAGTTCTACACTGAGCCAGAATCTGACTCTGATGAGGAGGACGATGTGGAGCGCCATGCAAGGCGCAGCAGGGCCTGTCCTAGGTCGCACAACGGCTGTAAGCGGAGAATTCTGAGCAATGATCGTAGGATTGTTAGGTTCCAGACCCACTCCCGGGAACTGTTTTCGGGCGCTCGAGTGTGACAGGGGCCGGCGTATATCAGCCGATATGCAGGACAAGATGTCCCAATGGTGGCTCTTCCCCCGGGGATCCTACCTCCCGGGTGTGAGGTGTCAGCACATGACGCTATTGAGGAAGGCGCTGATGATAACGGTGGGGTTAATTGGGGCGATAGGGGTGGGGGTGATGGGAGCAATGGGGGAATGGGGGCAATGCCTAGGGTTTGTTTGCGCCGGGCAGAGTCTTCTTTAGACTTTTGGGTGGTTTTTCTTTTGTTTCACTGCCCTTCTTAGGTTTGGCTTTCATTTCTATCCATGGGTCGGCGCCGGGGGGGGGG
>NESQ01000733.1:0-16477 GCA_003070745.1 Tuber borchii
GGAAATGAAAAAAAACAGGGGTCAGTTAAAGCGAGGCCTCCTCCCTAGTGGAGCAAGCTAGAGGCCACCTGCAAAAGAGGACGATAAATGGCGCCGAAGGCATGTATGGGGCTTTCAGAAGGCCTGTTGGGTCTTTAGGAAAGGTGGTAAATGTATGAGGGACAGGAGGGACCGGGGAGGTGGTATTACTACCAGATACGGGAGCTATGTAGGTAATACATGAGGGAGAATTGTTTTTGCTGATGTTGGGACATCTTGTCCAGCATTGGCTTATATACGCCGGCCCCTGCCTCACTCAAGCACGCGAAATCAGTTCCCGGAGTGGGTCTGGAACCTAACAACCCTACGATCATTGCTCAGAATTCTCCTCTGCCAGCCGTTGTGGGACCTAGGAAAGGCCCTTCTGCCTTGCATGGCGCTCCACATCGTCCTCCTCATCAGAGTCAGATTCTGGCTCAGTGTAGAACTCGGGACGTCGAATTGGCCGGGGAAAGATAGTTCCGGCTGTGCCCAACAAGAGGTGTATTGGGACGAACAGGGTCCCCACCATCAGGAGGGGCAACAGCTGCTCGTGGAGGAAGCAGGCGATAGTAACGTGGAGCACTGGGAGAGACGAAGCCAGGCATTGACCTGATCGTCGTCGATCAACTCGATCTGGTCAGCGCTATCAGGAGTGACATTCAGGCTTGAATGTCGCGGAGAATTCATATGAACTGCCAGGGTGCTCGCCGTCCTCTACGTACCGACAGGCAGCTTCGCCGAGCTCCTGTAAAGTGTAGTGCCTGAGAACCGAGCCAACTCTTGTTTGGCATAGCGTTATTACCACGGTTTATCCATGGGAGCTGGCGAGCCTGCCCAGGCTCGGCACTGTGGTCGAAATGATTATTCGTACCGGTTTCTCCTCGTGAACGGTCGGTTGGGGACGAGCAACGGCCCTTTCGTCTCTCGATCCGGATCCAGATGCACCACAGCCCCCATCTCCCCCCTCTTCCTCGGCATCGGAATTAAGTCTGGCATTCCTACGAGACTCAGCTGCCTTCTTCAGGACGTCCATGATGAGAGCATCCAGAGCAACGTGGAAGGCCCGATGTTGGCCGTTCCGGGGGAGTTGAATTTGGCTCGGAAGCCTCTGAGCAATGTGTGCGACGGTCTCCGTCCTAACTTCGTTCCACAAAGTGTCACCGGCCTGCGTGCGAGAGGTGATATTCCTCTCGTTGCACTTCTGGAGAATGTATGTGCGAACGGCGCGGTATCTCCTCCCTTCCACGGTTCGTCCCTCACCAGTGAGGTTGAGCTCAGTCCGGAAGATGGCAGTGGTGACACGACCACGACCACGAATCGGAGGCATGCTATTAACCAATTAGATTCTCTGTAAAAAAGACTAAATGGGACGCAGAAGACTAACCTGAATTAGGCGAGGATGTTCTTGGCGTGCAGAAGAAGACGGGAAATCCCAAAGAAATCTAGCAAATAGCATCAGTAATCATTCCATCTTGGGAAAGGTGCAAATGAGACAAAGAGAAGACTAACTATAGGGGGGATAGCAAGCGAAAACGGGGAGCCGCTAGTGTATCTAGAGAATAGTGGTCAGCTATCATTTCACATTAAGGCTTTAGAAAAGCTTCTATGAGCCGTGCACGAGTTCATTCAAGAACTTACGCAGCCCTTCATCGTGCCCCAGAAGGAAGTGAGAAAGATCAGGCCTCAGTTGGTATCTCTAGAAGGCCGAGGAAGGAAGGAAAGAGACGAATTTGGCACAAACTTACTTTTAGGAGGTAGAAGCTATCGAAAAGCTTCGCTTCAATTAACAGTAAGTTACCAGTATTCTATGGATATCAATCAGTATAGCCTACTAAAGGCCTGAGAACAGCTCATTGCGGACGTTAGGAACCGTGGACGAGACTTACCGGTATAGTTGGTGTGAAATGTGAGTGAGACTGTATGATTGCGGAAAACAGTTCTCGTTAATATATAACGTATGTTGTGAAGGGAAAAGTTGCTTTTGGAGGACTAAGAAGGACGATGAGAAGCTGTAGATTGATTAGAAGGAAATGAAGAAGTGGAGAAGGAAAATCACGGGGTAGCGAGGGGTTTATATAAGGAAGAGCGTACTATTCAAGCTGTTTGTGGTAGTATCAAGAGTTCTAACAACCCAGACCAGTTTGAAAGAGACTGTTAAACGTCCCAACTTGAACGTAGAACGTCCTTATGTGCCGTACAAAAAAGTACAGATGTACAGTTGCCGTGAGACAAACATGTAACAAGGTAAGCTTGTAACTTGAAAAGGTGGGTTGAACAACATGAACAAGCTTTCAAGAGTCTTTAAGGTACAATGATGTAATAGCAGGCTTGTGACTACCCCTGCTTCTTGATGTGCGTTCGGATAAGGAATATTAGGGTATGGTAGATGAGCGCTTGCCATTAGGTTTGCCCTCCAAAGTCTGCAATACGCCGAATAAAGCACACCTGAGGTTTAGGGTACAATTCACTTGCTTATCATTTTTAAAAGTAATCGTAGATATAAGTGTAAGTAAGGTCTTCTCGAGATTTGTAGGAGTCTGTCGTGGCCCTGGGCGTCGTTCATGTTCATGCCGCAGGACCTCCAACGCCCTACGTAGATTTCTCAAGCAATGTGAAAAGGGAGTTTTGAGCCGCAGAACGTCATTCAAGTACGAGTACTAGTACAATCCTGCTCAGGGGAAGGTGAGACCGACCCGAACAGTTGGCCTTTGAATTACAAACAGGCCAACAACACACCTTGAAAGTTTTTCAAGTTCTCATATTTTTCTATCCCTTGAAATATCTCGAATTTACTGAACAGCGTGTGACGACAAATTTCGTCCTATTTGCACCTTTTTGCGTACAATAACATCTATCTATAGCACAGTTCGGTCAAGAACTAGTTATTCAATTACACACGCGTTCAAGCACAGTGAGATCAGTCTTGAAAAGTAAGTTTGATTTTCGCGTCTCTTTTGTGCTGTGTATCAAATCTAATTTCTTGTAGAATGGTACAAGAGTCTCAATGCCCGTACTGCAGAAGAAAATACAAGTCAAGTACATGGTACCGGAAGCATATGGAAACAGCGCATTTTGACTTTGTACAGCCTATTTGCGACAAGAAGGCATGCCGAATCCCCCAGCCTGCCGACTCTGACCTAACCTCCAATCTACTCGGGAAGAATTTAGTACGGCTGAAACGAATATTGAAGCAAATGAGTTCGATCTCTACGTAAACGCTGCCGATTCGGACGTGGAAAGTCTTAATTATTCAGACACTGAGGAAAGCACACCATTGGTTGGACTACCGATACCACGACGCACCCCACTGCGGGAAGGTCACTACGGACGTTGTACAGCCCGAAAGATCTGAAGATGAGATGTGGTCACCATTCAGAAGCAAGAAGGACTTTGAGCTTGCTCGGTGGTTTATTGAAGCAAAGGTACCAAAGGATCACATGGATAGATATTTCAAGAAGGACTTGGGGCCTGAGGGCAGTAATATTAACTCTGGTTATCGGCTCCTTGATGCCGTTGATCAGTTGGAATCAGGTATGGGAATGAAGAGCTGGAAAGAGGGGTTTGTATCATTTAGCGAAGCTGTAAGTAAATGGACCCTACAACGTCCTATTCTAACCGAAAGTAGGAAATTTCGGACAGAAGGACCAGACGAAGCTTCCGTAACACAGAAATTCTTTTTCCGCAATCCTATTGATTGTGCTAAATATTTACTTGGTGAAAGATGTTTTGCTCAAGATTTAGTTTACGCCCCTGTGAAGAATGAATAGCGAAGAACCACCTCAGAGAGTTTATTCGGAGATGCATACCGCTGATTGGTGGTGGGAGAACAGGTAGGTTCAAATACGACGTTCCACGGTGCTTCCATACCGTTTACTAGGAACAAATTAACAGCCAGCAAAGGATGAATTACCGGATGGAGCAACACTCGTACCAATCATATGTTCCTCAGACGTTACTTGTTTGACCAATTTCTCTGGAGATAAGAAAGCCTGGCCAATCTACATGACAATTGGAAATATCCTATCGAGTACACGGAATAAACTCTCGAAACATGCAACCGTTCTTTTGGGCTTTCCCGTCCCCCAAAGATGCTGGGCTAGCAGCAAGAGATGCACGGCAAAGGCAGGTCAACAATGAGATTCTTTGTGATTTGATGGAAGCGATCTTTGCGCCAATTGTTGCACTAGGGAACTCCGGACTTGAGGTTGAATGCGCCGATGGAAAGGTCCATTGTATTTCTTACGCTCTCGGCTGGATTGCGGATCACTTGGAAAATGTAACATTGCACGGTATTCAACAAAATCAGTGCGCTGTCTGTGACGTTCGACCGAACAGCTAGGGTCCCATTTGAGACGTTCTGCAGCAGACGAGATTATAGGAAATCCCAACATCTCTTCAACAAATACTGTGAAAACGACCAGCAGGCCAAGCAACCACTAACAGATTGTGGTTACAGTTGCTTCCTAGTGTCTTTTGAGGCTTCCGAATTCAGCAATGCGACCTGCCCAAACCAGATATTCTCCATGTCGTGTAACTGGGAATATTCGAAACACACCTTATCAAATGGGTTATGAGATTTCTAAAGAAATAAACGGCTACAAGCATTTGATACTATCTGAAGAGTTTAGATGTTTATCCTGCCTATTCCACGCCGAACAAAGAGTACAGTCGGATCTCTCAGTAACAGAAAAGAGATGAAGAATCTGGTTAAAGTGATACTACCATGTTTTGCACCCTCCATACCGATGAGACGATTCAATATCTGAACAGTTCCTTAAGGCCTTTCATAATCACAGGAAAGTGAGAGCAGCCACAGCCAGAATTCGAGGTGAGCATAGTGAAGTACTTAATCAACACTACCTTTTGTGGGCTACATTTGCCAACCGATGTCGCATTGCAGTTGAGCAACGTCACGATTTAGATGGAATTGTTGCAGATATATATGATGAGGATGTAGACTTTAACTTTGTTATGAAACATCTGTGAGTCACTTCGGGAACCATATACGGCGCATTGGGAATATTCAAATGTATTCTACCAGTCGGGTGAAACAAGTCAGAAAACAATAATCAAGGATGGCTATCAGCGGTCAAATAAAAATGATGCAAGCCAACAAATACTATGATCATATTCTAGACTTGACAGCTTCAAAATTGATGAAATGAATATCCAAGTGGATCTATCGCGTTCGATTAGAGACCAAGTACACGACAAACAGTAAAAACGGCAAGTCGGTTCACTAACTAAACAACCAATTCGTTCATACCAACTGTGGAAACCGTTTCCCAGCTCTACCAGAGTTTGAGAAATTTTCCTAATCATTTAATCGATTATTATCAATGGAAGTCGTCTGTAAGCCAACATTTTGATCTGGATTCAGTTAAACAGTTTCCAGTTAAAATATGTCGGCTTTTACGTGTCCCGGTAGAGAACCTTTAGGACAAGAGAGAGGTCACTTGGCACCTTCTTCGGTGTACCAGAATCCAGCGTTGGAGGTCAACAAGGCAGAGCTAGAATGATTGGGTATGGGTGGATTCGGGTTATAGAAGTATTTATGGAGCACTAACAGCTGTCATCCGGCTTGCTTGGTTTCGATAATGAAAGTTCGAGATCCAAGAACAGCTTTAGTAGATAGACTGGAATTAGTAGATAGACTATATGTTGAGAACTCGGGAAAGCTCAGCGATATAAGGGGACTTGTTACTATTACTTTGGGGACGGCGAAAGGCCCAAATGGAACAACCGAGATACTGGTTACTATCAAACGGATCATGTGCATGGCGCATTTAGTCCCTGAGACTAGTGGTACAGATAACAACAGCTGGTATGTAAATAGTAGGATTAATTTAGACACATTTAATAGAATTTATTGAAAACTTTACAGTAGAAAGATAGAAACAAAAAATGGTATGAAGGTGACGCATAGCCGTGCATTTTGAGACACCTAAGGATATCGATGGTGAACTAATCGCGGCGACAAATAGGAGTGGTACAGAAAGGCAAAGCGAATCATGAATGTCAGGAGAAGGACCAGAGGAGCCACAAAAGATACGGGCTTTAGTGAAATAAAACAGATTTGGCATGAATACTTTGGAAACAGAAGGGTGTGTGGGGCTGGTACAGGGGTAGAGAGTAGATGTTATGACCTGAACAATGTCCCCCAGGGGACGAAATCCATAACGGAGAAATCAAGGGGAACAGAGAGAGAGCAAAGTATGATATGGGATACTGAGCGAGACGAGGTTGTTCCGCATGTGCACCAGGGGTAGAGAGTGCATGTTATGACGTGAAGAATGTCCCCAGAGGGACGAAATTCATAACGGAGAAATCATGGGGAAGGGAGAGCACTAAGGGCATGATGAGAAGCTGAGACAGGCAAGGTTGTTCCGAACCCGCACAGGTACAAAGTAGACACACAACAGCCAAAATGGGCTGGATGGAAAAGCAAAAAAAGAGAGGGGTCAGTTAAGCGAGACCTCCTTCCTAGTGGAGCAAGCTAGGGGCCATCTGCACAAGAGGACGATAAATGGTGCCGAAGCCATGTATGGGGCTTTCAGAAGGCCTGTTGGGTCTTCAGGAAAGGCGTTAAATGAATGAGGGACAGGAGCGACTGGGGGAGGTGGTATTACTAGCAGATACAGTAAGATATGTAGGTAATACATGAGGGAGATTTTTTTTTTGCTACTGTCAGGTGTCAAAGTAACTGGGCCTAGCAGTAGGTTAACAAACAGGATATACCAAAGAATGAGAACTTTGCCATGCGATACTACAGCCGCCTCAGCTCCTCTCGCTGTATTTCACTATGACAGAGTATTTACTCATATGCACTCATGGTGTGGTATGCTCGATTCGCTGGATAGACTTGAACTTCTAACTCCTGGCATAGTGGCACTGTGAGTGGCCAATGGGGAAGAATATCCCACTATATAGGATAATGGGAGAACTGGCAGAGTATACGCTCTACCGGGCATTATACATCCTTGAGGTGCTGGCCTCTGCCTAACAAGTGCTGCCTCCTATGATCCGGAGGTGGTCGAAACCCGCACAGACAATACGTAATTGTTTCTTTATCCGTCTGCTATTTGTGACTGATTATGCAGCCCTACTCTAGTAACTTCTGGAATACCATTGTCTTCTGCATCTAGCTCAGTGTCCAATTCAGTCTAATCCGATCCGCGGGAGTTTTGGTACTCATCGCTGCTATGATCGCTTAGCTCAACTGTTTCTGTTGTTGCTTGTGCGTGATGTTCTGTTTCAATATCGGCATAGGTCGTGCTCTGAATGATCCTTCTCTAGGCATGCTTTGCTGGTCTTTCAAGTGCTCCGGTTGTGTTTGGCGGTACAGGGTGTAAACACAATGACTGCTCATTCGGTAGTATGCTCAGCTAGTCACTGGATTGGCTTTGTTCCATTCCTGACCTCGATCTCACTAATCGTACACTATCGGATACAACTTCTCCTCTATGTCCACTCAGATTTTCCACTCTGGGAGTTGGCTAGCTGTGTGAATTAGCTTATGGTTGTATAGACATAGAATGCTGAATGGCTGGTCAACGTTAGTCAACATTAGGCAAAATAGGAATTTGGACATAGAATAATGGAATGTATCTTTCGTGTCATGAAGATGAGAAATCTATAGTTATATTCAAAGGACGTCAGGTATTATACGCTAGGACTTATGGGAGGGGGGCTGGTAGAATCACATACTATCACTTGGTATAGAAAGAGAATAATCACCTGTAAAATGGGGTTTTCTGCTTGTTCAACATTATGATTGTAACTTCGACACTTTTAGGTATTATGATTGTCCTGATTCCGGTTGAAAAGCTTCGATGAGATAGGCGTCGCTAGTATATAAGAATAAACAAAATCTAGCCACAATGAGTATCAGTTAGCGACACTAATTCTAGCAAGACACTCGCCACACCTAAAGCGGACTAGCATATTCCAATCTCATCTTCCGATATTGAATCAACACTACTGAACATCTGAAAATCTGGATTGACCCTATATACTCATGAGTTTGAGTAATTTACTCTGTCAACGCCAGCCCAGTTAAGGACAGGGTGCCTGGCGTGACTGAGCTAGAGAAAACAAATCTTAGACATTAACGCAAGGAGGTGTAAGGACTAATAAAGGATGCCAGAAGCTGAAGCAAGAGTACCCAATAATATCTTTACTATCACATACCAGCTAACGAATCACAAACTGAAAATTCTAACCAAAGTGAAATAAGATCCAGCGTAATGTACTAGAGTTTGGGACAACCAAAAAAAAAACACCTCTTGAGAAACTAGGAAAATCTCCAATTATTTTCGTCCAGCCAAGCGGCTTTTTGAGTGGCACAGTTGAGGCGATGGTGATTGCGTGTTGCATGGAGCACTACTGGCACCAGGAATCGTAAAAGACCTGGATGCCGGATATGTCAAGGGAGCTCCTGGTTTTATCTGGGCTCAAACAGCTACTCGTTCGATTCCTCTCACCAGAGTTTTGAGAACCTGCGCATCAATCGGTGCAAGGGTAGAGGAGACTGGATATTTGTCGTTGATTACAGGTAAGCAAGGAGGAGCATCCTGGGCACTATTGAATCCCGAATGCAATGTAGCTGCTACCCCATTTTCTCTCATGTAATCTAAAAGCCAGAGCATCTCCCATATGACCTTCTGTACGTCAGAGTGTTACCCTTGCGTAGCTAGCCAGAAGGCCCAGAGGCCGACTCCTGCAAGCGTTGGGCAGGCTGATTAGAGCTTGCGACTTCTTCTCTTTCCAATGAGATAGCCCTCAATTTTGTTCAGGGGCTCGGGGTTCCTGATTGCTGTTCCTACATCGTCAATTACGTATTGTTTTTTGATCTGGATGTTAACTGAGAGCCTGTTAGGTGTCCATCAGCAAAAAAATACCTTGCGTCAGATGCGTTGGCGTTGCGCCCTGGCGCAAGCGATGTTGCTTCTGCCTTCCCTGCGTCAGGTGTGCCCTGACTTGCGTTGCAACGCATGCACGCATCCTGTCCTTCCTCGGTTGCCTGGCAACGCTCTCTCTCTCCTGACGCCACCTCACATCGTACTGACGCCCTGTCTAAACCTTAGCTCTGGCTTACTCTCATGACGGCACCGGCTTCACATTGCCTCCTCCACGCGTCCTGACGTATTTTCTCATGTCATCTCCGTCGTCGCCCCGCGCCCCAGTAGAGAATCTCACGTGTACAGTGCAAACTAGCTAGTAGTATAATAGTTTCTTACTCTTATTTTCTAGACAATTGGTTTCTATAAACATATACAGCTTCACGATGTGCTCGCGCCTGAAAAACGCCGTGTAGCGAATTGTGGTGAGGTTCCCCCCACTTCCTCACCACAATTCGCTAGACGGCGTTATTCGTCCCGGCAGCGCCGCATGATATGACACTACGTACAGCCAGTGCCCCCCCCCCCTGCCAGTATCCTGATTCCTTAATATACTTCCTTGAATGTTCTCAAATCAATCCAACTATTAACCAGCAAGCGCCCTTCTCCCTCGGGGATCAGGTGCGCCAGGCCGAGGATTGCCCCTATGTCAACTATCGTAAACTCTCGAGCGTTCCCACTCATCTGCACTCTAACAAGGCCATGAATGTCCGAGAGGTATCCTGAGTTGACTGCACTCAACATCTGAACAGCCGGCACCCGACGCACAGCATTCTCACTGCTGAGGTCCCTGATTTTGAAGAGCGCCACAAGCCCTGCCGGCAGACGTTCCCTCAGCGCACCATACATCTCTTCAGTCCCAGCCTGGACCCAACTCAATCATTGCCACTCCCCTGGTTCCTGAAGTGTAGAGGGCCCGGGCATCGCGCACAGTGGATGTGGTAAATGGCGCGTTCTTGGAACGCTAGAACCGGGATTTTGAGTTGCGTTAGTAGTTCAACGAGGAGTGATTGATGTATCGCATGATCTTCAGGAAGCCGGTGCTCTGTAGGTAGGTTACGCCGGCTATATCTGATCAATTCGCGACATATATTGTCCAGGGAGAATGCGGACACCTTGCTAAAATCCAAGACATTGGACACGTCGTCCCGACGTCCTTTCAGGATCCTCCTACAGTCAACCAGCGTTGTTACGGCACTTGTCGTACTCTCTAAATGTCGCAGGACATCTGCAGAGAGAACGCCTCCCCGGCGTCGAAGAGATTCGAGGTTGAATAACCTTATCTGGATGCTGTGCTGGCGACCGTAGCTGTGCACGATTTGGCCCGCGGCATTATTTTTATTCAATGGTCGCCATTCGTCCTTGATTTATTCATTGTGCACGAGCTCTCCAAACTCCATGGAATACATCGGTATATTGCCAAACTGGCATATATGATCACTAAAATGACTTAGTAGATGTATCTTGATAAAGTTGAAATGCAATTCGCTATAGATTAAGTCCATACGTCGCTCGTGCTCTTCTTCACGATCGTTGTCACGGATACGGCCCCATTTAGAAGGGGCCATGGGCTGGCTCATCTGCGTTCTCTGATGTCGTAATTCCTTCAGTTGCTCATCAAGCTTAACCAGTGTACGCTTAGTTACTCGAAACTCCAAAAAGATACCTTTTGTCTTGTGAAATCCGTCCAGATAATCATCCATATAAGCTATGGTGTCAGACGTGTGGCTTCGGTATTGTGCCATCATACTGAAGTCGACAAGCGCTCTGACTCATCCGAGAGTATGTTTGAAAGGTATCGCTTGTGAACTCTGTGGCTAGCACAGTGCCACCGCGAGAACTCCCAAAATACAGCGCCCTAGATTCCTTATCTCCTTTCCCTGCCACTGCGCTACCTCGCGGTAGGTCTTTTTGGGTACCAAAAATCTTGGGTACGGCGGTAATGTCTTCCAAGCGTCGTCAAAAGCCTGCAGTCGCCCGTGTTTCTTGAGAAAGCCTTGGATCCAGTCCATCATGTGCTTAAATAATCCGAGATAAACCGTATGGAGCATGTCCAGGACGTGCAAGTCAGGTACCGAGACCCGGTGAAGTCCATGAAAAATGTTTTAGCCCACATTGATACCAAGGCCGCGGAACTTGACGTAGGTGCCGTCTGACTTTTCATACCTATATTATTCGTATCTTGCTTAATCTCGTGCTCGATAGTTCTTGACGTTGGTTCCTCATTCCCCGGCAGGTACCTCACAGGTAGGACAAGCGTTGGATTTTAACCGGTGCAGAGTCACGTTTTCCATATAGTCTGCAGCCCATGCAGACAAAATTGGGAAGCAACTCCGAACCTTCCCATCGGCCCAATCAATTGGGATGCCATCAAGTGCCGCGTGCTGCAGCGGCGCAAAAATGAATTTGAATACATCTTGCAGTGTGTCGGCGTTCAGTTGTCTCTGGTATTGATCTACTTTGGTGGACTTTGAGAATTTGGGGGGGACAGGCAATAGTCCGAGAAGTAGAACAGCCATTGATCCAGGGCTGTTGCGCCGGGCTGACGGAAGATTTCCGAGTGTAATATAGACAGGCCACGCTTTGTGTCACCGGAGTAGTTGCTGAGATGGGTCTAATCGGACGTCCCAATAATGGGAATTACAGTCGCACCAGGTGGAAGTGTTTTCTATAACTCGTCTGCTAACGTTAACGTAAAGGAGGTTGGGGCGCTGTACTTGAATGTCCCACCACCAGTCCGCAGTGTGCATTTCTGCATAGATCCTTTCACAATTAGGATCGAATTCATACCGCGGCGCGTAGACAAAGTCATCTCGGTATGCGATCTGACGAAGGAGATATCTGACACAATCCAGGACGTTATGATAGAAGAATGGCAAAGTTCTCTTGCTATCCTCAACCTGTCCTTCGAACCATTGCAGATACGGGCTGTACGGGTCGAAAGAGCGGAGGTGGCTCTCCAGCATATGCATAGAGCTATATCTGGCTAACCTAGACTTACTGAGGCCACTTAGGAAGTATTCATTGATTCGTGATTTAGATACTTTAGTCTGAATGAACCAAGATGCCAGTTTGAAACCATACATACTACTGAATGGTGCCCACGGGTCCTCGCAGAGATCGCGGTGTTCTTGCTCAAATCCGTCGACATCTCCACTTGGTTCTCCGGCGCCTGGGTAATCCTCCTGTCTGCTGAGTAACGTAGACGTAGGGTCGTCCGGTATCTCAGTGTCAGACTTGTGAGCAGTAAATACGTCGAGGTCGTCTCCGGTGGGCTCCGGATCGGATCATAGTCGGAATCCAGGACCTCGCTCGCCTCTCCGTGGTGCAATATTCTTGTTTCCGCGTCTTTGATAATAGGCACGGATGAAGTATGTCGTACAGTAGATGCGAGATCAATGTTTAGATTTGCTTGCGCAGTTCACAGATGTTTCTCGTATGCGCCTAACCGGATGTATTTTCGTCGGCAGAATGGACATTTGCTAGGCATTGTAGAAGTCAGCTTATTCTATATCGTGGGCTTTGTGTAGATTGTAGGGTACGTGTACCACAGTATTTAGTCTTGAGCCAAACGCGTGTGGATATTACGGAGGTTAGACGCTCTGAAGAGGAACTCATTGTTCATGGGGTTTAGCGCAGACATCACGTGACGTCAGCTATAGTTTCTTTCAAGATTAGCGAAGTTTCAAGATCAGCGGAGTTTCAAGATCAGAGAAGCTCCAAGATCAGAGATGCTCCCGAGCAAATGTGCGTATCAGGCTTTATCCAAGTTGAATTGGACAATATCCTTGAGCATCTGATTTGCCTATTCTTAGCCAATCTTGAAAACACAGTGTAATTCTTTCAAACGCTCTATAATGTTTGGGAGTTGTATATATAAAGTCAATTGGACATAGAAGGGACTTCATACCAAAATCATCCACATTCAGAACATCCATATTCCGCTCTATTTCCAATACTCTTTTCTATATACACTAATAATCATCCAATATAGCCCACAATATCATCCAAGTACGATACGTCTATATCCAGAATCCAAGAGCACAGCAGGCTCCAGCGGGGCAGATGTACCAACTTCCGTCTAATTCTCTCGTCGGAGAGATCAGCGCAGTACGCCCTAATCCTGGGAGTCGGTTGATTATCCAATATAAGGCATCCATGTGCATCCCAAATAATAATAATAGCAAGGCATTGTATAAGCAATGGTGGCAAATTGTGAAAGATCAGCTGGTAGCAAGGAACTATACCCCACTCGCTAATTTGCCTATCGGAGAATTCCAGCAAATCGTCGCAGGAATGAGGAGATTGCCCCCTGCGTGCGATCAGCTCGCCACAACGTCAGCTGCCAATAATATAGCTCGTATGCAGGAGGCTAATGAGGCAGTCGTTCAACTTGTTAAGGACTGTATTAGTAAGTTGACAACCACGATGAACAACCGGACTCAGGCTATGGATAAGGGCCAGCCTCTCGGTCCACAAGGCCAGCCAGGAGTCCCCACTACGCAGATAATTGTTCCGGCGGTGCTACTATCGACGGGCGCCCCAGTTCAATTGGGTCCTGCTACGGCTGATCCGAACCTAGCTCCCGCTCTCCAAAACACTCTCCCGGCGGTTAACCAACCGCAAGCGCAAAGACATGTTGTTCCGGATGTTGTTCCGGTGCAAGGACAAGGCGTGCTGGATGTTGTTCCGGCGCAAGGACAAGTTGTTCCGGGTGTTGTTCCGGCGCAAGCACACGTTGTTCCAGGTGTTGTTCCGGCGCAAGGACAAGTTGTGCCGGGTGTTGTTCCGGTGCAAGGACAAGTTATGCCGGGTGTTGTTCCGGCGCAAGGACAAGTTGTGCCGGGTGTTGTTACGGCGCAAGGACAAGTCGCTCCAGGAGTTGCTCCGGCGGAAGGACTAGTGGTACCCCTCCCTCAACCGCCGATTAATCAACCGTAAGCGCAAGGACAAGCCGCTCTGGGTGCTGTTCTGGCGCAAGGACAATTCATTCCGGGTGTTGTTCCGGTGCAAGGACAAGTTGTGCTGGGTGTTATTCCGGCGCAAGGACAAGTCGCTCCAGAAGTCGCTCCGGTGCAAGGACTGGTGGTACCCCCCCCTCCACCGCCTATTAACCTACCGCAAGCGCAAGGACAAGTCATTCCGGGTGTTGTTCCGGCGCAAGGACAAGTCGTGCCGGGTGTTGTTCCGGCGCAACGACAACTCACTCCAGGAGTCGCTCTGGCGCAAGGACTAGTGGTACCCGCCCCTCCACCACCGATTAACCAACCGCAAGCGCAAGGATGAGCCGCCCCAGGTGTTGTTCGGGTGCAAAAACGGGGAATACCTTATTCGAGTCAAGTAGGATTAGTGCCTGGCTCACCTTCATCACCCTATGACCAACTGCAAGCGCAAGGACAAGCCGTTCCGGGTGCTATTCGGGCGTAAGGACCAGGAATACCTTATTCGAGTCGAGTAGGATTAGTGCCTGGCTCACCTCCATCACCCTTTGACCAACCACAAGTGCAAGGACAAGTCGATCCGGGTGTTGTTCCGGCGCAAGGACACTCGCCCAAGCACCAATCGTACTCTATACCCCACCAGGTGGCTTGGCCGGCAGCTCAGGCAGTAGCCAGACGGCAGCCCAGCAATCAGCCCTGCGTCGGCACCAATCCTACCTGATCCCCTGGTAAATCGCTGGGCACCAACAGGTGAGTCCTTTTCAAAATAATCCGCGTGTTTGGTTTTTTCACTTACTGACTATGGAGTTGTAGATTGGAGCGCTCTGCTTGGATGTCCAAGTGCAGTGCGTATTGTTTGGATCCGCCATACGGCTGATAGCGATGCAGCCTTCCCAAATAATCGCCTACTCAATTGGCGCCGTGTCAACAGGGTACGGTTTGCTGAGTTGGATTCCTATGATATCTGTGGACTGTCAGCAATGATTGCGAGATCCGTACCACATGACACAATTCGGTACATAATTGGCACTACAGGCGAAGGACACCAACGACTACGAGACTATCCCCACATGCCGCTCTGTTGGGTCAATTATGTCTTCATCGATGACGATGAAACGGTAAGGGCCTGGCTCCTATCGAATCCAGTCCTTGAAGACCTGCTTGATCTCTTGATCTATAGCCATCGTCCGAATAACGCAAGTAGGGAACCCACACCGGCGTTGAGGGGGCACAACTATCTTCCTCAAGGTGCTGTCTCCAATTGGGCTCGTGAAGTACCAGCACGTATTCGTGAAGTGCCAGCGTGTAGGTTTGTAATGCATGGCGCACAACAACCGGAGGCCAGAGCTGATTCCTGGTCGGTTAATGAAGAAGGTGAACCGCAAGAGGGAGATGGCTCTGACGCTTTACTTGCAGCATTATCCAGCGCGTCATCACAGGTCTCCGGTACCGAGGATGGAGGCAATGGCAGCGTTGGGATATTGACATCCCCCGTTGGGGAGAGAAGGGAATCCCCCGCGAAACGTATACCCCTTGCCCTCAAGTCGTCGAGTGGGTTGAATATACAACAGTGGGCCAAAGGACGGCGTGCTGCTCAAGGCGAGATGGGACGAAAGCGCAGGGGTCTGTTTGACGATGAAAATTGTGATGAGCGCAAGTCCAAGAGATTTGGTTTGGTTTCTATGGCTAGGGAACTTTTGGAAAGCGAGGAGGTACGGAAGCACAGCCTGAATGCCTCTATTGATGACAATCCGAGTGGAGAGCGTAAGCCCAAGAGATTCTGTTCGAGTTTTGCCCCCGAGAGTTTGATGGATATGACGGCCCGTCTATCGTTTGCTGAGTCTACCTAGACGTATAGAGTATTAGTGATATTGTTTAGCATTAGAGTTCTTAGAGTGTTGGAATAAATTTGTTATAGCCTGCCTGTCGATCTTCATCAGATCAGTTTATCTTCGTCTGGCTTCGCTCACGTTAGCAATCATACCGGTAGTTGTGCTCTTGCGCCTGATGGATTCATTTCGTGATGTCGATAGGGTCTGGCATCTGCATCCTCGTGAGGCTTAAAATCTTATTGCTTTCATCACACGCGGTGGAAATCTTAATTGACACTCAGACTGTTTACGATAATTGGATTGTCTATTTTCTACATCTTTATCTGTCGCAATTCGTCGATCCGCCATGTGGCTAGTTCATATCTCCCACACGACACCGGTATCCCACTTCAGTGTGCAATGTCGTTGTACGAGCACACACTACATCGCATTCTTTGCTCGTATGATACACGCCCCTAAGGCTAACCATCAGGAAACGCACACCCAGCGTCGACGTGGTGTATATAAGAACTCCTCCTGCCCCTCCTTTCACTTTTGTGCTCCTGCTCTCCATACATTCCTCTTCGCTCTTCTACCATGCCCCCACGTCTAGTGCCGGCTCCGACCCACCTACGTCAACGTCCGTCCGAGATCCTCCTCTCTTAGTTGACGTATCGGTAGACTTTTTTTTCTTTTTTCTTTTTCATTGTTTGCATTCTATTCGATCCAAAGATCGCACATGCCCCCAGGCACCTACAGGCTCACAGAAACAGCAGTTACAGAAGGGAAAGTAAGTAAACTACAT
>NESQ01000734.1:0-16424 GCA_003070745.1 Tuber borchii
TTTCTATATCTGGCTCTTGCGAGTGAGTCTAGGATGATCTTTTGGTTTGGGATTATTTCGTCATCCTTGATGGTGATTTCATTCCTTACTGTAAGATCCACCAGTGGCCTTATTCTTATCTTGTCTTTCTTTTCTTGAGCGAAAATAGGTGCTGCCGCATGGACCGCTTTTTGTTCAATGATCTGCTGATCTTCTTTTTCCTTTATCCATTGTTTTAGGTTTGTCATCCACCATTCTGGAATGGAGTACATCAGCAAAAAAAAAGTCTGTCTTTTGTGCTCCACGTTGAGCCATGTAGTTGAGTTTTACATTTTGGCTAATTGCGAGTGACCCCAGTTAATCATGATGCTTCCCATTGTGTCCCCTAATGATCAGATACAAATCTTAATTTTAGCAAAATATGAGCTATTTTTATCAATATCTCATAGACATTTTACATTACAAAGTTGTATGTTTTGAACTCAAATTTCTCAACTTTGGTATGTAAAAGGTCCGTGAGTTCTTAATAAAAATTGCTCATATTTTGCAGAAAATAGAATTAATATCATTTTCTTTAGTCAAACTAATGGGATTTTTAATATCGCGATCATAGGACTCATGATGTGCCATAACATAAAACTCAAAGACATGAGACACAGGGGGCAGGCTGTTTTTTTGCTGATGTAGGTATGCTAGTATCGGTGTTCTTCCCCGGGCTTCAAACGAATATGGTCGTTAATCTTTCTCAGTGGCGGTAGTCCTTCTGGGATCTTCTCTGGGAACACTTCAGTGTGTTCAGCCATGATGTCTTCAGTGCTGATCACAGCTGCACGGATATTTCCGCTTGTAGGTGTACAGTTGATCTTAACTCTTCGCTTGGGGAAAGTAATTGCTAGCCATCCGCACTCAATTGTGGCCTCATGTTATTGGAGAAATGGGAGCCTATCAGGGCATCATATTTTGCTAGGTTCCCGACAATCATTCTGTTATCCTTTGTTTGTAGCTTTCCTGCCGTGGTATCCACAACACATTCTTTGTGACTTTCAGATCGTGAACCCTTCATGGTTACATAGATTTTAGTTGGTTTTTCCATGTTCCTGGATGGAATACCATGGGTGGTGACGAATGTAGCACTGATGAGATTTCCTCCAATTGTTTCTGTATTGAACAATACTCTCGCTTCCTTCTCGTTGATAAACATAGACCCCTCTAGCCTATGATTTGCTTTGATTGTTGCTGGCCAGGTGGCTTTAGTTGAAGCATAGCTGTCTATTTCTATCAAGTTGATATAGACTTTATCAAATGGATCTTGTTGTTCCACCATGTTGGAACATGCTTCCTTCTTGACCTTTACTTTACCCTTACCTTTGTACTTATCTTTTGAGTTTGGACAGTCTCTTGCCATATGTCCTTCACCACCGCAGGTGAAACAAGCTCCTTTCTTCTTGTTTCTATATTGTTTAGGTTTGTTGAACAACTTCTTAGGTTCTTGTCTCTTGCTGTTTTTCAGTAGTTTGTTACAATGGTTTTTTCGGTAGGCTCCTGTGCTATGGTTTATAGCATCAAGCCTTTCAGCCAGGCTGATTTCTTAATCACCCCAGTACTGTGTCTCAACCTCTTGTCAAAGCTTGGGATACATGCTCTTGAAGAATTGTGGGATGAATGTATAATCACTGACTGTAACTTCAGGTAATTGTGATCTGTACATAAGTGGATCTGGTGAGGTGATTGAGATCTTCTGGGTTTGTCCGTCCTTGACTTGTCAAATATTGGATAACTTCCTATAGGTATTGTCCTTCTGTTTGGATAATTGGAATCGTTCTTTTAGGTAGAGTACTAACTAGTCTCTAGTAATGTTTTCGCCAAATAACTCTGCTGTGTGGAAAGCTGCTTCTTGGGCTCGTCCCTCAGTGTAGAGTATTTAATAGTTTCCGGACCCACCTGATGCTTGGCATACCTTATGTATTCGCATATAAAGTTCAATGGATTTGTACTACCAATCGAATGCCTCTGGTTGGAGGTCTTCACCATCTCCGGTAAAATTCTTTGATTTTGGACTTTATTACCAAGTCTAGGGGGAACTGCGGGTTCATCTGCTGGTTCAGGTAGAGGGTTACTGGGCCCTCCTCGTTGCAACATACTGTCTCAGTTGCGACTGCTATCTGAGCTCCTTGGATCCTCTGCTGGGACCTCTGCTCGGGTTCTGCTTGATGATCCAGTTGCTGCTGTAGCTGCTGGAGCTCTTCTTGACGGTTCTTTTGATGGAGATACCGGGAACCCCCCAGGGGTTACTCTTGCTTCCTTCGCATGTTCTTGTGGTGACTCCGATAGGGTTCGTTGGGCACAATCTCTCGCTAGTTGTCTACCAGGCTCATCTATAAGAAACTGTTGTTTCGAAGGTGCTTTGATGTATCGTCCTTTTTCGTCTCTAGCCTATTGTTGGTAACCTTTCTTAGGAGGCGCAGCACTCCCGCTAAGTTTCTGGTATGCTTCAATCTTAATAACTTGTCAAAGTTAAAAAAATGTAACGGCCCCACGGGGTGGTACCGTATTCTATGAGGATAATAATACTAGCTCTATCGCAAAGTGCGCTATCTAGTGAGACTAAGTACTGGAGGCTTGGACGAGGTTGTTGTAACAAACTTCTTACTATATTGCAACTACTAAGTAGTTTCTAATAGTAGGCGTTTGGTTAACCAACTTGAAATACTAAAGATTCTCGAAGAGAACTGAAGAAGTAACTGTTCAACCAAGTATATTGAAACTCTATCTTTCGAAATCTGCTTTCTCTAAGTCCGGAGAATAGCAGGTCTTAAATACACTTGTCTGGCTACCTGAGCCTTATAACAAACTAATAATAAGGCTTCTGAAATAACAGCCTTGAAACATTACACAAAACAACTCAGGTATTACACTGATATCCTGATAAACTACATCAAACATATAAAGTATCAAATGATACTTAAAACCAAATATAAAACCTATAAAGAATCAAACAATGCTCAAAACCAAACATAAAACATATAGACTCTCAAACGATACTCAAAACCAAACATAAAACATATGGAATATGTAACGATACTCAAAACCAAACCAGTAACCTGTATCCGTTACCAAAAGTCACTGGAGCAAGATTGCCTCATTGGTAACAAATAGGAGACAGATAAACAAACAATCACATATCAACTGTGTGAGTTTCAACCACCTCCGGATCACAGAAGTCAGCACTGGTCAGGCGGACCCCAGTAGCTCAAGGACATATAATGCCCAGTAGAGCGTATACTCTGCCAGTGCTCCCGTCTTCTCCTATACCGTGATATTGTTTTCCACAGCCACTCACAGTGCCACTACATTGGGAGTTAGAAGTTCGAGTCCAGTCAGCAAATCGAGCACACCATACTATGAGTCTATTTGGCCAAATACTCCGTCATGGCGCAATACAGCCAGTGGAGCTGAGATGGCTGTAGTATCTCAGGCCAAAGCTTTCATTCTCTTGTACACCCTAGGTGTTGACCCACTGCCCGGCCCAGCTAGTTTGACATCTGAGGTATACTGGGCTTAGCCTGAGGTACTCAATTATATATCTGATCCAGGGAATATAGAAGAATTGGAGAAATGTATAAGCATAATTAGTTGATATAGATACACAGGGATATCGACCCACTGACGTCAGGTGTAGTACTGCAGCCTAAAAAAGGTACCTAGTATATATTCTTTTGTAAGATCTTAGCCCGTTTCCAAGGTAAATGATTACATCAGAAAATTATACCATTTCCTGGAAGATCACACGGCAATTCATCAGCAAAAAAGATTCTCCCTGATGTATTCCCTACATATCTCCCTGTATCTGCTAGTAATACGACCTCCCCCAGTCCCTCCTGTCCCTTATACATTTACCGCCTTTCCTAAAGATCCAACAGGCCATCCGAAAGCCCCATAGATGCCTTCGGCACCATTAATCGTCCTCTTTTGCAGGTGGCCCCTAGTTTGCTCCACTAGTGAGGAGGTCTTGCTTAACTGACCCCTGTTTTATTTTTATGTCCATCCAGGCCATTTTGGCTGTTGTGCGTCCGCTTTGTACCTGTGCGCGTCCGGAACAACCTTGCCTGTCTCCGCCTCCCATCACGCCCTTAGCGCTCTCCCTTCCCCGTGATTTCTCCAGGATGGATTCTGTCCCCCTGGGAACGTTCTTCAACTCATAACATGCACTATCTACCCCTGGTGCACGTCCCAAACAACCTCGTCTCTCTCAGCGTCCCATATCGCACTTTGCTCTCTCTCTCTTCCCTTGATATCTCCATTATCGATTTCGTCCCCTCGGAGACATTCTTCAGGTCATAACATCTACTCTCTACGCCTGTACCGGCCCCACACACCCTTCTGTTTACAAGGTATTCGTGCCAAATCTGGGTTATTACACTGAAGCCCGTATCGTTTGTGCCTCCTCTCGTCCTTCTCCTGACATTTATGATTCACTTTGCCTTTCTGTACCACTCCTATTTGTCGCCTCGGTTTGTTTACCATCGATATCCTTAGGTGTCTCAAAATGTACCGCTATGCATCCCCTTCATACGATTTTGTCTTTCTTTCTTTCTAATGTAAAGTTTTCAATAAATTCTATTAAATGTTTCTACATCAATCCTACGATTTACATACCAGCAGTTGTTATCCGTACCAGTAGTCTTGGGTACTAAATGCACCATACCCATAATCCATTTGATACTAATGACTCTTCGGTTGTTCCGTTTGGGCCGTTCGCCGTCACCAAAGTATCCACAACAAGTCCCGTTATATCGCTGAGCTTCCCTGAGTTCTCAACATATAGTCTATCTACTAATACCAGTCTATCTACTAAATACATTCTTGGGTCTCGAACATTCATTATCGAAATCACGCAGGCCAGATAACAGCCTTTTTGTGCGCTATTAATACCTGTATTAGCCCAATCCACCCATACCCAATCATTCCTGCTCTGCCCTGTTGACCTCTAACGCTAGGTTCCGGTACACCAAAGAAGGTGCCAAGGGAGCTCCCTCTTGTCCTGAAAGTTCTCTACCAGGACACGTAAAAGCCGACATATCTCAATAGGAAACTGTTTAACCGAATCCAGATGAAAATTTGGCTCACAGACGACTTCCGTTGATAATAATCAATTAAAAGCTCCGGAAAACCTCTCAAACTCTGGTAGAGCTGCGAAATGGTTTCCACAGTTGGTGAAAAACCCATTTGTTGTTTAGTTACTGATCCGACTTGCTATTTGTGCTGTTAGTCCCATACTTCATCTCGAATCGGATGCGATAGATCCACTTGGATATTCTTTTCATGAATATTGAAGCTGTCAAGTCTAGAATATGATCGTAGTATTTGATGGCTTGCATCATTTTCATTTGACCGCTGATAGCCCTCCTTGATCATTGTTTTGTGACTTGATTCACTCGACTCGGTAGAATACATTTGAATGTTCCCACACTGCCGTATATGGTCCCTGAAGTGACTTAACAGATTTATCTTAACAAAGTTAAAGTCTACATTCTCATCATATATCTGCCACAAATTCATCTAAATCGCAACGTTGCTAGTCCGCAATGAGACTTCTTTTGGCAACTGTTGCCCCCAAAAGATGGTGTTGATTAAGTACTTCACTATGATCACCTCGAATTCTAGCTGTGACCTCTCTCACTTTCCTGGCAGTGGACTTATCCTTTCGGTACTGCTTAAAAATGACTTTGTGTCACAAACGGTGACTAGGGAAAGAAATGGTTGCACAATATTCACAGTTATGAATAGTAGGTTTGTGTTTCCTCTCACATGACTCGCACTTGCGAGCCATAGTTATAATTGTTATATGTTTATGTTATGCGCGTGACCACACTTGGTGGTCACTTGATATGTATTTTGCACATGACTCATAGTTATGAGTCATGGGTCTCGCGCATGTGACCCCTTTGGGCACATGACTAGTTAGGAGCGCGATGATTGGGTTGTTGACTCATAAGAGTCAGCTGATGGATTTCATAGTATGATTCGCTTAGAGTCATAGGAGCGTGTGACTCGCAGGTATGAGTCACCAGGGTTAGGTATGTGAGGAGGCGCCGATATAAAAGGCGAGGTCTGAGTCCTGTAGTTAGCTCCTCCCGCAGTCATCTAAGTACTTTCCTATCTACTAGCTTGAATGATACTCTTTATCCCTTCTTTATGATCGACATAGCAAGAGAACAGCGTTGTATCATGTTGGCAACGTAGGAACGGCCTAAGAGTGTTCTCCTCTACTATAAGGATTGATCGTCACCTAGTGCACCACATCTCGTGAACATGGAATGTTACATTTGACTGCGTCTCCCTTTTCAATACCTGACGATCACCAAAGGGACCTGGACAGGGAAAACCCTCAGGACTACAAACCCTTTTAAGGGGAGTACCTGAGTGGGGGAGAGGACCCTACGGCGTGGGTCC
This sequence comes from Tuber borchii, assembly GCA_003070745.1. Taxonomy (NCBI): domain Eukaryota; kingdom Fungi; phylum Ascomycota; class Pezizomycetes; order Pezizales; family Tuberaceae; genus Tuber; species Tuber borchii. The sequence continues at coordinate 6,433 of NESQ01000734.1, forward strand.
TAAGAAAAAGAGCCCTGTATGGGGGGGCTATGAAGAAACCGGAATCCGGACGAACCACACGATCGGACATCAAAAGACAAAGACTGGAACCCTTTACTGGGACATCGAGTCAAAAACACAAAGACAGGACAACATCTGGTGAATTATCTCTGAACGATAGACAAGACAAACGACAAAAACAGCCACACAAGAAGACGGAAACCAACCCCAAAATCAGAAACCTTTTTTTTCTGGTATACTACTCCTTATAGGGGGAAGAGGGGGGCTCGGAGGGTTGCTCTGTGGGACCAGAGCTGGGTAGAAATGAGGTAGTAAGGGGGTCAGGGGAGCATGAGGAAAGAAGGCACACCCCTTGCGAGATTCAATGAGAACGATATCGACAAGCGAACAAGAGAGAAGCGAAGACGAATGAAGTACCAATGAACCAATCAACAACAAGGTGCAATGAGAACGATATCGACAAGCGAACATGAGAGAAGCGAAGACGAATGAAGTACGAATGAACCTATCAACAACAAGGTTCAATGAGAACGATACCGACAAGCGAACGAGAGAGAAGCGAAGACGAATGAAGTACGAATGAACCTATCAACAACAAGGTTCAATGAGAACGATATCGACAAGCGAACGAGAGAAAAGCGAAGACGAATGAAACGCTTATGAGATCAACCTTCACCAGATAAGGGAAGATCTCACCCCCACTTAGGAAGTCAAAATTCAGGAAAAAAATCTTTCTAAGTATATAGCCTTGTGGGACTAAGGCTAGGGGGAGGGGAGCGAAAACGATACTCGACTCGGAGGGGGGGAAGAAATGAGCTACTCGCCTCAGAACAAAGGAAGCAACTGTAAAGTACAGTTAGCTACATAGGACATGGAAAGGAACCACACACGATTGACTCGAATCAAACGATGGAAGTACCTATGAACCTCAGAAGCCATAGGGATGGCGGTCACCTACCACAAACAACAACAAGAAACCTCTCTGCACAGAACAACAGATGAACGACGGCCATGAACGATAGGAGTCAAGAGTACTCAGCTATCGAAACAACAACAAGAAACCTCTCTGCACAGGACAGCAGATAAACGACGGCCATGCACGAACGATAGGAGTCAAGAGTACTCAGCTATCAAAAACAATGGCAAGAAAAGAACAGGAAGGAAGAAAAGAAGCAACACGCCGTGAGAATATCTCACTGGATGGAAGTACCCATTGGATATTAGTAGCCATAGAGAACGTTGTTTCTGATCAACCGAGCAAGGAGAAACCAAAGGGTTTATCTGCGACAGATAGCAGATGCAAGAAAAGATCAGAAGACAACAAGCGACCGAAGGATTACGACACGGAATGCATGATAAGCATTATCTGATGCAAGAAAAGATCGGAAGACAACAAGCGACCGAAGGATTACCAGACGGAATGCATGATAAGCATTATCCGATGCAAGAAGAGGTCAGAAGACAAGATACGACTAAACCATTACAACACGAGAGGAAGGATAAGAAACAGCCTATGCAAACGAAGGATCATACGACAAGAAACGAAGGAGAAATCACACCACTCGACAAGAGAAAAGAAACATACGATATGCACAGGACGAGAAGAAAATGATTACAAGAAAAAAGAGACAACGAGGGTTGGGTGAGGATGGAATCGCATAAGAGGCAGCCAGTCGTCACGACAGAGGAAGAGGACCAGCAAGCGTCGACATACTGAACAGTCCACCTCCTACCCTCATCAACCAAGCCTTTTATCTTTTTCAAACCTTGCCACACCTACGAACACCATACGAACAACATGAAGTACGCTACACAACAAAACGGAGAGGCAAGCAATGCCACCAAGCAGACTGAGATGCCGCAGGCCGCCATGAGTTGGACGGCCTGCTTCGATAACAGGTGCCTTGTGCATCTAAGCGACAAACCGGGGGCATACTTCCCCCAAAGAACAACACGACGACAGCCCCAGCGCAAGGGCAAAAAAGTGCGCTGGGGCAAGCCAGCAGAAGAACCGAAGGCCCACCACGAGGTGGGGCAGTTCGTGGTCGAACTGCAGGACGAGATGGTGAGGATGGCTGAAGAGATGAGCCGCCTCAAGGAGGAGAATCGAGCATTGAAGAGGAGGGTGGTCATCGCAGAAGAGAATGCCCGCCGGGCATCGATCAGTGACCGACGCCGGTCATACGAGAAGCTCGAGCTTCAGACTCGAGTACGACGAGCGGCAGAGGAAGTGGCCAAGTTGGCCAAAGCGATCGAGGAAGACAAGGAGTTTGACGATTTTATCGGAATTACAGTCGAAGGGAAGGAATGGAACGAAGAACCCTACACTAACGGAGACGAGGCTACGAAGCCTGAGGAAGTAGTCGCCTCATGGGATTAAGGCGAAGCAGTTAAGAGAAGGAAGATTTTAGGATTGTGGGACCGATCCTAGTGGGGGAGGGAGCTAATGTCACAAACGGTGACTAGGGAAAGAAATGGTTTCACACTATTCACAGTTATGAATAGTGGGTTTGTGTTTCCTCTCACATGACTCGCACTTGCGAGCCATAGTTATAATTGTTATATGTTTATGTTATGCGCGTGACCATACTTGGTGGTCACTTGATATGTATTTTGCACATGACTCATAGTTATGAGTCATGGGTCTCGCGCATGTGACCCCTTTGGGCACATGACTAGTTAGGAGCGTGATGATTGGGTTGTTGACTCATAAGAGTCACCTGATGGATTTCATACTATGATTCGCTTAGAGTCATAGGAGCGTGTGACTCGCAGGTATGAGTCACCAGGGTTAGGTATGTGAGGAGGTGCCGATATAAAAGGCGAGGTCTGGGTCCTGTAGTTAGCTCCTCACGCAGTCATCTAAGTACTTTCCTATCTACTAGCTTGAATGATACTCTTTATCCCTTCTTTATGATCGACATAGCAAGAGAACAGCGTTGTATCATGTTGGCAACGTAGGAACGGCCTAAGAGTGTTCTCCTCTACTATAAGGATTGATCGTCACCTATTGCACCACATCTCACGAACATGGAATGTTACACTTTGTGATCATGAAAGGCCTTAAGGAACTGTTCGAGGTATTAACTTATCTCATGGGTATGGCTTTTATAATGTGACATTAGAGTAAAGTCAACAATCGACCGGACACAGGTTAGAGCTTGGGTGAATATGGGACGTTCTGCAGCACTCGGACGACGTAGGGAGGCTGCAAAACATGGTAGTATCACTTCAACCAGATTCTTCATCTCTTTTCTGATCCACTGAGAAATCCGACTGTACTCTTTGTTCGGCGCAGAATAGCTAGGATAAGCATCTAAATTCTTTCAGATAATATCGAATGCTTGTAGCTGTTCTATTTCTTTAGAAATCCGATAACCCATTTTATAAGTTGTGTTTCGAATATTCCCAGGTACACGATATGCAGAATATCTGGTTTGGGCAGGTCGGATTGCTGGATGTTCAGCAGCCCCCAAAGGACGCTAGGAATCAATTTGAAACCACAATCTGTTAGTTGTTGCTTGGCCAGCTGGTCATTTTCACAGTATTTATTGAACAGATGTTGGGATTTCCTATAATCTCTACTGGGTGCAGAATTTCTCAAATGGGACCCTAGATATTGTGGTCGAACGTCACAGACAGCGCACTTATTTTGTTGAATAGCGTGCAATGTTACATTTTCCAAGTGATCCGCAATCCAGTCTGAGAGGCGTAAGAAACACAATCAAACATTTCCATCGGCACATTCAACCTCAATTCCGTAGGTCCCTAGTGCAAGAATTGGGGCAAATATCACTTCTATCAAATCACAAAGAATATCATTGTTGACCTGCCTTTGCCGTGCATCTCTTGCTGCTACCTCCAGCATCTTTGGGGGAACGGGCAAAAGCGCCAAATGAACGGTCGCATGTTTCGAGTCTTTATTCCGTGTACTCGATAGGATATTTCCAATTGTCATGTAGATTGGCCAGGCTTTCATATCTCCCAAGAAATTGGTTAAATAAGTAACTTCTGAGGAAGATATGATTGGTACGAGTGTTGCTCCATCCGGAAATTCATCCTTTGCTGGCAGTTAATTTTGTGTCCTAGTAAACGGTATGGAAGCGTAGTGGAACGTCGTATTTGAACCTACCTGTTTCTCCCACCACCCCTCAGCGGTATTAATCTCCGAATAAACTCTCTGCAGTGGTTCTTCGCTATTGCATTCCCGCACAAGGGCGTAATCTCAATCTTGAGAAAAATATCTTTGACCAAGTAAATATTTAGCCCAATGAATAGGATTGCGGAATAAGAATATTGGTGTTAAAGAAGTTTCGTCTGGTCCTTGCTCGTCCGAATTTTCCTACTTTCGGTTAGAATAGGACCTTATAGGGTCAATTTTCTTACAGCTTCGCTAAATGATACAAACTCCTCTTTCTAGCTCGTCATTCCGATACCTAATTCCAACTGATCAACGGCATCAAGGAGCCGATGACCAGAGTTAATATTACTGCCCTCAGGCCCCAGGTCCTTCTTGAAATATCTATCCATGTGATCCTTTGGTACCTTTACTTCAATAAACCACCAGGCAAGGTCAAAGTCCTTCTTGCATCTGAATGGTGACCACATCTCATCTTCAGATCTTTCAGGCGGTACAACGTCCCGTAGTGACCTTCCCGCAGTGGGGTGCATCGTCGGTATCGGTAGTCCAACCAATGGTGTGCTTTCTTCACTGACCGAATAATTTAGACTTTCCACTTCCGAATCGGCAGCGTTTACGTTGAGATAAAACTCCTTTGCTGCAATATTTGTTTCAGCCGTACTAAATTGTTCCCCGATTAGATTGGAGGTTAGGTCAGAGTCGGCAGGCTGGGGGATTTGTGCATGCCGTTCCTTGTTGCAAATAGGCTATACCAAGTCACAATGCACTGTTTCCATATGCTTCCAGTACCAGGTACATGACTTGTATTTTCTTCTACAGTACGGGCATTGAGACTCATGTACTATTCTACAAGACATTAGATTTGATACACAGCCTAAAAGAGACGCGAAAATCAAACTTACTTTTCAAGACTGATCTCACTGTGCTTGAAGGCATGTGGTAATTGAATAACTAGTTCTTAATCGGAACTGTGCTATAGACAGATGTTATTGTACACAAAAAGGGGCAAATAGGACGAAAATTCATCCTCACACGGCCTGTTCAGTACATTCGAGATATCTCAAGAGATAAAAAAATATGAGAACATGAAAAACTTTCAAGGTGTGTTGTGTGGCCTGTTTGTAATTCAAAGGCCAACTGTTCGGGTCGGTCTCACCTTCCCCTGAGCAGGATTGTACTAGTACTCATACTTGAATGATGTTCTGCGGCTCAAAACTCACTTTTCACATTAGCTTTGAGACTAAATCCAGGTAGGGCATTGGAGGTCCTGCGGGCACAAACATGAACGATGGCCTAGGGCTACTACAGAATCCTACATATCTTGAAAAGACCTTACTTACCACTTATATCTACAATTATTTTTTGAAAAATAATAAGCAACATGAATAGTACCCTAAACCTCAGGTGTGCTTTATTCGGCGGATTGCAGACTTTGTGAGGGCCAAACCTAATGGCAAGCGCTCATCTAACATACCCTAATATTCCTTATCTGAACCCACATTAAGAAAGCAGGGGTAGTCACAAGCCTACCTATTACATCGTGGTACCTTAAAGCACTCTTGAACAGCTTGTTCATATTTGTTCAATCCACCTGTTCAAGTGTACAAGCTTACCTTATTACATGTTTGCATCGCGGCAACTGTACATGTGTACTTTTTTGTAGGGGCACAGAAGGACGTTCTACTTTCAAGTTGGGACGTTTACCAGTCTCTTTCAGACTGGTCTGAGTTGTTAGAACTCTTGATATTACCACAAACAGCTTGAATAGTACGCTCTTCCTCATATAAGCCCCTCGCTATACCGGGATTTTCCTTCTCCACTCCTTCATTACCTTCTAATAAATCTACAGCTTCTCATCGTCCTTCTTAGTCCGCCAAAAGCAACTTTTCCCTTCAAAACGAAACGTTATATATAAACGGGAACTCTCTTCCGCGATCATACAGTCTCACTTACATTTCACACCAACTATAGTGGTAAGTCGCGTTCACGGTTCCTAACCGTCTGAAATGAGCCGTTCTCAGCCCTTTCTTAAGCAATACTGATTGATATCCATAGAATACTGGTCACTTACTGTTAATTGAAGCAAAGCGTTTCGATCGCTTCTACCTCCTAAAAGTAAGTTTGTGTCACATTTCGTCTCTTTACTTGCTTCCTCAGCCTCCTAGAGATACCAACCCGAGGCCTAGTCTTTCTCACTTCCTTCCGGGGCATGATGAAGGCCTGCGTATATTCTTGAATGAACTCGTGCACGGCTCATTCAAGCACTTCAAAAGCCTTAGTGTGAAACGATAGCTGACCACTATTGTCTAGATACACTAGCGGCTCCCCGTTTTTGCTTGCTATCCCCCCCTAGAGTTAGTCTTCTCTTTGTCTCATTTTCTCCTTTCCCAAGATGGAATGATTACTGATCGCTATTTGCCAGATTTCGTGGGGATTTTCCGTCTTCTTCTGCACACCAAAAACATCCTCGCCTAATTCAGGTTAGTCTTCTGCGCGTCCTATTTAGTCTTTTTTACAGATAATCAAATTGGTTAATAGCATGCCTCCGATTTGTGGTCGTGGTCGTGTCACCACTGCCATCTTCCGGACTGAGCTCAACCTCACAGGTGAGAGACGAACCGTGGAATGGAGGAGATACCCAGCCGTTCGCACATACATTCTCCAGAAGTGCAACGAGAGGAATATGACCTCTCGAATACAGGCCGGTGACACTTTGTGGAACGAAGTTAGGATGGAGACCGTCACACACATTACTCTCAGAGGCTTTCTAGCCAAATTCAACTCCCCCTGGAACGGCCAACATCGGGCCTTCCAGGTTGCTCTTGATGCTCCCATCCTGGACTTCCTGAAGACGGCAGCTGAGTGTCATAGGAATGCCAGACTTAATTCCGATGCCGAGGAAGACGGGAGAGATGGGTGTGCTGGCAGTGCATCTGGATCCGGATCGAGAGACGAAAGGCCAGTTGCTCGTCCCCAACCGCCGATTCACGAGGAGAAGCCGGTCCGAATAATATTCATTTCGACTACAGTTGCCGAGCCTGGGCAGGCTCTCCAGCTCCCATGGATAAACCGTGGTAATAACGCTATGCCAAACAAGAGTTGGCTCGTTGTTCTCAGGCACTACACGTTACAGGAGCTCGGCGAAGCTGCCTGTCGGTACGTAGAAGACAGCGAGCACCCCCGGTAGTTTATTGCAATTTTCCGCAACATTCAAGGCCTGAATGTCACTCCCGATGGCGCCGACCAGATCGAGTTGATCGACCACAATTAGCTCAAAGCCTGGTTTCGTCGCTCCCAGTGCTCCAACCATACTGTTGCCTGCTGCCTCCACCGAGCAGCTGTTGCCCCTCCTGATGGTGGGGACCCTGTTCGTCCCAATACACCTCTTATTGGGCACATCGGGGACTATCTCTTCCCCGGCCGATTCGATGTCGCCGAGTTGTACACTGAGCCAGAATCTGACTCTGATGAGGAGGACGCTGTTGAGCGCCATGCAAGGCGCAGAAGGGCCTTTCCTAGGTCCCACAATGGCTGTCAGAGGAGAATTCTGAGCAATGATCGTAGGGTTATTAGGTTCCAGTCCCACTCCCGGGAACAGATTTCACACGCTCAAGTGAGGCAGGGGCTGGCGTATATGAGCCAATATGTAGGACATGATGTCCCAATGGTGGCTCTTCCCTCGGAGATCAAACCTCCTGGGTGTGAGGTCTTCGTACGTGACGCTATTGAGGAAGGCCCTGATGATAACGGTGGGGGTAAGGGGGGTAATGGGGGTAATGGGGGCCATGGGGGCCATGGGGGCAATGGGGGCAATGCCTTGGGTTTGTTTGCGCCGGGTAGAGTCTTCTTTGGGCTTTAGGGTGGTGTTTTCTTTTGTTTCGCTGGCTTTCTTAGCTTTTGCTTTCATTTCTATCCATGGGTTCGGCACCGGGGATGGTTGAGGCTTGTTTGTGCAGGGTAGTGTCTTCTGGAGTCTTTTGGGTTGGCCCTCTTTCATTTCACGGGTTTTTTCATACTTTGTTTTGCTCTCATTTCTATCTATTTGTTGGGTTTTCTGGGACTCATTTTCTGCCGGGTTGCATCTTCTTTGAGCCTTTGGGTAATTGTTCCTTGGTTTTACGGGCTTTGCTTCTTTGCTTCTGCTTTGCTTCTATCTATTAATCGTTGTCTTAATCGTGTTTGCGCTGTCATCCGGCTTTCCTATATTTTACCCTTTAGTCTTAGATTTTAATGTTTTTAGTAGTCTTTTTATTTTTAGAATTAGTTGAGTGAAATAGAAAGCTTTTCTGGGACGCTAAACATCTCTTTGATCCTTTATGCTATACTAGTATGTAACATCCAATCTTTTGAAATGATAAGTTATGGTCATCCAAGACCCGCATATGAAATCCTGTCCCGGCAATCCCGAATAGACAGTCTCTATTCGGCTCAGAACCTTCCTTGCACGTACCCTTGGAGACATTGGGTGGCCAAATGGCTGTAGGATAGTCCGAGCCCCTGCCAATAATTCTTACAGACCATGGGTCATAGCTAGCAGTCAGTGTAGTAACAATAACATAAAACCTGGTCATCCGCAAAACGATTCTGTTCGTCTCCAATACGACGCCGTGAGTTCGATTCCTGTCAGAGCTTTTATCTCTATATCTACTTCCTTTTTCTCCTATGGTTCTCTCATATAAGCGCGCAATCATGAATTGAAATACGAGCACAGGTTAGTCACGCCTCCTGGAGGCTAATGTGAGCTCTCCCAAGACTTAAATTTCCCATTCTTGACCAGAGTAGTAGGACTAGCCCCCTGAGCCCAGGCATGATCGTCGAGACCTCCAGTCGCCTTCGTGGATATTTTCAATGCCAGCACCGGAAACACACCGACGAGTTCATTTTGAGGAAGAGCAATCTACAGATGTTGACGATGATGACATTCCTCCTAGACGTCGCCGCTGGGATGAACAACGTCATGCTGAACAACTCCCGCAGCCACTTCTACGGAGACTCTGGAGCCAGTTAAGATATGGAAGTAAATCTAATAATTTTTTCAATTGACATGCTTAAAAGAAAGAGTACGGAGGACACTCCACTGCCGGTTCTAAATGGGCCTTCGCAGGGGCTTGAATCACAAGAGCAGGGAGAACAATTACATTTCGACCATCTCAGAGATGATTTATCACAATTCTCACCCAATATTCCTGATACGCCTGAAGAGGAAGAAATTATGCCGTCCCATTCATGACGTAGTATAGCTGACCCAGACTTTCCAGAGTCGAATATCGGGACCCCTATCACACTATCGGCAAAAGGCAATACATTGCAGGGTGAGGCGAGGATAATGTTTGAGAATGCTGCAAATATAGTCCGGTATCATACCTGATTTGTTAATCCCTTTGTAAAGCCTGCCGAAACCAATACGCTTCTGGAAGGTTATTGCGTATAGGCAGCTAGAAAGTTAGGTTGGGGAAATAGGGTAATGGAAAGGCAGGCAATGACTTTTGTAAGTCCTTTAATTGATGAAGAATGTCCTATTGGAGACTGATCAGGGCTAATTTGATACATTTAGTTGCAATCGAGGCAGTCTAGCACCAGGTCACATCTAGTTTCAGAGAGCAAGAATATGATTGAGGACCTGTATGACTTCTCGCAAAAACCACCAGCTGAAATAAAGGCGCGAGTTGCCTATTTGCTCGAAAATGATCAGTTTACATGCCACCAAAGTAAACAACAAGTTAGTAAACTCAGATCGTCCATGTGAGACCAGATAAGACTTACCCAGACAGGACTATAGTTGGTGCTTTTCTGCGCCAGAGATAGCAAAGCTCTTGTTTCATAAGTGGTACCGGAGTTCGAGAATGCGAGA
>NESQ01000735.1:0-16362 GCA_003070745.1 Tuber borchii
GTATGGAAGCGCCGTGGAACGTCGTATTTGAACTACCTGTGTCCCACCACCAATCAAGGGTATGCATCTCTGAATAAACTCTCTGAGGTGGTTCTTCGCTATTCCTTTCCTTCCCAGAGGTGTAAACTAAATCTTCAGCAAAACATTTTGGAACAAGTAAATATTTAGCACAACCAATAGAATTGTGGAAAAGAATTTCTGTGGTACCAAAGCTGCGTCTGGTCCTTCCTCGTCTGAAATTTCCTACTTTTGGTCAGAATAGGAGCTTGTAGGGTCCATTTACTTACAGCTTCGCTAAACGATACAAACCCTCTTTCCAGCCCTTCATTCCCATACTGATTCCAACTGATCCATGGCAACAAGGAGCCGATAAGCAGAGTTAATATTACTGCCCTCAGGCCCCAAGTCTTCTTGAAATATCTATCCATGTGATCCTTTGGTACCTTTGCTTCAATACACCACCGAGCAAGCTTAAGGTTCTTCATGCTTCTGAATGGTGACCACATCTCATCTTCAGATCGTTTGGGCTGTACAACGTCCTGTAGTGACCTTCTCGCAGTGAGGTGCGTCGTCGGTATCTGTTGTTCAACCAATGGTGTTCTTTCCTCAGTGTCCAAATAATGAAGACTTTCCAAGTCCGAATCGGCAGCGTTTACTAAGAGATCGAACTCATTTGCTTCAATATTCATTTCAGCCATACTAAATTCTTCCCTGAGTCGATTGGAGGTCAGGGCAGAGTTGGCAGGCTGCGGGATTCATGCATGCCATTCATCGTCGCAAATAGGCTTTAGAAAGTCAAAATGTTCTGTTTCCATATGCTTCCGGTGCCATGTACTTGACTTGTATTTTCTTCTGCAGTACGAGCATTGACACTCTAGTACCATTCTACAAGAAATTAGATTTGATACACAGCACAAAAGAGAGGTGAAAATCAAACTTACTTTTCGAGACTGATCTCACTGTGCTTGAATGCATGTGGTAATTGAATAACTAGTTCTTGACCAGAACTGTGCTATAGATAGATGTTATTGTAGGCAAAAAGGTCCAAATAGGATGAAATTTGTCGTCACAATGTCTGTTCAGTAAATTCGAGATATTTCAAGGGGTAGAAAAAATATCATAACTTGTAAAAACTTTCAAGGTGTGTTGTGTGGCCTGTTTGTAATTCAAAGGCCAACTGTTCAGGTCAGTCTTACCTTCCCCTGAGCAGGATTGTACTAGTACTCGTACTTGAATGACCTTCTGCGGCTCAAAACTCCCTTTTCACATTAGCTTTTAGACTAAATCCAGGTAGGGCGTTAGAGGTCCTTAGGGCATGAACTTGAAAGCCGGCCCAGGGCCACGACAGACTCTTACAAATCTGAATAAGACCTTACTTAACACTTATATCTATAATTACTTTTTAAAAAATAATAAACCACGCGAATTGTACCCTAAACCTCAGGAGTACTTTATTCGGTGTATTGCAGAATTTGAGAGGGTCAAACCTAATGGCAAGCGCTCATCTACCATACCCTAATATTCCTGATCCGAACCCAAATTAAGAAAGCAGGGGTAGTCACAAGCCTGCCTATTACATCGTTGTACCTTAAAGCACTTTTGAAAAGCTTGTTCATGTTTGTTCAACGCAACTTTTCAACTGTACAAGCTTACCTTGTTACATGTTTGCCTCATGGCAACTGTACATCTGTACTTTTTTGTACAGGCACAGAAGGATGTTCTATATTCAAGTTGGGACGTTTAACAGTCTCTTTGAAACTGGTCTGAGTTGTTAGTACTCTTGATACTACGACAAACAGCTTGAAAAGTACGCTCTTCCTTATATAAACCCCTCGCTACCCCGGGATGTTCCTTCTCCACTCCTTCATTACATTCTAATCAATCTACAGCTTCTCATCATCCTTCTTAGTCCTCCAAAAGCAACTTTTCCCTTCACAACGATACGTTTTATATAAACGAGAACTGTTTTCGCGATCATACAGTCTCACTCACATTTCACACCAACTATTCCGGTAAGTCTCGTCCGCGGTTCCTAATGTCCAAATTGAGCCGTTCCCAGGCCGTTCGTAGGCTATACTGATTGATATCTATAGAATACCGGTAAATTACTGTTAATTGAAGTGAAGCTTTCGATCGCTTCTACCTCCTAAAAGTAAGTTTGTGCCACAATTCGTCCCTTTCCTTCCTTCCTAGGCCTCCTAGAGATACCAACCCATGGCCTGGTCATTCTCACTTCCTTCTGGGGCACAATGAAGGGCTGCGTAAGTTATTGAATGAACTTGTGCACAGCTCATACAAGCTCTTCTAAAGCCTTAATGTGAAACGATAGCTGCCCACTATTCTCTAGATACACTAGCCGCTCCCCGTTTTCGCTTGCAATCCCCCCCTATAGTTAGTCTTCTGTTTGTCTCATGTACACCTTTCCCAAGATGGAATGATTACTGATCGCTATTGGCTAGATTTCTTTGGGATTTCCTGTCTTCTTCTGCAGGCCAAAAACATCCTCCTCTAATTCAGGTTAGTCTTCTGCGCATTCCATTTCATATTTGTTCCAGAGATTCTAATTAGCCAATAGCATGCCTCCAATTCGTGGTCGTGTTGGTGTCACTAGTACCATCTTCCGGACTGAGCTCAACCTCACTGGTGAAGGACGAACCGTAGAAGGGAGGAGATACCCTGCCGTTCGCACATACATTCTCAAGAAGTGAAATAAGAGGAATATCATCTCTCGCACGCAGGCCAGTGACACTTTGTGGAACAAAGTTAGGACGGAGACCGTGGCACAAATTGATCTCAGAGGCTTCTAAGCTAAGTTCAACTCCACCCGGAATGGCCAACCTCGGGCCTTCCACATTGCTCTGGATACTCTCATCATGGATATCCTGAAGGAGGCAGCTGAGTCTCGTAGAAATGCCAGACTTAATTCCGATCCAGAGGAAGACGGGGAGGATGGGGGCGCCGGCGGTGCATCTAGATCTGGATCGTGAGATGAAAGGGCCATTGCTCATCCTCAACCGACCTTCACGAGGAGAAACCAGTATGAATAATATTTATTTCGACCACAGGTGCCGAGCCTGGGCAGGCTCGCCAGCTCCCATGGATAAACTATGGTAATAATGCTATGCCAAACAAGAGTTGGCTGACAGTTATCAGGCACTGGCACTACACTTTACAGGAGCTTGGCGAAGCTGCCTGTCGGTACGTAGAGGATGGCGAGCACCCCTGGCAGTTCATTGGAATTCTCCGCGACATTCAAGGCCTAAATGTCACTCCGGATAGCACCGACCTGATCGAGTTGATCAACGACAATCAGGTCAATGCCTGACTTCGTCTCTCCCAGTGCTCCACCCTTATTGTCGCCTACGTACTCCACCGAGCAGCTGTTGTCCCTCCTGATAGTGGGGACCCTGTTCATCCCAATACACCTCTTGTTGGGCATAGCCAGAACTATCTCTTCCCCGGCCAATTCGATCTCGCCGAGTTCTACACTGAGCCAGAAACTGATTCTGATGAGGAGGAGGATGTGGAGCGCCATGCAAGGCGTAGAAGGGCCTTTCCTAGGTCCCACAACGGATGGCAGAGGAGAATTCTGAGCAATGATTGTAGGGTTGTTAGGTTCCAGACACACTCCCGGGAACTGATTTTGCATGGTCGAGTGAGGCAGGGGCCGGCGTATATGAGCTGATATGCAGGACAAGATGTCCCAATAGTGGCTCTTCACCCGGAGATCCCACCACTCGGGTGTCAGGTGTCAGTACATGACGCTATTGAGGAAGGCGCTGATGCTAATGGTGGGGGTAATGGGGGTGATGGGGTTGATGGGGGTGATGGTGGCAATGGGGGCAATGGGGGCAATGGGGGCAATGGGGGCAATGGGGGCAATGCCTAGGGTTTGTTTGCACTGGGCAGCGTCTTCTTTGCGCTTTTAGGTAGTTTTTTCTTTTATTTCACGGGCTTTCTCAGGTTTTGCTTTCATTTCTATCCATAGGTTCAGCACTGGGGGGGGGGGTTGGGGCTTGTTTGTGCTGGGTAGTGTCTTGGGTCTTTCGGGTGGGCTCTCTTTCATTTCACGGGTTTTTTCTTACTTTGTTTTGGTCTCTTTTCTATCAATTTGTTGGGTTTTCTAGGACTCATTTTATGCCGGGCTGCATCTTCTTTGAGCCTTTGGATAATTGTTCTTTGGTTTTATGGGCTTTGCTTCTTTACTTCTGGTTTGCTTCTATCTATTAATCGTTGTCTTAATCCTGTTTGCGCTGTCATCCGGCTTTCCTATATTTTACCTGGTAGTCTTAGATTTTAATGTTTTTTCGTAGTCTTTTTATATTTAGAATTAGTTGAATGCAATAGAAAGCTTTTCTGGTACGCTAAACATCCCGTTTATCCTTTATCCTATTCGAGTATGTATAATCCAATCTTTTGAAATGATGTTATGTTCATCCAAGCCCCGCATATGAAATCCTATACCGGCAATCCCCAATAGACAGTCTCTATTCGGCTCAGAGCCATCTGTGCAGGTAGCCTTTGAGTCATTCGGAGGCCAAATAGCTGTAAGATAGTGTAAGCCAATGATAATGATTCTCACGAACCTTGGGTTATAGCTAGGAGTCCGTGTAGTAACAATAACCTAAAGCTTGTTCGTCAGCAATACGAAGCTGTTCGTCCGCAATATGACGCTGTGAGTTTGATTTCTGTAGGGACTTTTATCTCTACATCTAATTCCGTTTTCTCCTCTAGTTCTTTCATATAAATGAGCAATCCTGAATGGAAATATGAGCAGAAGTCAGTCACACCTCCTGGAGGCCAATGTGACCTCTCCTAAGACTTAAATATCCCATTCTTGACCAGAGTAGTGGGACTAGCCCTCTGAGCCCAGGCATCATCGTCGAGACCTCTAGTAGACTTACCGGATATTTCAACGCCAGCACCGGAAACACAACGACGAGTTCATTTTGAGGAAGAACAACCTCCAGATGTTGACGATGATAACATTCCTCCTAGACATCGCCGATGGGACGAACGGTGTCCTGCTGAACTACTCCCACAGCCACTTCCACAGAGGGTCAGGAGCCGGTTATGATATATAAGTATATCTAATAACTTTTTCAATTGACATGCTTATAAGAAAGAGTACGGAGGACACTCCAACGCCGGTTCTAAATAGCCCTTTACAGCGGGTTCTAAATGGCCCTTCGCAGGAGCTTGCATCACAAGAGCAGGTATCACAATTACATTCCAGCCATCTCAGAGACGATTCATCAAAATTCTCACCCTATATTCCTGATACACCTGAGGAGGAAGAAATTATATTGTCCCATTGACCACGTAGTATAGCTGATCCAGAGTTTCCGAGTCTAATATCGGGACCCCTATCAGACTATCGGGAAAAAGCAATACATTGCAGAATGAGGCGAGGATAATCTTTCAGAAGGCTGCAAATATGGTCCGGTATCATACATAGTTTGTTAATCCCTTTGTAAAGCCTGCCGAAAACGATACACTTCTGGAAGGTTATTGGGTAAAGGCAGCCAGAAAGTTAGGTTGGGAAAATAGAGTAATGGACAGGCGGGCAATGACTTTTGTAAGTCCATTAATTGACAAAGAACATCCTATTGGAAACTGATCACGGCTAATTACATACATTTAGTTGAAATCGAGTGAGTCTAGCGCCAGGTCACATCTAGTTTCAGAGAGCAAGAAGATCATTGATAACCTGTATGATATCTCGCAAAATCCACCAGCCGAAATAACGGAACGAGTTGCCTATTTGCTCGAAAATAATTGGTTTACATGCCACCCAAGCAAACAACAAGTTAGTAAACTCAGATCGTCCCCGGTGAGACGAGATAAGGCTTACCCAGACAGGACTGTGGTTGGCGCTTTTCTGCGCCAGAGATAGCAAAACTCTTGTTTCATAAGTGGTACCAGGGTTAGAGAATACGAGGGAGGACCGATAAATCATTAATTAATCGTACTAACGACGTACTGATATGCCTTACCACCACATGTCTGTATTAGTCTCTGAAGACCTGGAGTTCCGGATCATTTGTTCAACCTCCAGATTTTTCCGCTCTGACAACACAAAGTTAGTATTGACTTGTTTAAAGATTCAAATCCGCCATTGTAAAGCCTAACATACTCACTAGAAAATTTAGATATCTATCTTCGACAGCCTGCTACTTGACAAAGACTGCCATCAGGAGTGCGAGATAAACTCGTTGAAGATACAAAAAAAGCTATTATGAAAATGCTAAGGGAGGGCAGATTGATACCGGATCAGGAGTCTCGTGCCCCACTGGAGGTCAGAGAAGCCACAGGATATTTGGATTTGCAAATTTCAGGTAATGAGGAAAGCGAGGTGGAGGACAATCATTCAGATCCCGAAGCAGGGGGAGGCAGTTGAGGCTCCTGAAAAGGAGTTGAATGGGGACACGTAACATCCTATTTGGGACAAATGTAGATTTAAATAAAATAAACAAATAAAAGAGCTTATTATTATTATTATTATTATTATTATTATTTTGAATATGCCACTTAGAGTTAGACTTCAACCCAGTTTGTGAAAAAAGACATCAGGGGAAAGTCACTTGGGGCCGAGGGAAAGTCGCTTGGGGCCGAGGGAAAGTCCCAAAGAGCCATGACGAGGGCAGGAAGGTGAGAACAGTGAAGGAATAAGCTAGCGCAAGACCACGCATCATTAAATATTGGACAGTCCTCGTCGCGAATGCGATGAATAGCGTCCGCTTAGATATTATATACATGGAGAAATTATTGGGGCTAGATTAGGTCATGGAGCAATAGCAAGGAGGAAGGAGAGAAATAAGCAAGAATTAGGAAAGCTGAAGAACTACAGGGAACGGTGTATTGCGGACGTTCTGAGTCGTGAAGAGTTTGTTAATAGTAAATTCAGAACAGGATGTTTGGATCAACAAGGGAACAATGCGTGGTGCAAGAGGTAATGCCGGATCAACTATAGGGGAAAGGTCAAAGCTGGAATGGAGCAGACAACAACCTCTTTGGACTGTTGGGAAGCATGATTGAGTCGTGAGGCAGAAATCCATAACGGAACAATTCCATGCGCGAGAGATAATACCGGATAAACTAAAGTAGACGAGTCAAGCGCGAATAGACTGTGCAACAGCTCAAGGAGGATAAAGTGCGTCCAGAAAACGTTGCATGAAAACGAAATTACCGACGCAAAAAAAAAGTGCCCCCTAACCCTGGATTTATTCCTGTGTTATGGGGCATGGACAAGAGATACAACAACTTGACTTTTATAATTTGGCCCCCCATACCCCCTATCCCTCATAAGGTATGGGGGTCAAATGTGAACTTTTGCTGATGCTCGTTCTGACTGTCTTTTGTTCTCCTGCAAGTATACAGACAGGCTTGTTGGTATACAGGTCATGTCCTACTGCCCTTTCCGATCCTTTGTAAGGCATCCTGACCTGAGGATATAACTTCTGAACTTAGACTCATTCGTCTCTTTCAACCTGTACCTCCGAGTACTTTGTGATGGGGTTTTCTTTCAGGTCTTCGTCTTCCGGAACCACATATGCCACCGGTGAACTTTGGAGACACCATGTCGTACATTGTTCACTGTTGAATATGATCTTCTTTTGATCCCAATTCATCGTGGGATTATGCATTCGTAACCATGGTATTCCTAAGATGACTTCATGGTTTTGGAGATTTGCTACCTGAAAGGTTGCCAATTCTCTATTGCTGTTGATGTCCATATGTACTTTCGCCATATGGGCTACTGGGCCAATAGCGCTTGGGTTCCTATCTTCAAGATAAATTTGCCTTCTTTTCTTAGCCTTTGTTTTCGTAATACCGTGTTTCGTATATATGCCCTAATCAATGAAGTCTTCAGTGGCCCCTGAATTGATCATCGCATTTATCGTAACTGAGTCTTGTTTTCTATATAGCTGTATTTTGATCATGATATGATCGTTTTCTCATTCCAGGGACTTTGTGTAGTTGAGTGCCATGTAGTAGTTTTCCATGATGATGGGTTTTCATTCTGGCCTGTTCCTAGTACCATCTTTTACTGAGAAATTTCATCGTTTGCCAACTGTTCAGATTCTTTCTTGACTTCGATTTCTTTGATGCTTGGTTTCGCCACCCATGGGCCGACTCTTCTTAGGAATTGTCCTGGTTTCTGTATCAGGGTGTAGGTTTTCCCCTCTCTTGGTCTCTCAAAATTTCGTTCTTGATGTCCTATTCCTGCACACTTGAGGCAGAGCTTTTCCCTTATCCTGCTCTTGAATTTGTCGGTGTGTAGCCTTGGTCATCTTCTTCTTACATCCAAGTCTATTGAATCTCCTTCTAATATATTATTGTTTGTCGGTCTGAAGGTTCCATTCAAGTTCTGTGGAATGCTGGTCTTCCTTTGTGTTGTTCCTTTGTTTTGAATGTGTTTGACCTTTGCCAATTTGGTTTCTTTCTTGATTGCCCACTTGGCCAGTGTTTCCGTGTTGATGAAATCGCCGCTATCTGCTCCCCAGGCTTTTGGGAGTGTGGTATTCATACCTGTGAGTAGGTATTCTCCTGCTGTATGAGCGTTCAAGTCCAGCTCCTTTGCTGCTAGTTGGAATTTGTTCCAGTATTCTGTCATGGTTCTGTTCCCCTGTCATAGTTTTTTTTTTTTGTATTGTGAACCTTGCTTCTCTCATGGTATCGATACCTCTGAATTGGTTCTTAACTTCATCCACGAAGGCTTTCCATGTTTCCCATTCATGAGAGAGTTGTCCTTCAGCATACGGTGTCATCGATGCTACTGCATCTCCCCTCAAGAGGCTTGAGGTGTAGAGGATCCTGTGGGTATGATAGCCCTCTGTCCACCCCACTGCTGT
Organism: Tuber borchii; assembly: GCA_003070745.1. Taxonomy (NCBI): domain Eukaryota; kingdom Fungi; phylum Ascomycota; class Pezizomycetes; order Pezizales; family Tuberaceae; genus Tuber; species Tuber borchii. Next base: position 8,856 of record NESQ01000735.1, read on the forward strand.
GAAGTAGAATTTAAGCTGGGCCAGCCATCCTTGTAGTATGGTTCGGTCTCACGTGAATGTCACTAGTTCCTTAATTGTTTGTCTCCAGTTGCTTCCTGTGAGATTTGCAATAATTTGTTGGAGTTGTTCCGCGTTGAGTTATGGTACTTGCGTATTGGTATTCTCTGTACCTGCTGCCTCTCCTTCCGTTGTGGCCGCCGCTCCTATTGCTAGCGACATCATGTTTCATCAAGTTCCGCCTGGTAGTGTTGTTGCTTCTGATCCGGCTAGCGATACTGGCTCCTCTGTTTCTGGGCTAGTTGCCCTTGATTTTCCTACCATCTGGTCGAGTGCTTCGCATAATGCAGTAGTGTCGAATGCTGCTACTTCAATGTCTTCTTCTTGTGGTGATTCTGTCTTGTCTGTTTTCTGGTTAAGTGCTGCTATGGTTGACGCAACTAAATGTTACAATCCTCTTCTCTCTGGATAATACTTGCAGCAGGTAACCACTAATTCTTATAGTAATTACTCCTTTCTCTGTCTTTCAGTACGACGACAGCTGAGTATACGGACTCCTGTCTTGTACGATATTTGCTCAGTTCGTGAGAGACACTATCGTCTTGCCCTGAAAGTATAAAGATAAAGTATATTGTAGGAAATTAACTTAGATGGTTGCGTGAAGAACTCTCAACCAAAGAGGCCATAAGGGTCCCTTTTCATATCTATTCTTCCTGCAGCCTTTCCTCCAATGACTCATCCCTTCTCATCACACAACCCTATGACTCATAGTAAATCATAGTGCGAAATCTATCTGCTGACTCCTGTGAGTCGCTGTGTAATAACCTCGTAATCAATTAAAATACAATATACAAATCATGTGCGCACTTGCATCTCATGCATGAAACTCATCCCTTATAACTAAGAGTCATGTGCAAAAGTCATAATCATATGACCACAATCATGAGTTATGTTAAAACAACAAACTAATCATAACAAAGGAATAACACACTATCGCGTTGTCATGTAAAAGCCCTAAAACCTATGACTCACAAGTGTGAGTCATGTGAAACCTATTCCACTAGTCACTGTTTGTAACAACAAGCAACTAACAACCCTCTCTGATGGAGTTGTTACCCCTCTCTCTGTCCCCAGAGAACCTTTCTCTTCGATTGCAATTGCCTTTGAAGGACCTTTCTCTAGAGATAACAAGAAGGATCTAATCTTAGTTGTGTTGGATCACTTCTCTGGATTCACCTACCTTATTCCAGTATCTCAGAACATTACTGCAGTTGAGACTGCTAACCACCTCATTGAACGAATCTTCTCAGCCCATGGTCTCCCTACCTCTATCGTCTCTGACAGAGATCCAAAGTTCACCTCCCGCTTCCGGATACAGTTTATGGCCAACTTCAAGATTGATCTCAATATGGCTACCACTTACCATCACCAGACCAATGGCCAAACTGAACGACAAATCAGAACCATCCGCCAATGTCTTTGAAACTTCGTAAACCCTAAAGGAACTAAATGGACTTGCAACCTTCCTCATATCTAGGCTGCCATCAATGCTGCTCCCAGTAACTGTACTGATCTCTCACCCTTTGAGATTATCTTTGGATGCATCATCAACCTTCTCCCTAATGTAAAGGTCATGCCTACTGTAGTTCCCTCTACTTATAATATAGCTTCTCAGATGATGAAAAACCAACAGCTTGCAAGAACCAACATCCAGAAGGCCAGAGCTCACCAAACTACCACTAGCCAGAAGAGACGCATAGCAGAACCCCCAATTGCCCCTGGAAAGACTAAAGTCACGCTCAGATCCAAACCCTATGTACACAAGATAGAACAAAACTACAAATTTGTTGGACTATAGCTCAGACCTTTCTCAGTCCTCGAAGGCCCTGACAAATACAATAATTACAAACTTAATCTCCCTCCTATCATACAAGTCATCCACCCATGGATCCATCCCAGCCATCTTCAAATCTACCTATAACTAGACCCCAAAGCCTTCCCAGGCCTCCCTGACCCTGCCTCAAAGAAACCAGTTACCATCGATGCATCTGGACAACAAGAATGAGAAGTTGAAAAGATTATAAAGGATCAAATTCATTGCAAGAAATGCGAATTCCTGATATACCGGTAAGGCTATGACGAAATTGAAGTAATATGGGAACCTCTTGACATCCTTGAAGGAGCCAATACTGCTCTTAGAACCTACTGGTTTAACACCTACATTAAAATCATGCTCTTCCACCTCCCATGGACTCATAATGAATGTTGGTCAGTTTGGACAGTCCAGGAACCTGAATATCGCCCTCTACTACCAGAGCTTGACCCTGACAGATTTTGGGCCCCCATCTAAGATGCTGACTACTCTGAGACTGAAATCTGTTACTCCCTTCTCTTTCTTGAAGAAACTGAGATGGAAACCTAACAGAATCATGTATCTTTCTTTTATTTTATTTCTGTTAGGGGGAATGTAACGGAATCTACTAGTATCTCTACTACTCACTATACTGATATTGCATATTGCCTATTTGGGATTCCCTACTAACGCATATTCCTACCTTGTACCTTCCTTATTATTATAGTTTCCTATTGGGTAGTACTTTCCTTTACTCGCTTATTTGCACCCTTCGCTCCTTGTACCCAATTAGGATACTCTATACTTTACTACTATATATTACTAGATTAGTATATCAGTAGTGATCCCTTACTTGTTTGAATCTATTACTTGTTTTGTTAGTTATATCCGGTCGCTTCTATGACCTTGTTTAGGACTTGGAAGTTTCACTACTCATGTAGCTTTGCATTTTGATATTCACTCCTTGGACAGGATATTTGCTTATACTTTATTTGTATTTAAAGAGCTTGAAGTCTCTTATAGATTCGAACTCTCAGGTCTTACAGGAATGCTCTTCTTTGAAATACTAGAAGTTAAACGGTCACTCTATTAGTCCCTCATCATTCTTATATCTCTTACAGCATCAGCAAAAGTTCACATTTGACCCCCATACCTCATGAGGGATAGGGGGTATGGGGGGCCAAATTATAAAACTCAAGTTGTTGTATGTCTCGTTCATGCCTGTTACCGGGGTAACTAACTCAAAGGAATAGAGAAAGTTAGGCCGGGTCGTATTCGAGGTAACGGAGGGAAGTCAGGAAGGCTCAGGAGATGATGGTTCGATAAAGGTAAAGTAATAAAGTAGAAGTTCTCGAATCTTTTAAATTTGATAACTTGTTATATTGTTAAGGTCTCTTCTCCGTTGCTTGATTTTCTCAAACTCCGGGGAATAGCCCTTACTACTTATACTAAATTCTCGCTACTTCCAGATTCCTAACAATCATGTATCTTTCTAAGATTTCAGCTTCGTCAAAGGAAGTGCGAACACTCTTTGACCCTGAATAATTGCCCCACTCGAACTCAGAGAACTCCCGATATCTATTTCATCTGAGGGTGTCCCCACTCCACCAGTAGATAGTCTTCGATCTCTTCGTCCTAATAGACTAAGTTCATATATGTGGTCGCAATGCCAACATACCAATAGTCTTTTATCGTGAACTATCGAGTGATCAGTTCGAATAGTCAGATAATAATACATAATGCATAATATGCATATGCACCGGAAATAAAGTATTCTCACTTTATCTTTCCAATCAGAATTCATCTTCATGGAACGTAAGTCCTTCCGGTATCCCGAGTAGTCAACACAGATGCCTCCAGTTGCTCCTACCGCGGTGAGCTGAGGTTGGACATACGCTCCTCCATTACGGTGGCGCAGCCTCTACTAATAATACTGGCGAGCTATTCTCATGTGCGTAACACTAGCTCCCTCTTCAAAAGGTTTTGTCCCCAAAATCCTTCTTGACATATAATACATAAGTAGCGATAAACATTAAATATTAAATCCTTTTAGTACTCTACAGGGTAGGGTAAAAAACCTTCCGCGTTTGCTTGGCCACGGCAGGAAAACCTTTCCGAGTAATACTACTTAGCCCAATGATGGCATTTCCGGGTTTTCTCTATGAAACATATCTACCAATTCCTTCGCATTTCCCAAATGCTCAGGTGGTTCCCAGGTATTCTCATCTTCTGAACACCCTTTCCACTTAACGAAATACCTTATTTCGTGGAATGTTTGGGGTCTTCCTCTAACCCGTCTTTCATAAGAGATTATTTCACTTTTAACAATTTTTTCCACCTCCCATTCAAGATCTCCATCGATCTCTTCGGGTTGCATAGGCGGTTGTTCTCGAGCCGGTCGAATGGAAGTTCGGTAGGGTTCGAGTAACGATACATGAAATACCGGATGGATTTTCCAACGGTCCGATAGTTCGATTTTATAGGCAAGGTTTCCTCGTTGTTCTAGGATTTTAAAAGGGCCGTAGAGTTTGGGGGCTAATTTCTTCGAAGGGCGTTTTGTGCGAATATTTTTTGCGTTGAGCATAACCAGGTCTCCAATTTTAAAATCTGGTTGTTGCTTAGCCTTTCGATCATGATATCGTCCCATGGCTTCCTTTGTTTTTTCGAGGGATTCTCTTGCTTGTTGATGTATCGTTTGCATCCAGTGAGCGTACATGTTAGCTCCTGGATTCCGGGCTTCTCGTTCTTTTAACCATTCAGTCTGAGGATGATAACCGTAGTTTGCGAAGAAGGGGGTCATTTTGTGTGCAGTGGTTGTCGAGTTGTTGTAAGCAAACTCGGCAAGAGGTAAGAGGTGGTACCAATCATCCTGATCGTAGTTGACAAATATTCGGAGGTAGCCTCCCAGTACTTGGTTCACTCGTTCTGTTTGTCCATCAGTCTGAGGGTGGTACGCAGTCGACATTTTTCGTTTGATGTTAAGTTTTGTGCACAATGATTCCCAAAATTCGCCAGCAAACTTCGCGTCCATATCTGAGATGATTTCTGAGGGTAGCCCGTGATGTTTCCATACTTCTTTAAGGAATGCTTCTGCTACATCTCGTGCAGATGCTTTTTCTTCTAATCCGATAAAATGTGCCATTTTTGTGAACCGGTCTACTACGACCATAATCTGTGTATATCCTGCCGAATTTGGTAGTTGAGTAATAAAATCTACCGAAGTCGAAGCCCAAGCTGCAAAGGGTACTTGTAAGGGTTGAAGTAAACCAAATCGTGCATGTCTTGGGGACTTGGCTTGTTGGCAAGTGGTGCAGGATCGTACATAGTCGTTAATCCAGTCGGTGAGTCCTTTCCAGTAGAAGTCTCGCGTAATAATTTCGAGTGTCTTGTCTTGTCCAAAGTGTCCTGCTACTTGCGAGTCGTGACATCCTTTGGCGATAAGTGTTTGCAGGTCTTCGTTTGCTGGAATATATAGTCAGTTCTTGTAGTAAAGTAGATCATCGGATAGAGTCCATTGTTTCGGCAATTCCTTTCCTTCTCTTATTATAGTCTCCAATTCATCTTTTCTCCGCAGCCAATCTTGATCCTCATTTGCCACTTGTCGAACTTTTTCTAAAAAGTCAGTTTCGAACTTCTTAAGGTTTGCTTTTGCGATAATAGCATTAGACAATAGAATTTGTCCTTTTCGAAGTATCGGGTGGTGGTTGATATCGGAGGTATCATAGAATTCATGTGTGCCACTTGAATGGAGAAAGCATATCGTCGGTTGAGTTTCTTTCAACTCTAATCCTCGTCCTGAGCTGCCAAATCCTTGTCCAGCTCTTTCTGTCTCATCCATCTCATCCACTTCCATCCAATCTTGATCATCTATTCTTTCCACTACGAGTTGTGCAATGCGATCTCCTTTCTGAATTTCAAAATCTGAAGAGCCATGATTTACGAGAAGGACTTTGATTTCACCTCTATAGTCTGCATCGATAACTCCAGCATCTACCGTTATAGCTTTGGTTGCCAAGCCACTTCTTGGTGCAATACGACCGTAAGTACCACTTGGAACTGCAATAGCTAATCCGGTTTTAACAAGGTGCCGATTTTTGCTGGGATCGTTAAGGTTTCGATACTATAGAGGTCATGTCCTGCTGCAAGTTTGGAACCTCGAGTTGGGATTCTTGCATGTTCTGAAAGTCTTTGAACTCGTATCTGGTTTTCTGTTTCTGACTGAGGAATTTCCTGATATAACGGTGAAGAAGTTTCCCCCCAAACAATCGCAATTTGAAATTTTCCGAAGTGTTTAGGTTGTAGGATTTGCTGTTCGCGATGCGTAGCTCCCTCTTCAGGGCGGTACTCCGGCCGCCTGCTTAAAGCATCAGGTTTTCCTCCCTTCGAGCCTGGTCGATAGACGATAACGAAGTTGAAGTCACATAATTTCTGTGCCCAACGAATTTGGCGTGCTGTCCAAGCTTTTGTGGTCAGAAAGTATTGAAGATTTTGATGATCGGTATAGACTGTAATTGGCTTTTCCGTTCCTTGGAGGTAATGTTTCCATTCCATAAAGGCAACGAGAACAGCCAACAATTCCTTGTCGTGAATGTCATAGTTCATTTCTGCCGAGTTGAGTTTTCGGGAGTGGAATGCGACCGGATGTAGTCGTTTCCCTTGAAACTGCGAGAGGATACAGCCGAGAGCGTAATCGCTTGCATCAGTCTCAACTACCTTATCGCGTTCTGGGTGAAAGTGACATAGGATCGGGGCCGTGATGAAGCATCGCTTCAGGTATTCGAAAGCCTCGTGCTGGTCTTTTCCCCAAACAAAACTTCCTTTTTCTCCTTTCAGCAGGTTGGTAATCGGGGTGCAAATCTTCGAGAAGTTTTTGATAAATCGTCGATAGAAATTTGCGAAACCGATAAATATCTGGACCTCTTTCACCGATGTCGGAGGTTTCCAAGCCTTAATTGTCTCTACCTTCTTCTCATTCATCGTAACTCCTTCCGTCGTTACAACATATCCAAGAAAATCAACTTTTTTAACATGAAATGTACTTTTCTCTAATGATACTGCCATCTGGTATTCCCGCAACCGTTGTAAGACTTTTCGAACGAGAGAGATATGTTCCGTAAGCGATTTCGAATAAATTAGGATATCGTCTATATAAACGACAACTCCCTGGTCGAGAAATTCGCGGAGGATTTCGTTCATCATAGTTTGAAAAGTTGCTGGTGCATTGACAAGACCAAAAGGCATGACCTTGTATTCGTATAGGCCATATCGAGTTCGAAAAGCTGTTTTCCATTCATCGCCTTCGCGGATTCTAATCAGGTGGAATCCATCCTTCAGATCAAGTTTCGTGAAAATACTTGCGTCTCGAACCTGATTCCTTAGTTCCGTCATCAAAGGGATTGGATATTTATTGTGGATGGTAACCTTGTTAAGTCCTCGGTAGTCTACTACTAATCGAAGTCGACCGTCAGGTTTCGGTACGAAGAGAATAGGTGCTCCCGCTGGAGACTTGCTTGCGGTAATTTTTCCTTGTCTCGTCATATCGGTGATATAGGAACGCAGGGCTTGGAGCTGTTTCTCGGACAAGGGGTATATAGGACCCCATGGTGGTTGTGTATCAGGTTTGAGATCGATCGCATGGTCAAAGGTACGACGAGGGGC
>NESQ01000736.1:0-16317 GCA_003070745.1 Tuber borchii
TAAGGCCAGGCTATGAGTGCCCAACAAGCCTTAAACGAAAGGTTGACAGCACAGGACGAAAGACAAACTCACCACGAAAATGTCAGCTCCCAGTTAGCAAGTGCTATTGCAGGAGAAGGCTCAGCTTCGTTAACTCGAGACCAGATGCTACACAGAGCTCTGGAAGAGGCAAAAGCCCAGCACCGACGAGAGATTGGCAACCTTGATCGACAAGTCGAAGAGGAAAGACGAGCACGAAGCCGACAAGCTACCCAGCTAGCCGAAATGCAAGAGACGCTCCAGAGCTTGTTGAGACAGGTCAAAGGGAAACAGAAGGAGTCAGACCCTACACGTGACACGACGGTGATGGCAGGAGGTGGGAACGGAGGACGGCAACCCCCGAGAGATCAAGGGGTATGTGGAAACCCGGCAGACAGGGAAGGAGGAGGCCAACAGGGAGGAGACGGCAGAGAAGATCGAGGAAGGGGACCCGCAGACGAAAGTGGTGGAGGTGGAGGACCCCCTCAGACGATAGTGACGAGTCGGACGACAACGAAGACTCAGACGATGTCTACGAGAATGCTATCCGCAAGCTCACTAAAATAATGGGCAGAGCATTAGGAAAGAAATCAAGTTGACCAGCTCAAGCCCCTTTTGTTTCCAAACATGAGGACAGCCAGAATGTGGAACTTTGGTTAATTGCCTGTCGAGACTACTTCAAGCGAAACAAGTGGCAATGGAAAAAAGAGTCAGATCGAATCACCTATGCTCTTAGCAAAATGGAAGGGAAACAAGTTGCACCTTTCACCATCGCCTACCGAAAAGGAAGAACTGGAGAGCTTGGAGGCACCAAGCAGGAAGGTTATGACCTATGGGAAGTTTTCGCGGAACAAGTCAAACAACGATTTGGTCCCACACATGAGGCCGAAAAATCCCTCCGATCCATGCAAAATGTCAAGTATAAGGGTGACATAAATCAGTACCTTTTAGAAATGGAAAACCTCAATATCCATGTCAACATGTCCGGAGTCACATGGAGAAAAATTATCGAAGATCACCTCCAAGCTGAAGTACTCAGACGATTGTCAATGCAAGAATACATTCTCGACTCAGAATGGTTAGAAGCTATACGAACAGCGACACGAGCTGAGGAAGGTTTCAAAGAAAGACAAGGACTAAAAGGTAGCAGCCCAGGATCGGCCTCAAGTGGGAAACGAAAGCGAGACGAAGATGCCTCAAAGTCGACGAGGAAAAAACCAAAGAAGGAATACTCAGCTAAAGAAAAAGCAGAGTATCAGAAGGGGCAGGCAGCGAAGAGGAAAGAAAGGAAAGAGAAGGCGGCACCTAGGCAAAAGATTATGCATAGGGTGTGGGCAGATGCTCATAAAGGAATCGAATAATCTACCATCGACGAACGAAAAACTACGGGCCAATGCTGAAGATGTACACTGACAAACCACGGCTGGAAATACTGTCAGAAGGAAGTCAAGGTCAACGAAGTAAAGATCAGGCGATCAGAACCCCAATCCAAGAAGAAATCACCTCAATGACTGAACCACCCATCGCGCCGAAATAGACCTTGGGTAGCCGCCGTGGCTGATGATAGCCGTGGAGAAAGCTCGCGACAGAAGAGCCCAAGGGCCCTGACGTGGACCATTAATGATGACGACGACGAGCTATGAGAAGCTCTCGGGCACGACTGGCGACAGCAAGTGGGTAGTCGGACGATCAATTCCGGAACCGAAATTTCTGAAGAAGTCCTTGAGATGGAACTCGAAGGGGATACTCTAAAATGTGACCCTCTGTAAGGGTATGAGTGCCGACTTAGAGCACGGTGGGTTAATAGAAACTACGAGAAGAAGGTCATGGTGCTTAGTCAAAACTAGAAAAAATTGAGAAAGACGAAGTTTTTCGATATCCAGCAAGGGAACCGCGAGAATTCAAGTATCAGCTGAGGGGACCCTAGGGACTATCAAAAATAGTATCAAGCCCTAAGGGACAAAGACGGTTAAAACGAAAAAGCACGGATTTTCGCTTACGGGATACGGTAGACAAGTGGGTGATAGGTACCGGCACAAGTCACCTGCGTAATAGTTCCCAGAAGCAGGATAAAAAGACCAAGCAAAAATGGCCGCCCACGAGGGAAGAAACCCCATAAGTGCTAAGGGTTATACCATAACAAGACACATTGGCGAGTAGTCTTGTCGGCCGAAGCGCGGAACCCTAAATGGACCCTCAGAGTTGGCGTGTACGTCCGTTAGGCCCACTTCCCGTCACATGAGGACAAATGGGCTCGGGCTGGAGGACACAAGGATGTATGGTGGACTCCTCGCCAAAACTGGTATGTAAACACACAGGACATAAGTCCACCATACAGGGAGGCGCACCCTAGTGGCAACAGCTCCTAGAGAAGTACCAGGATGAAGCGAACCGCCCCTTTGGATGAGAACTCCTCGGCAGGAGGTAAAGACCGCTAGTAGTGGGCTGCCCGATCCAAGAAACAAGTTGTTTACATTGCAAAATGCTTGCTGAGAGCATATCCTAATCGGTTTTAACTTGGCGGTTAGTGGAAGGTCTTGCGTTCAAATCTCATTAATAGCAAAATTATTTAAATTTTCAAAAATATTTGATGAGGCGAAAAGTATGTACATAGGATAGTTTAGCATAGTTACTCTTACACAAGTTTGTCTGAGGAGGCTGCAAGAGCCGAAACTGTGCGGGCACGGTAACAAACCACTATAGTTACCAATAAAACCTCTCTAGTTATCATGAAAAGATTTATCGAAGAAAGGGGCCCAGCCTCTAGGCGAGTAAAAACAACCCCAAAACATTACGATTGCCCTGAAGACAATGCCTTCATACAGCTAAACGAACGATGCCATAAGATACGAGTGTTGTTAGACTCAAGATCAAATATCTTCTTGTTGAACTAAAACACCACACGAACGCTCAAAATACATTACGAAGTAAGGGATAGCCCCTTACAAATCACGGCCTTCAATGGCGAAATCTCCTCTACCGGAGGAAAATATTTCTCTCATCCAATAAAATTAGAAATTGGAAAAAACGGACACCCAACTGAGGTTTCCTGCGAAATAGCCGATGCAGGAAAGTATGACATGATTATACCATTCGGATGGTGGCACCAGGAACACCCAATCTTGAACATCCAAGCTCCAAGTTAGTCGAGTTTTGACAGTTCCAAATGCGTTGCCCATGTTGAAGATGAAGGAATAGCAGACATGTTCGAATAGGATGAGAGGGTAGCATTTGACGAAGAAGCAGGAATGGTCGGAAGTATTGGGACGACCTTCAAGGATGAAGTACAGCTCGAAACTCTGCCAAAACCATATTGGCAATACAAAGAGCTATTTGAAGAAGAAAAAGCGGAGATGGTGGCACCCAGACGAACATACAATCATCTCATAGACTTAAAGGAAGGAACCACGCTGCCGTGGGGACCAGTATACCCGATGTCAGCATACCAATTCAAGGAGTTAGATGAATACCTAAAGAAAATGCTGGCACAGAGAAAAATAGTCCATAGCAAATCCCCCGCTGGAGCACCAATCTTGTTTGTCCCAAAGCCTGACGGAAGGTAACGATTATGTGTGGACTACCGACAGCTCAATAAGCTTACCATCCTGAATAAATATCCCTTACCGCTCATGACAGAACTATGAGAGCGAGTCGCGGGAGCCCAGATCTTCACTAAGCTAGGCCTCAAAGATGGCTACCACCTCATACGAATTCGAAAAGGCAAAGAATGGAAAACCGCGTTTCGGACACGATACAGCGATTACAAATATAAGGTCATGCCGTTTGGTCTGGTTAACGTGCCCGCCACTTTTCAAGCTATGTTGAATGAAATCCTGAGGGAATTCCTAGACCACAGAGTAGTAGTGTATTTGGACGATATACTAATTTACTCGATAAGCCTTAGGGAACACGAAGATTTAGTCAAAAAAGTGCTCGCAAGATTAGAACAATATGATCTTGCAATCTCTGTGAAAAAATCTGTGTTTCACGTCAAGACGGTGGAATTCCTATGGTACATTGTAATTACGGAAGGGGTGACAATGAGCGAGCGGAAAGTGGAAAGCATTATGGGATGGAAGGCCCCTAAATCAGTAAAAGAGGTACAAATCTTTATTGGGTTTGCAAATTTCTACCGAAGGTTCATAAAAAACTTCTCTGGAATATGTAAACCAATAACCAATACCCTAAAGAATCAGGAGAAAGGGGTGACAAAACCCTTTTACATGGGGCAGGAGCAGGACAAAGCATTTGAAGAGCTGAAAAGGAGGTTCACGACAGCACCAATCCTAGCACATTTCTACGCGGACAGAAGGACGGTGGTAGAAACCGACGCCAGTGACTTCGCTCTAGAGTCTGTATTATCACAATACCTTGGAAAACGATTACACCCAGTAGCGTTCCACTCCCGAAAACTCAACGACGCCGAAAGAAACTATGAGATCCACGACAAAGAACTCTTAGCAATCCTTGAAGCATTTAGGGAATGGAAACACTATCTAGTTGGAGCTGAGGAGACAGTCACGGTCTTTACCGATCATCAGAACCTCTAATATTTCTTAACCACAAAAGTTTGGTACTCTCGGCAGATCCGATGGGCCCAGTGGTTGGCAAACTTCAATTTTAAAATCATTTACCGACCAGGAACCAAAGGCGGCAAACCAGATGATTTAAGCAGGCGGCCGGAGTACCGCCCCGACGGGGGAGCTACGCGCTGAGAAAAGTCAATTTTAAAGCCAGAACACTTCCAAGTTTCAATCATATCACAGAAAAAGAAACTAGAAATCAACCTTGTGTCAAGAAGGACATTGGCGACAAACCGGTTACGAATAAAAAGGCTGTCCAAGGAAGCGATAACTCCGACGAAAGGCTCCAAGCTAGCAGCAGGCCATGACATATCCGCATTAAAAGACGCTATCATACCCGTACGAGGACAGACGATGGTAGAGAGTGGAATTGCCATTGGACTGCCAAAAGGAACCTATGCAAGATTAGCGGCAAGAAGTGCAATGGCCAGCAAAGATGGGATTGCAGTAGGAGGAGGAGTCATTGACGCCGACTATACGGGAGATGTTAAAGTAATCCTCCGAAACCATACAGACATAGACCACCTGTTCAAAAGAGGCGATCGCATAGCACAACTCATTGTCGAAAAGATTGAGACAAGCGAAGCCATAGAAGTTGACCGGCTAAGGGACACAGAGCGCGGTAAACAAGGATTCGGATCAACCGATCTCTCCATTAAAAGACTCGTCAAAGGAAAGAAGGCAAAGTTATGGTAAGAGTGTTTTATGCTGATCGAGAGGAAAACGAGTACTTTGACAAAGAAGACATTGGTTCTCATCTCCGCCTGGCTCAAGAGAAGACGATGTTATCGACAGAAATAGTTGCGGCGATACAACTCCGGAAGATGAACGACGATTTCGTGAACCAAGTCCAGCTGGCAGGAAACGAAGACGAGGACTGGACTAGAAGATAAGTAGAGTTACGCCGATTAAAAGAAAAAGCCAAAGACATGCCAAAACATTGGGACGTGGAAGACGGACTGCTCTACTACAAGGGCAGACTTTTCATCCCCTCGAAAGAGGATATCTTAACCGAGATCGCACAAGGATGGCCCGACTCAAAGGTAGTAGGACATTTTGGATAAGAAAAGACAATCGAGATTACAGGCGGGATTTCTGTTGGGAAAAGCTGACGGACTGGGTCAATGACAATGTCAGATCATGCAACCATTGTCAACACCACAAATCCCCAAGATATGCGAAGTATGGGTTACTTCAACCCCTAGAAGTCCCCTACGCTGCATGGACCTCAATCTCAACCGACTTTATTACCCAGCTCCCTGAGTCTCAAGGACATACACAAATTATGGTAGTAGTAGACCGCTTCACAAAAAGGGCACACTTTGTCAGCTTAAAGACAGATGCGACCGCGAAGGACGTGGCGGATACCTTCCTTCGAGAAGTTTGGAAGCTTCACTGGCTCCCTACCGAAATCATTTCGGATATGGATGCAAAATTCTCAGGCGAATTCTGGGAATCGTTGTGCAAGGAGCTTGGAATCAAGAGGCGAATGTTGACGGCTTACCACCCACAAACGGATGGACAGACGGAAAGAACCAATCAAGTACTGGAATGATACTTGCGAAACTTCGTCAATTACGACCAGAACGATTGGTACCAGCTATTGCCGTTAGCCGAACACGCCTACAATAACTCCAAAGCAGCAGCACACAAGATTGCGCCTTTCTTTGCCAACTATGGTTTCCACCCATAGACAGAATGGATGAAAGAAAGAGAAGCTCAAAATCCAGGTGCAACCATGTATAAACACTGGATGCAGACAACACATGAGCAAGCCAGACGGACGATAAATGAGACCCGCGAAGCGATGAAAAAATACTACGACCGAAAAGCGACTCCCCAGCCAGACATTGATGTCGGAGATTTGGTTATGTTGAAAGCAAAAACCATTAGAACCAAGCGGCCTTCGAAGAAGTTAAGTCCAAAGCTCTATGGCCCATTTAAAGTTTTAGAAAGAAGAGGGAATAGAGCATACAAGTTGGAAATCTCGCCTCACTGGAAAATACACCCAGTATTCCACGTCTCGTTGCTTGAGCCTTATCGGGTTTCTGATCGACCGAACCGAGAACAACAACCCCTCGAGCCTGATGATTTGAAAGAGACATTGAGTGGGAAGTTGGAAGAATTATAAAAAGCGAGGTCATCTCGTATACAAGAAAGGTTTGGGGCAGAAATCAAAAGTTTAAAGAGCTCCGATATTTTGTAAAGTGGAAGGGTTGCGCTGAAGATGAAAATACCTGGGAGCCACCAGAGGGGTTGGCAAACGCTAGAGAAGAGGTGGATAAGTTTCATAGGGAAAACCCGGACATGCCGGGCCTAGAAGAAGTCGAGTACTATGCGAAAGGGTTTCCACCGGTGGACAAGTAAATGCTTGTGGTTTTTGCCCCTACCATGCTGAGCTCGAAAAGGAATGTAAATTAATAGTTAGAGACTGAGAAAGTATCCGGGACGGAACTTGGGAGAGAGGAGCTCATGTTAGACACAGAGCTCCCCGGTACATCATTGGGGACAAGTTACCCTACCTTGCGCAAAAGTCTCCTTTGGCGAAATACAACTCACCCCCCTCCGGCCCCGACGCTGGACCACTAGGTCAACACTGGTCGCCGCGGGAGTCGTGTCCCCTCACCAAAACATACAGTCAAGATGACCCATCTTGTAACACCGAATACGTCGCGGCCCTCCGTCCGACCGGTTCCTGTTCGCAGGATATATGAGTGAGTGTCTGCCTCTACCTTATGCAACACGCTCCGCGCCCTCTATTTTCCTGACCATAACTTTTACAACACCACAGTTTCTAGTGCACGATCCCCACCCTCACCCATTTTTCTACTTACGTCGGGCTTCTAGCCCCTTCTGACCCGCCATGGAACCTCTCGGTCCCCCCATCTTGCTCTTCCAGCCCCAGTCCGGGCCCGCTTCGGTTACTCCCTCTACCTCAGAGATTTCGTCTGAGGCTCGGTTTTTGGCCTCACTGTTCTCTCGAACCCGTTCTCTCATTAGCTTCACCCCTGAACAACTGCCTTCTCTGACCCCTCAAGAATGCGATAACCTCTCGATTGGCGAAAGTTCCCTCCTCCCTCTGCTGTGTGCCTCCCTTCACGCGGTCACCTCACTCGGCTCCCAGTTGGAGGAGCTCTGCTCATCAGTCCACGACTTGCAGTCTCAGGTCGCTAACTCCTCCCCTAACGAGCAACTCCGTGAAGTCCGGGATGCCATCCGGGACCTGTCACATAGGATGGTCGCACCTTCCTCCATAGGGGCCCCTCAGAAAGGGGGGCGCCCCCCTTTCCCTGTTCCACCTCCTGTCCACCCTGGCCCCTCCGGCTCGTCCTCGCTACCCCCTCCCCCCAGGCCTGCCCCCCCCCTCCTCAAGCCCCCCCCCAGGCAAAATCATACGCTCAAGTTATTCATGGTAGTACCTCCGAGTTTAATGCCGCGGTCTGAGCCAATAAGGCTAAATCCAAGGCAAAGGGCAAAAATTCCCCAAACAGCACCTCTGCCAACAAAGTCGCGGCGGCCAACCAGGACGCCTCCCGGCAGGGTCCTGCCCCTCTCCCCAGCGCTGCTAGAAGGTTCTTCACTCCTCGCTCGACCCATTGTCCCCACCCTCAGGAATCCTCCATCCGCGTTCGTTTCCCTGATATCGCTGCCTCCGTCCTTCGGGAAGCTAGCTCTTATCTTCCGAAGTCATTTAGAGTCTCGGTCAGCCCGAAGGGCGCTGTCTCGCTCATAGTGGCTGATCCCCTCATTCCCGCCTCCTGCTATGCCCCTTTTTTCGACGCCTTTGCTGCGAGACATCAACCAGTCCTTCCCGGTGAACGATAACCCCTGGGAACACTTCCGCTACACCCCCACTGACATTCAGATTGCCATCCATGGTATCCCCATGGACGCCCATCCTGACACAGATGAGGAACTGCACCCTCTACTTCTTGCTGGCGTTGACAAGGCCTAGAACTTGATTATCACCCGCTCCCGTTTCCTCAATGCTGACCGTGAAGCTAGAACCAACGGGAAAAAAGCCTTCTCTGTTGTTGTCCATGTCCCAGCAGACCTGGCATGGCGTATGACCGATCCTCCCCGCATCCTCCTTTTCGGTGACAATCGCGAAGTCAAAAGGGCCTATTCCTCTAACGCCCAAAGCCAGTGTTTTAATTGCTGGAAGTTCGGGCATCTTAAACCTCTGTGCAAGGAATCAACTGTCTGCCAGCTCTGTGGCGGCCCTCACTCCAAGGCCGACCACCGCTGCTCTAACCCCACCTGCCCCAAAGAGGGCAACCTTCGCCCCATCCTTGGCTGCTGTGTAGCCTCCCTGGCCAGGTGCCCTAACTGCCATAGCCCCCATTCTGCCAAGGACAGAGACTGTCCTAAATGCCCCCCCGCTTACCCCGTCCCTGCAGGCCCACCGGGCGAGTCCGACGCCATGGATACCTCGGATGCAACCCCCCTTCCCCTCCCGCAGGACCTGGTGCCCAGCACCCCTCAACCTAGACCCATTCCCTCCGGGACCAACCCCCTTGTCACCCCAAAGCCGATGCTGTCCTTTTCGTCCTACCATCCTCCCTCAAGGTCTGGTCGCCCACTCCCCGATGTGGACCCCAGCCCCTCCCCCGCCCCCAGAGACACTTCGGCCTCGCGCCGGTAGATGTCTAACGCCCCGCCCCATAACCTGAGGGGGCCGGCCCCCCTCCGCTCGCTTAATCTCTTTCAACACAACTGCCTAGGGAGCTGGAATGTGTTTCTTTCGTTGTTTAATTCTTTTGCTGATTCCCCCAACTACCCGGCCATTGTGACCCTACAGGATCCCCCCTTTTGGAAGGGTCGCCTTCCGTCCTTTCATGGTTTTGATAGTTACTTTCCTTCTCGTACATCCCCCAAACCCAAGGTTGCTTTTTACGTTTCACTGGCTTTTCAGAAAGAAGTCTCGGTCCTCCCCAACTCTGTGGATAGGGCTGACGTGTTTTCACTTGATGTGTTTACAAATGACTTGTTTGGCGTTGGTTTTCCTTCTTTCTGCATTGTTAATTTGTACAATCTTCCGGGCAAGAGGAGGGGTGTCGCTTCGGTGTCGCCCTCTGTTGCTTTTCCTCCCTCATCACTTCCCCTCCTCGTGGTGGGAGATTTCAACCTCCATCATCCCCTTGCCGACCCCTCCCGTCACCACTCCCAGGGGGAGCTGGCTTTGTCCTTTCCTTACTTTCAAAGAGCTTCCAAACAGGGTTTTTCCCTCTTGAATACCCCGGGGGTCTTCACGAGGTTCCCCCTGGGTGGCTCTGCCAGACCCTCTGTTATTGACTTTGCTTTTCTTCCTCGTTGTTGCGTCCTTTTGTTCAAAGTTGGATATTCTTTTACCCTCTACTGGTTCAGACCATGTTCCTATTTCAATCTTTTTACAGCATCCCAAACTGCACCCCCCACCCCCTGCCCCCAACTGGCTCTTGACAGACTGGGTGTCCCTCTCCCCCCTCCTTGATGCCCTCGCTTTACCTCCCCCTCCGGTCAACCCCCTGCGCTGTGCCCTTGAGGCTTGGTTTGATTGCGCCCTTAGTTCAGTCACCTCACTCTTAATCAGCCACACCCCGCTCTCCCGCCCCTCCTCCAGGTCCAAACCGTGGTTGTCCCCACTAATGTGAACCCTCCGTCGCGAATACCACTCCGCATCCCACAAAGCCAGGGCCTCCCTCTCTACACAAGACAGGATGGCAGCTAAGCTCTCCAAGAATGGGTACTTTAAAGCAATCAAGAACACTAAGAACTCCCACTGGAGGTCCCTCCTGGCCGAAGCCACCCCACGCTCCATATGGACAGTCAAGAAATTCTCCCTGGGACGTCACGTCTCGTGCTTTCCATCCTTCCCCGACGCAGTCACTCCGTCAGACATCAACTCCTCGCTCCTGGCTCACTTTTTTCCATCCCGTCCCTCCCCCTCTCTGCCTGCTAACCTCTAAACCTTTAGCGACGCCCCAACCCTCACTGCAGAAGAGGTCGCCGCTGCCCTCTCCAAGTGCTCCCTGTCCTCCGCCCCTGGTCCAGACACCATCCCTTACTCTGTGTGGAAGGCCCTTCATAGAGCCTGCCTACACATCTTGACCACTCTCCTGGCCCCGCTCCTGCTATATGGCCACCACCCCGCCTCCCTCAAACGGGCACATGGGTTAGTCCTCGATAAGCCTGGGAAGGTCTCCTACGACTCGCCTGCTTCTTTCCGTATTATTGTTCTCCTCGAAACTGTCTCCAAGATCCTCGAGAGAATCGTCGCCTCCCGCCTCTCCGCTGTCGTCCGCTTCCAGGGGCTCCTATCCCCCAACCAGTATGGCTCCCTCCCAATCCTCTCCTCCTTCGACGCCTGCACCGCAATGGTCGACTCCGTCCGTACACTACAGAGGTCCCGCAGAAAAGTTTCCTCCCTCTTCCTGGACATCAAAGGCGGCTTTGACACCGTCGATGCCTCGATTCTCTGCTCTCTTCTTCACAGGAAAATGGTTAATCGTTATTTGATTTCTTGGGTTTTTTCCTTTTTAACTGACAGAAGGTGTTGTTTGTTATTTCAGGGTTCTCCTAAGATTTTTTCTTCCGTTACCGTGGGCACCACTCAAGGGTCCCCTATTTCTCCGTTGTTGTTTGTTATTTATGTTTCTTGTTTACATGTGGCAGTTCCCAGAGGGGTTATTTTGTCCTATGTTGATGATTTTTCTATTACTGTTGCTTCTTCTTCTTACCGTACCAACGTTAGGCTGCTTCAGAAGACCTTTGGCATTATGAAGGCCAAAGCCACAGCTGTTAAGGTTGGCTTTTCCATCCCCTAGACGGAACTTATACACTGGCGCACCCCCCACCAGAGGGACCACCCGAGTGATCCAAGACCCCCTCCCATCGCCCTGGCCAGCCAGGTTTTCTTCCCTGCCACTCAGCTCCGCTGGCTAGGCTACTGGTTCCTCCCCAATATTTCGACCACCGCCCACTTCTCCCGACGCCTCGCCCTTTCTCAAGCTGCCTTCGCGGCCATTAGGAGAATGTCCGGCTCGGGTTCCGGGGTCTCCCCACACCTCTGTCACAAATTGGCATACTCTCTTATCTTTCCTATCCTTTCGTACAGGGCCGACCTCTTTGTCTCAACCAGGGGACTCCTACACAAAATGGACATCCATTGGCATCACGTCCAGATATGGGTCACAAACTGCTTTAGGGCCACGCCCACCACCATTCTAGCCGCAGAGGCCTCGCTCCCCCCCCTCTCGGTGCTCCTCACTCACAAGCGCCGCATGGCGGCCCTGCGCCTCTGTTGCTCCCCTCCTACCATTAACCCAGCGGCTGCCCGCCTCCACTCGTCCTTTCCCTCAGCCCTCCCCGACCGATACACAGAGAACCTAAGGGCTCTGTGTGTAGGCCTCGACCCTAATGTCAGGCCCCTTCTATGGTCTACCCCTGAACGGAAACCCCCAGTCAGAACCCACCTCCCAGTTGACCCTCTCGCACAGCTTGTCCTCCCCCTCAAGGAAGGCTCCTCGCCTCTCCCCCTATTGGGCTCGGCCCTACTGCCGGACCTCCCGGCTCTCGCCCCAGAACCCTGTTAGGCACAGGGCTCTCCGGTACATTATTAGGGGCAAGTTACCCTACCTTGCGCAAATAGCTCCTTTGGAAAAAGGCAACTCACCCCCCTCCGGCCCCGACGTTGGCCCACTAGGTCAACACTGGTCGCCGCGGGAGTTGTGTCCCCTCACCAAAACCTACAGTCAAGATGACCTACCTTGCAACACCGAATACGTCGCGGCCGTCCGTCCGACCGGTTCCTGTTCGCAGGATATATGAGAGGTGGTCTTCCTCTACCATATGCAAGTGAAAGCATCCGAATCGGACGACGTCGCATAAAGTTACAAACCCTCAAAGATAGTGGATCGAAGAGTGGTCGTTAAGTAACGGGACGAAAACTGCGTGAAAGTTAGACACTTCAGTCTGGAAAGTCGCCCAGTACTAGAAGGATAGTCTATACCCAGGAAGGGGGTCGGGGAACCCCCAAAGGACCTGTCAGCATAAGACCGATAACTATGTTCGTAACCATTGGTTCGATTTATAGTCAAGAGTCGTATAATGCCGGTAGACGAAACCGCAAGACGCATATGCAGTCTGGTTTCCGACGGAGCTGACACCAGAAGATTGGCCATCTTCGGTTCAGCGGGTAGTCTCTCTACATTGACAAACGTGGGTGATTATCGTAACTTAATTCGCTTCGGATAAAAGATCGTACGAACACTACGAGAGGTGTCCACACCATCGTAGAATAAAAGTTCTCACGTGTCTACAAGTCGCGTATGGGTGCAGAGGTTTTCAGGGTCAGATGGGGTTCGCACTTCGATTGAAGTCGGTGAAAAGAGTAAGAGGTACTTAGTTATATAGAAAGATTATGTAGCCCGCGAACACCCAGACGCGGAATATAAATATCGAGGTGTCTTCGCAGCTTATACAAAACAACAAGCAACGGAGAAGAGACCTTAACAATATATACACGTTACTACTTTAAATTTCTTATCGCACGATTACTTTTATCTTAAACACACTCGTCTCCCTTGACGATATTCTCCAAAACACTTGTTTAGCGATTAGGGCCATAGCGTAATAACACTCTTCCATTACGCTACCCCCATAACAGTATATTGTTATTCTCTACGTTACCGAGACGAATGAGTCAAACTACCCTCTACTACTCAGCTCTATCTACCGAAAGATCTTCAAACTCAGAAGATCAAAAACAAATTGAGATAGCTCTTAACTCAATTATCGAACCCCACCCAGAAATCCCAATACCATCCATCACACAGGTCTTGCAGACTGAAGCAAGCACCAACCACTATTTCGAGACATACCAGTCGTGGACGATCCACGAAATACAGTAACCACCGACCACCTAGAAACCCTCTATCAATACTGGGAAGTATACGACTTTGTGTGGGAACCGCCCACAAAAGAAGATTACGAAGTCGAGTGGGACGAAACTCTGACCGCTAAGATCAGAAGACGGTGGTATAATCTAGAAAGATAAGCAGACCCCTTCTTCATCTTACATCATGTCCGGTCTTAACCCAAGACAAGGTGAAGACGCACCTATGGACATAGGCGACGATGAGTTAGCCTCCACCGACGCCCCATCGGTTACGGATACCACCGATAAACCACACCATTCCAGACAGCCCTCTGAGAATCCAGGAAGTGGTTCTGGATTTATGGCTAGACAAAAATCCAGAACAGGCCTGCTTGGATCAACCAAAAACCCTCTCCCCACCGCCGAAGGAGAACTTCGCTTAATTCAAGTCAGCGAACTCCTCAATGTCTTCGTACCAAACCTAGCCCAGAGCATAGATGCTCAGCATCTAGCCTTCAATGTCCTCACCCCAGAAGCCCAACACGCGGCCCAGGAGCTTTGGAAGGTCAGACAACTCCTAGCCCAAGGGAAACAATTTGTTGAGGCCGAATTCGCCAAAATCGACGGTCTCATAGGACTAGTTAAAGCACAGGCTATTAGCGCCCAGCAAGCCTTAAACGAAAGGCTGACCGCACAGGACGAAAGACAAACCCGCCACGAGAACGTCAGCTCTCAATTAGCAAGTGCTATTGTAGGGGAAGGCTCAGCTTCGTTTACTCGGGACAAGATGCTAGACAGAGCTCTGGAAGAGACAAAAGCTCAACACCGACAAGCACTTGCAAACTTGGATCGACAGCTTGAACAAGAAAGACAAGCGCGAAGCCGACAAGCTACCCAGCTGGCTGAGATGCAAGAGACACTCCAGACCTTGTTAAGACAAGTCAAAGGGAAGCAAAAGGAGTCCGACCCTACACCTGACACGACGGCGGCAGCAGGAGGAGGAAATGGAGGACGGCAACCGCCAAAAGATCAAGGAGTGGCCGGAGGCCCAGCAGGAGGAGAAGGTGGGAACCGACAAGGAGGAGATGAGAGAGGAGGACAAGAAAGGGGTTCCGCCACTGGAGATGGAGGAGACGGAAGCCCCCCCTCGGATGACAGTGATGATTCCGAAGAGGACGCAGACTCAGACGATGTCGATGAAAACGCTATCCGAAAGCTCGCCAAAATAATGGGCAGAGCCCTAGGAAAGACATCAAGTCGACCCGCACAAGCCCCGTTCGTCTATAAACATGACGACCACCAAAATGTGGAACTTTGGTTAATCGCCTGTCGAGATTACTTCAGACGAAACAAGTGGCAATGGAAAAAAGAGTCAGATAGAATTACCTACGCTCTTAGCAAAATGGAAGGAAAACAAGTTGCGCCTTTCACCATTGCCTACCGAAAAGGAATGACTGGAGAGCTTGGAGCTACCAAGCAGGAAGGCTATGACCTGTGGGAAGTTTTCGCCGAACAAGTCAAACGACGTTTTGGCCCCACACACGAAGCAGAAAAATCCCTCCGATCCATGGAAAATGTCAAATACAAAGGAGACATTAACCAATACCTTTTAGAGATGGAAAATCTCAATATCCATGTCAAAATGTCCGGAGTGGCGTGGAGGAAAATCATCGAAGATCACCTCCCAGCTGAAGCACTCCGACGACTGTCAATGCAAGAATATATCCTCGACTCAGAGTGGCTGGATGCTGTTCGAACAGCAACACGAGCCGAGGAAGACTTCAAAGAACGACAAGGCTTAAAAGGTAGCAGTCCAGGATCGGCCTCAAGTGGGAAACGAAAGCGAGACGAAGACACCACACGGGCGACAGCTAAAAAACCAAAGAAACAATACTCGGCTAAAGAAAAAGCAGAGTATCAGAAGGGGCAGGCGGCAAAAAGGAAAGAGAAGAAAGAGAAGGCGGTACCTAGGCAAAAAATAATGCATAGGGTATGGGCGGACGCTCATAAGGGGATCGAACAGTCTACCATCGACGAACGAAAAGCTGCGGGTCAGTGCACAAGATGTACACTGACAAATCACGGATGGAAATACTGTCAAAA
Organism: Tuber borchii; assembly: GCA_003070745.1. Lineage (NCBI taxonomy): Eukaryota > Fungi > Ascomycota > Pezizomycetes > Pezizales > Tuberaceae > Tuber > Tuber borchii. The sequence continues at coordinate 15,562 of NESQ01000736.1, forward strand.
AGAAATCAAGGTCAACGCAGTAAGGATCAGACGTTCGGAACCTCAACCTAAGAAGAAATCGCCCCAACGATTCAATCACCCATCGCGTCCGAATAGACCCCGGGTAGCCGCCGTGGCTGACGATAGCCGAGGAGAAAGCTCGCGACAGACGAGTCAAAGGCCCCTGACGTGGACCTTTAACGATGACAACGACGAGCTATGAAGGCTCGCGGGCACCACTGGCGACGGCAAGTGGGTAGTCGGATGATCAATTCCGGAACCGAAATTTCTGAAGAAGTCTTGAGATGGAACTCGATGGGGACACTCTAAAAAGCGAGCCTCCGTAAGGGTATGAGTGCCGACTTAGAGCCCGGTGGGTTAATAGAAACCACGAGAAAGAAGGTCAAGGTACTTAGTCAAAAACCAGAAAAATTGAGAAAGACGAAGTTACTCGATATCCAGCAAGCGAACCGCGAGAATTCGAGTATCAGCCGGGGGACCCTGGGGACTATCAAAGATAGTATCAATCCTTAAGGAACAAAGACGGCTGGAAAGGAAAAGCACGGTTTTCGCTTACAGGATAAGGTCGATGAGTGGGTTACCGGCACCGGCGCATGTCACCTGAGTAACAGTCCCCGAAGACAGGATAAAAAGACACCGCAAATAGGGCCGCCCACGAGGAAAGAAACCCAAATGTGCTACGGGTTGCACCATAACAAGACACAACATCAAGTGGTCTTGTCGGCCGAAGCACGCGACCCCAAAAACGGGCACTCA
>NESQ01000737.1:0-16232 GCA_003070745.1 Tuber borchii
GGTGGACCAGGAGAGTTCAGGACCTTCCTGAACGTGTATAAACCCTTTTCCTGATGCACCATTACTATCGTCAGCATTATTATTATCATTATCATTGACTTAGTTTGGGCTCCTATTACTTGCATTAGCCCCAGTCTCCATTGCCCTCTCCTTACCTTTACTGCTATTCAGCTTGGATGAACCCGAAAACAGAGAAGGCCCTTCCCCATTATCCTCTGGCTCTGAGATCCCAGGGCAATTGACCCTTCCTGGCTGGTGCTCAGCCTCGTCCTCACTGGTTGCGTCTGGCAGAATCTCTTCCTCGGCCCTGTGATACTAATCATTTTCTGTAGCTATGGCTACCTCTAAAAGACCGGTGTAGGATTCCATATTAGGGCAGTTGTCTTGAGCCATCATCAATGTCACATTCCATGATTCTTGATCCAAGATACCCAATTCTACTCTTCCACCCTACTCCATTCTGGGAAAGAGATCTAAGTTCCCATCTTTCCGTAGTGAAATAGTTGTCTTGAGTAGCATGGGCTTTGTTTTAAGTTGTGGGGCTTGTTGTGGATACAAAGTATAAGGTTGGGAAACTCAAGGACAGTAGGGTAGGTTGTACTAAATTGAATTCGGTTACTGTCAGTACCGGGGAAGCAAATGTTAAAAGAGTTGAACCTTATCCCCTGCAGCTCCTCCTGTCCCTGCTGCTTTGCAGGCAGTCTAGATGGACTTCTAGAAACCTCACCATCATCATCAAACCTTACCCGTATCCCAGTAGTCAATGCACTCCTGTTGGCAAAGGGGTTACTAACGTATTGTACCTAGTTATGGGTCAACCTCTAGTAATGAGTCAGTTTTAGCATACTTGTAAAAAATTAAAAATTGCCACCACCCACTCAATATTTACTCTCCTAGCATCAAGCTTTATAAAATAAAAGCCTTTAATTGTCATATGATGTACAGAGAAAAAAGTTTTGTAATAATACAAATTGCAGGATTGGGACCCTAAAGTGATAGTGCATGATCTAATCCCTATGGTTCTCAGAATCAGACGATAAAAGCATCTGATAGTTAACCTTTTTGTATGAGGAGCACTAGGGGCGGATGCTGCTTGGAGGTATCTTGTTAGAAATCGGATTTTCCTCCTAGAAAATGCGAGCTATTAGTTTCAAAATAAAATAAAATCAGAGAATATCTACTTACTGATTCAGCTGACTCATCATAGTAAATCTCATCCTCCTCTGCATCTATGATCACCAGATTTTCAGCTGCCCTTGGCCAGGATCTAGGCTTTCTCCTAGAGGTGGCCATTTGTGATTTGGTCTTCTGTTGCTGTTGTGAGATCTGCTTCTTTGTAGCCATATCTGTTACGCACATGAGAATAGCTCGCCAGTATTATTAGTAGAGGCTGCGCCACCGTAATGGAGGAGCGTATGTCCAACCTCAGCTCACCGCGGTAGGAGCAACCTGAGGCATCTATGTTGACTACTCGGGATACCGGAAGGGCTCACGTTCCATAAAGATGATTTCTGATTGGAAAGATAAAGTGAGAATACTTTATTTCCGGTGCATATGCATATTATGCATTATGTATTATATTCTGACTATTCGAACTGATCACTCGATAGTTTACGATAAAAGACTATTGCTATGTTGGCATTGCGACCACATATATGAACTTAGTCTATTAGGACGAAGAGATCGAAGACTATCTACTGGTGGAGTGGGGACACCCTCAGATGAAATAGATATCGGGAGTTCTCTGAGTTCGAGTGGGGCAAGTATTCAGGGTCAAAGAGTGTTCGCACTTCCTTTGACGAAGCTGAAATCTTAGAAAGATACATGATTGTTAGGAATCTGGAAGTAGCCAGAATTTAGTATAAGTAGTAAGGGCTATTCCCCGGAGTTTGAGAACATCAAGCAACGGAGAAGAGACCTTAACAATATAATAAGTTATTAAGTTTAAAGATTCGAGAACTTCTATTTTATTACTTTACCTTTATCAAACCATCATCTCCGGAGCCTTCCTGACTTCCCTCCGTTATCTCGAATACGACCTGGCCTAGCTTTCTCTATTCCCTTGAGTTAGTTACCCCGTAACAATATCCTTTTTGCACATATCATCACTCTCTCGCTTTTTATAAAGCCTAGAAAGAACTGATGTATGAAGAATAAGGTCACCCTTAATCTGGCAGCAGTCAGTAGTACTGGACTTGACAGCTTGGAGCCTTGTAATAGTTGCAGCATCAAGAACAGACTGGGCATTTGCCTTGCTACACAAGTCCAAAGCTTAGTTGAAAAGTACACGACTTGTATCATTAAATTCAAGTTGGCTGGCTTTCTCCCTAATCTTATCGAGTTCAGAGGATATCCCTGCACGGGTGGGAAGGGAACAGAGGCCAGAACGCTGTTCATTTACACAGATTGACTAAGGAGTAGATATTTGAAGTCCAGACAGGCTCAAAACTCTCTGCCGATTGAATGGGATCATGCCACTTGCCCTCCAAGCTGAAGTAATATTCCTCCCACTCATCGCCTTTGCCCTTGCCTTGTAGTACATTGGATAAAGGTCACCTTTATGCATTGCCCAATTGGGTCCATGATCACAGAGAAAGTCTTCCAAATCCTTTCGATAACAGGTTCCCATAGGGGAGAAGATTTCAATGTCTAAGGGTTGAAAAACATAGGTTGTATGAGCAGGAAGACCTATCAGGTGAATGTTCATCTTCATCAGCAAAAATATTACTCTGTGCCCGGTGCGCTCTGTGCATCTGGTACACCTGGCACACATAACATCAACCGCGAATCAGAACATAGCGTCGATCTGACGTTGCGTCCTGATTTTGCATCGCTTAACCTCCCACGCCCTGACACCATCCTGACATGTGTCCCTATACCCTCTGCCCCCTGACAGCGTCTGGTGCTCTGCTCTTGTTCCCTGACAGTGTCTGATGCTCTGCTCTTGCGCCCTGACACCGTCTGGTACTTTGCTCTTGCGCCCCGAACACCTTTTATCTCTGCTACTGCATCAGGGCGACGCCTAATCATCCACTACTCTATCCTAATCACCTCTGATCCTGGCATCTCTTGTCATGACGTCCGATATTTATCTTCAGCGTCTGGCTTCGCTTGTTCCGTCACCTCACATCAGGATCCCCAACTCCGGCATCTGAGCTTCGTTCATTCCCACGCCTCACATTAGGATCCAACAATTCTGCTCTCTCTCTTCCTGGTATCTCCCTCTGAAGGCCTTTACCTCCAGACGCTCTCTGGTGGCACTCTATTATCCTGATTTCACCCTCTATGTGCTGTGTGTCCTGGTCGTAGCTATCCCTTTTCCTTTCTATCTGGACGCTCCTGTGTGATATTGTGATGCTTGTCATTCTTCTTCTCCAACGTGACACCATAATATTTACACTATCTACATCACCCAGACACTCCTGTGGCATCTACCCTTCACTGATTCTGCTTTACGTGCTCATATCAACGGTTAAGCAAATAGTATACATGTATTAAGCTACTCGACACATGCTCAACAAATACTTTTTTTCAATTACCCTCACCAACGCTCCCATCACGGCCCTCTTCTTCATTGCCCTGTTCACCATTACTTGTTCCCTCTTGCGCTAGCTCTATTCCGTCAAGGCTTAGTGAGAGGCGTTGCGATAGAGTAAGACTCACAGTCCTGTCCAACAATAGTCCCCCAGTCACCTTGCGTGAACCATCTGGACTCGACGGATCAGAATCTACAAATCTGAGAACATCAGCAAAACAACAGCTTGCCCCCTATGCCTCATGTCATTGAGTTTTACATTTTGGCACATCGTGAGTCCTATGATCATGATATTAAAAATCCCGTTAGTTTGACTAAAGAAGATGATATTAATTCTGTTTTCTGCAAAATATGAGCAATTTTTATTAAGAACTCACGGACTTTTTACATACCAAAGTTGAGAAATTTGAGTTCATAACATACAACTTTGTAACGTAAAATGTCTATGAGATATTGATAAAAATAGCTCATATTTTGCTAAAATTGAGATTTGTATCTGATCATTAGGGGATACAATCAGAAGCATCATGACTAATCGGGGTCACTCGCGATTAGCCAAAACGTAAAACTCAATGACATGGCTCACCATGGAGTACAAAAGATAGATATTTTTTTTGCTGATAAACCCAGGTGGCTGACTTCTAACCGAGTGGTTAGTGTTCTACGAATCGTTTTGACTATCCTGCTGCTCCACTAGTGTCCCAACATGCAGGAGGATGGGAGTTTGAATTCAGTGAGGAGTTTGAATTTGGTGGGCTGGCCGTTGCGTAGCCTAGCTAGATGGCTGCCTCTGCAGCTCGGCAGCTACCGCTGCCCAATCGTCGGTATACCCTTCACAGAGATCTTGTCCTACGCTGTACTCTTTCTCTATCTTTGCTCGGATGGTCCTACAAATTATTGTCCAGAATTATCGCCTGTATATGCTCTGGGCAATCGGCCCACGTCTGAGTTTGCCAGATAAAAAGGTCTTTCATTAGCATAAAAAATTCTCCCTCATGTATTACCTACATATCTCCCTGTACCTGCTAGTAATACCACCTCCCCCAGTCCCTCCTGTCCCTCATACTTTTACCGCCTTTCCTAAAGACCCAAGAGGCCTTCTGCAAGCCCCATACATCCCTTCGGCGCTATATATCATCCTCTTTTGCAGGTGGCCCCTAGCTTGCTCTACTCGCCAGGAGGTCACGCTTAACTGACCCCTGTTTTTTTTGGCATTTCCATCCAGGCCGTTATGGCTATTGTGCGTCCACTTTGTACCTATGTGCGTCCGGAACATCCTTGCCTATCTCAGTGCCCCATCACGCCCTTAGTACTCTCCCTTCCCCTTGATTTCTCCATTATGGATTTTGTCCCTCTGGGGACATTCTTCATGTAATAACATACACTCTGTACCCCTGGTGCACGTCTGGAACAATCTCGTCTCTCTCAGTATCCCATATCGCACCTTGATCTCCCTCTCTTTCTCATGATTTCTCCGTTATGGATTTTGTCCCCTCAGGGACGTTCTTCAGGTCATAACATCTACTCTCTACCCCTGTACCGGTCCTGCACACACTTCTGTTTTCAAAGTATGCGTGCCAAATCTGATTTATTTCACTGAAGTCCGGATCTTTTGTGCCTCCACTTGTCCTTCTTCTGACATTCATGATTCGCTATGCCTTTCTGTACTACACCTATTTGTCGCCTTAGTTAGTTCACTATCGATATCCTAAGGTTTCTCAAAATGCACCACTACGCATCCCCTTCATACCATTTTTTGTTTCTTTCTTTCTACTGTAAAGTTTTCAATAAATTCTATTAAATGTTTCTAAATCAATCCTACTATCTTCATACCAGCAGTTATTATCTGTACTAGTAGTCTCGGGTACTAAATGCGGCATGCCCATAATCTATTTGATACTAACAACTATTGCGGTTGTTCAGTTTGAGCATTTGGCCGTCCCTAAAGTAACAGTAACAAGTCCTGTTATATCGCTGAGTTTCCCTGAGTTTACAACATATAGTCTATCTACTAATACCAGTCTATCTACTAATACCAGTCTATCTACTAATACCAGTCTATCTACTAATACCAGTCTATCTACTAATACCAGTCTATCTACTAATACCAGTCTATCTACTAAACCTGGTCTTGGGTCTCAAACTTTCACTATCGAAACCAAGCAGGCCGGATAACAGCCTTTTAGTGTTCCATAAATACTTCTATTCCTCGAATGCACCCATACCCAATCATTCCTGCTCTGCCCTGTTGACCTCCAATGCTGGGTTCCGGTACACCAAAGAAGATGCCAAGTGACCTCTCTCTCATCCAGAAAGTTCTCTACCGGGATACATAAAAGCCGACATATCTCCCCTGGAAACTATTTAACCAAATCCAGATCAAAATGTTGGCTCACAGAGGACTTCAGTCGATAATAATCGATTAAAAGGTAAGCAAAATATCTCAAACTCTGGTAGAGCTGGGAAATGGTTTCCACAGTAGGTGTGAAACACATTGGTTGTATAGTTACTGAACTAACTTGCCATTTGTGCTGTTTCTCCTGTACTACATCTCGAATCGGACGCAATAGATTCACTTGGATATTCATTTCATGAATTTTGAAGGTTTCAAGTCTAGAATATGACCATAGTATTTGTTGACTTGCATCATTTTTATTTGACCGCTGATAACACCCCTTGATTATTGTTTTGTGACTTGTTTCACCCGACTCGGTAGAATATATTTGAATTTTCCCAAAGCGCCGTATATGGTCCCCAAAGTGACTCAACAGATGTATCTTAACAAAGTTATAGTCTACATCCTCATCATATATATCTCCAACAATTCCATCTAAATTGCAACGTTGCTTGTCCGTAATGTGATGTCTTTTGGCAAATGTAGCCCCCAAATGGTGGTGTTGATTAAGGAATTCACTATGCTCACCTCAAATTCTGGCTGTGACCTCTCTCACCTTCCTGGTAGTGGATCTATCCTTTCTGTACTCCTTAAATGTGACTTTGTGATCATGAAAGGCCTTAAGGAACTGTTTGAGGTATTGAATCGTCTCATTGGTATGGCTTGTATATTGTGACATTAGAGTAAAGTTGACAATCAACCGGACATAAGTAAGAGCTTTGGTGAATATGGGATGTTCTGCAGCACTCGAACGACGTAGGGAGGTTGCAAAACATGGTAGTATCACTTTAACCAGATTCTTCATCTCTTTTCCTGTCCACTGAGAGATCTGACTGTACTCGTTGTTCGGCACGGAATAGTCAGGATAAATATCTAAACTCTTCCAGATTGCATGGAATGCTTATAGCCATTTGTAATTTATTGGAAATCCGATAACCCATTTTATCAGGTGTGTTTCGAATATTCACAGGTACAAGAGATGGAGAATATCTGGTTTGGGCAGGTCGGATTGCTGAACATTCGGAAGCCTCCAAAAGACACTTGAAAGTTATTTAAAACCACAATCTGTTAGTTGTTGTTTGGCCTGCTGGTCGTTTTAACAGTATTTGTTGAAGAGATGTCGGGATTTTCTATAATCTCGTCTGACTGCAGAACGTCTCAAATTGGACCCAGGCTGTTCCAGTCAAACATTACAGACAGTGCACTGATTTTGTTGAATAATGTGCAATGTTACATTTTCCAAGTAATCCGCAATCCATGCCGAGAGGTGTAAGAAACACAATCTGACCTTTCCATCAGTGCCTTCAACCAGTCCAGAGTTCTCTAATACAACAATTGGCGTAAAGATAGCTTCAAACAAATCACCAAGAATCTTATTGTTGACCTGCCTTTGCTGTGCATCTCTTGCTGCTATGCCCAGCATCTTTGGGGTGATGGGCAAATGCGCCAAAAGAACGGTTGCATGTTTCGAGGGTTTATTCCATGTACTCGATAGGATATTTTCAATTGTTATGTAGATTGGTCAGGCTTTGTTATTTCCTGAGAAATTGGTCAAACAAGTAATGTCTGAGAAACACATAATTGGTATGAGTGTTGCTCCATCCGGTAATTTATTCTTTGCTGGCTGTTAATTTTGTGTCCTAGTAAATGGTATGGAAGTACTGTGGAACGTCGTATTTGAACCTACCTGTGTCTTTCACCACCAATAAGGGGTATGCATCTCCGAATACATCAGGAAAATGTAAAAACACGTCCGAGTCCACCAGGGGGGGTTACGGTACCCCTGGTGCTCCCAGGTCCGCGCTGGTCTGCGCTGGTCGGCATTCGCGCACCTCGGTTACATGAAGTGGACCAGTGTAGATTAGCGCGGCCCAGGAAGGATCATGGGGACCAAAACCCCCCCTGATAGTTCAGGAGCGTTCAGGACCCCCCTGGACCGTGCAAAAACATTTTCCTGATGTAACCTCTCTGAGGTAGTTCTTCACTATTCCATTCCTTCACCGGAGCGTAAACTAAATCTTGAGCAAAACATTTTTGACAAAGTAAATATTTAGCACAATCAATAGGATTGCAGAAAATGAATTTCTTTTTACAAAAGCTTCGTCTGGTCCTGCCGCATCTAAAATTTCCTACTTTCAGTTAGAATAGGACATTGTAGCGTTCATTTACTTACAGCTTCACTAAACGATACTATCCCCCTCTTTCCAGATCTTCATTCCTATATCTGATTCCAACTGATCAACGGCATCAAGGAGCCCATAAGCAGAGTTAATATTACTGCCCTCAGGTCCCAAGTCCTTCTTGAAATATCTATTCATGTGATCGATTGGTACCTTTCCTTCAATAAACCACCGAGCAAGCTCAAAGTCCTTCTTGCTTCTGAAAGGTGACCACATCTCATCTTCAGATCTTTCGGGCTGTACAATGTCCTGTAGTGACCTTCCCGCAGTGGGGTGCCTTGTCGGTATTAGTAGTCCAACCAATGGTGTGCTTTCCTTAGTGTTTGAATAATTAAGACTTTCCAAGTCCGAATCCGCAGCATTTACATAGAAATCAAACTCATTTGTGTCAATATTGATTTCAGCTGTACTAAATTCTACCCCGAATAGATTGGAGGTTAGGTCAGAGTCAGGAGGCTAGGGGATTTGTGCATGCCGTTCTTCGTCGCAAATAGGCTGTACAAAGTCAAAATACGCTGTTTCCATATGCTTCCAGTACCATGCACTTGACTTGTATTTTCTTCTGCAGTACAGGCATTGAGACTCTTATACCATTCTACAAGAAGTTAGACTTGATACACAGCACAAAAGAAACACGAAAATGAAATGTAGTTTGAGAGGGCCAAACCTAATGGCAAGCGCTCATCTACCATACCCTAATATTACTTATCTGAACCCACATCAAGAAAGCAGGGGTAGTCACAAGCCTGACTATTATATTGTTGTACCTTAAAGCACTCTTGAAAAGCTTGTTTATATTTGTTCAACTCACCTTTTCAAGTGTACAAGCTTACCTTGTTACATGTTTGCCTGACGGCAACTGTACATCTGTACATTTTTTGTACAGGTCCAGAAGGACGTTCTACGTTGAGGTTGGGACGTTTCACAGTGTCTTTCAAACTGGTCTGAGCTGTTAGAACTCTTGATACTACAACAAACAGCTTGAATAATACGCTCTTCCTTATCTATACCCCTTGCTACCACGGCTTTTTCCTTCTCTACTCCTTCATTACCTTCTAATGAATCTACAGCTTCTCATCGTTCTTCTTAGTACTCCAAAAGCAACTTTTCCATTCATAACGAATAGTTATAAATAAACGAGAACTGTTTTCCGCCATCATCCAGTCTCACTCACATTTCACAGCAACTATACTGGTAAGTCTCATCTGCGGTTCCTAATATCTGAAATGAGCCTTTCTCAGGCCTTTTGTAGGCTATAGTGATTGATATCGATAGAATACCGGTAACTTACTGTTAATTGAAGCAAAGCTTTTCGATCACTTCAAGTTCTACGTCCTAAAAGTAAGTTTGTGCCATAATTTGTCTCTTTCCTTTCCTTCCTCGGCCTCCTAGAGATACCAACCCAAGACCTGGTCTTTCTCACTTCCTTCTAGGACACAATGAAGCGCTGCGTAAGTTCTTGAATGAACTTGTGCAAGCCTTGTACGAGCTCTTCTAAAGCTGTACTGTGAAACAATAGCTGACCAGTATTCTCTAGATACACTAGCGGCTCCCCGTTTTCGCTTGCTATCACCCCCTATAGTTAGTCTTCTGTTTGTCTCATTTGCACCTTTCCCAAGATGAAATGATTACTGATCGCTATTTGCTAGATTTCTTTGGGATTTCCCATCTTCTTCTGCACGTCAAGAACATCCTCAGCTAATTCAGGTTAGTCTTCTGCGCATCCAATTTAGTCTTTTTTACAGAGAATCTAATTGGTTAATAGCATGCCTCCGATTTGTGGTTGTGGTCGTGTCACAACTGCTATCTTCCGGACTGAGGTCAACCTAACTGGTGAGGAACGAACGTACAAGGGAGGAGATACCATGCCGTTCGCACATACATTCTACAGAAGTGCAACGAGAGGAATATCACCTCTCGTATGCAGGCCGGTGACACTTTGTGGAATGAAGTTAGGACGGAGACCATGGCACACATTGCCCTCAGAAGCTTCCGATCCAAATTCAACTCCCTCCGGAACGGCTAATATTGCGCTTTCCACGTTACTCTGGATACTCTCACTTTGGATGGTTCTGAAGAATGCAGCTGAGTCTTGTAGGAATGCCAGACTTAATTCTGATGCCAAGGAAGAGGGGGGAGATAGGGGTGCTGGGGATGCATCTGGATCTGATTTGAGAGACCAAAGGGCCCTTACTCGTCCCCAACCGACTATTCACGAGGAGAACCTGGTACGAATAATATTCATTTCGACCACAGTTGCCGAGTCTGGGTAGGCTTGCCAGCTCCCATGGATAAACCGTCGTAATAACTCTATGCCAAACAAGAGTTGGCTTGCAGTTCTCAGGCACTACACCTTACAGGTGCTGGGCGAAGCTGCCTGTCAGTATGTAGAGGACGGCGAGCACCCCTGGCAGTTCATTAGAATTCTCCGCGACATTCAAGGCCTGAATGTCACTCCCGATAGCGCCGACCAGATCGAGTTGATCGACGACGATCAGGTCAATGCCTGACTTCGTCTCTCCCAGTGCTCCACACTTACTGTCGCCTACTTCCTCCACCGAGCAGGTGTTGACCCTCCCGATGGTGGGGACCCTGTTCATCCCAATGCACCTCTTGTTGGGCATACCCAGACCTATTTCTTCCCTGGCCAATTCGACGTCGCCGAGTTCTACACTAAGCCAAAATCTGACTCTGATGAGGAGGATGATGTTGAGCGCCATCCAAGGCGCAGAAGGGCCTTTCCTAGGACCTATAACAGGTGGCAGAGAAGAATGCCGAGCAATGATAGTAGAATATTTAGGTTCCAGACCCACTCCCGGGAACTAATTTCGCGCACTCGAGTGAGGCAGGGGCAATGAGGACAATGGAGATAATGGAGGCTATGGGGGCAATGCCTAGGGTTTGTTTGCGCCGGGCAGCGTCTTCTTTGGGCTTTTAAGTGGTTTTTTCTTTTCTTTCACTGGCTTTCTTAGGTTATGCCTTCATATCTATCCATTGGTTCGGCGCCAGGGGGGGGTGGGGCTTGTTTGTGCCGAGTAGTGATTTCTTAGCTGTTTTGGGTGGGCTCTCTTTCATTTCACAGATGTTTTCTTACCTTGTTTTGCACTCGTTTCCATCTATTTGTTAGGTTTTCTGGGACTCAGTTTGTGCCGGGCTGCATCTTCTTTGAGCCTTTGGGTAATTGTTCTTTAGTTAAACCAGCTTTGCTTCTTTGCTTCTGCTTTGCTTCTACATCAGCAAAAAAAATTCTCCCTCATGTATTACCTACATATCTCCCTGTATCTGCTAGTAATACCACCTCCCCCGGTCCCTCCTGTCCCTCATACATTTACCGCCTTTCCTAAAGACCCAGCAGGCCTTCTGAAAGCTCCATACATGCCTTCGGCGCCATTTATCGTCCTCTTTTGCAGGTGGCCCCTAGCTTGCTCCACTAGCGAGGAGGTCTCGCTTAACTGACCCCTGTTTTTTTTTGCATTTCTATCCAGGCCATTTTGGCTGTTGTGCGTCCGCTTTGTACCTGTGCACGTCCGGAACAACCTTGCCTGTCTCAGCGCCCCATCACGCCCTTAGCGCTCTCCCTTCCCCTTGATTTCTCCGTTATGGATTTCGTCCCCCTGGGGACGTTCTTCACGTCATAACATGCACTCTCTACTCCTGGTGCGCGTCCGGAACAACCTCGTCTCTCTCAGCGTCCCATATCGCACTTTGCTCTCTCTCTCTTCCCCTTGATTTCTCCGTTATGGATTTCGTCCCCTGGGGGACGTTCTTCAGGTCATAACATCTACTCTCTACCCATATACTGGCCCCACACACCCTTCTGTTTCCAAAGTATGCGTGCCAAATCTGTTTTATTTCACTGAAGCCCGTATCTTTTGTGCCTTCTCTCATCCTTCTCCTGACATTCATGATTCGCTTTGCCTTTCTGTACCACTCCTATTTGTCGCCTCGGTTAGTTCACCATCGATATCCTTAGGTGTCTCAAAATGCACCGCTACGCGTCCCCTTCATACCATTCTTTGTTTCTTTCTTTCTACTGTAAAGTTTTCAATAAATTCTATTAAATGTTTCTAAATCAATCCTACTATTTACATACCAGCGGTTGTTATCCTTACCACTAGTCTCGGGTACTAAATGCGCCATGCCCATGATCCGTTTGATACTAACGACTATCTCGGTTGTTCCGTTTGGGCCTTTCGCCGTCCCCAAAGCAACGGTAACAAGTCCCGTTATATCGCTGAGCTTCCCAGAGTTCTCAACATATAGTCTATCTACTAATACCAGTCTATCTACTAAACCCGTTCTTGGGTCTCGAACTTTCATTATCGAAACCAAGCGGGCCGGATAACAGCCTTTTAGTGCTCCATAAATACTTCCATTACCCGAATCCACCCATACCCAATCATTCCTGCTCTGCCCTGTTGACCTCCAACGCTGGGTTCCGGTACACCGAAGAAGGTGCCAAGTGACCTCTCTCTGGTCCTGAAAGTTCTCTACCGGGACACGTAAAAGCCGACATATCTCAACTGGAAACTGTTTAACCGAATCCACATCAAAATGTTGGCTCACAGACGACTTCCGTCCATAATAATCCATTAAAAGGTCCGGAATATTTCTCAAACTCTCGTAGAGCTGGGAAATGGTTTCCACGGTTGGTGTGAAACCCATTGGTTGTTTAGTTACTGAACCGACTTGCCGTTTGTGCTGTTTGTCGCGTACTTCGTCTCGAATCGGACGCGATAATCCGCTTGGATATTCATTTCATGAATTTTGAAGCTGTCAAGTCTAGAATATGATCGTAGTATTTGTTGGCTTGCATCGTTTTTATTTGACCGCTGATAGCCCTCCTTGATCATTGTTTTGTGACTTGTTTCACCCGACTCGGTAGAATACATTTGAATGTTCCCAAAGCGCCGTATATGGTCCCCGAAGTGACTCAACAGATGTATCTTAACAAAGTTAAAGTCTACATCCTCATCATATATATCTGCAACAATTCCATCTAAATCGCGACGTTGCTCGTCCGCAATCCGACGTCTTTTGGCAAATGTAGCCCCCAAAAGGTGGTGTTGATTAAGTACTTCACTATGCTCACCTCGAATTCTGGCTGTGACCTCTCTCACTTTCCTGGCAGTGGACTTATCCTTTCGGTACTCCTTAAAAACGACTTTGTGATCATGAAAGGCCTTAAGGAACTGTTCGAGGTATTGAATTGTCTCATCGGTATGGCTTGTATATTGTGACATTAGAGTAAAGTCGACAATCGACCGGACACAGGTTAGAGCTTTGGTGAATATGGGACGTTCTGCAGCACTGGATGACGTAGGGAGGCTGCAAAACATGGTAGTATCACTTTAACCAAATTCTTCATCTCTTTTCCGGTCCACTGAGAGATCCGACTATACTCTTTGTTCGGCGCGGAATAGCCAGGATAAACATCTAAACTCTTCCAGATAGCATCGAATGCTTGTAGCCGTTTGTATTTCTTTAGAAATCCGATAACCCATTTCATAAGGTGTGTTTCGAATATTCCCAGGTACACGACATGGAGAATATCTGGTTTGGGCAGATCGGATTGCTGAACGTTCGGAAGCCCCCAAAAGACGCTAGGAAGCAATTTGAAACCACAATCTGTAAGTTGTTGCTTGGCCTGCTGGTCGTTTTCACAGTATTTGTTGAAGAGATGTTGGGATTTCCTATAATCTCGTCTGGCTGCAGAACGTCTCAAATGGGACCCTAGCTGTTCCGGTCGAACATCACAGACAGCGCACTGATTTTGTTGAATACCGTGCAATGTTACATTTTCCAAGTGATCCGCAATCCACGCCGAGAGGCGTAAGAAACACAATCGGACCTTTCCATCGGCGCATTCAACCTCAAGTCCGGAGTTCCCTAGTGCAACAATTGGTGCAAAGATCGCTTCCATCAAATCACAAAGAATCTCATTGTTGACCTGCCTTTGCCGTGCATCTCTTGCTGCTACGCCCAGCATCTTTGGGGGGACGGGCAAAAGCGCCAAAAGAACGGTTGCATGTTTCGAGGGTTTATTCCGTGTACTCGATAGGATATTTCCAATTGTCATGTAGATTGGCCAGGCTTTCTTATCTCCCGAGAAATTGGTCAAACAAGTAACGTCTGAGGAACATATGATTGGTAGAGTGTTGCTCCATCCGGTAATTCATCCTTGCTGGCTGTTAATTTTGTGTCCTAGTAAACGGTATGGAAGCGCCGTGGAACGTCGTATTTGAACCTACCTGTGTCTCCCACCACCAATCAGCGGTATGCATCTCCGAATAAACTCTCTGAGGTGGTTCTTCGCTATTCCATTCCTTCACAGGGGCGTAAACTAAATCTTGAGCAAAACATCTTTGACCAAGTAAATATTTAGCACAATCAATAGGATTGCGAAAAAGAATTTCTGTGTTACGGAAGCTTCGTCTGGTCCTTCCTCGTCCGAAATTTCCTACTTTCGGTTAGAATAGGACGTTGTAGGTCCATTTACTTACAGCTTCGCTAAACGATACAAACCCTCTTTCCAGCTCTTCATTCCCATACCTGATTCCAACTGATCAACGGCATCAAGGAGCCGATAACCAGAGTTAATATTACTGCCCTCAGGCCCCAAGTCCTTCTTGAAATATCTATCCATGTGATCCTTTGGTACCTTTGCTTCAATAAACCACCGAGCAAGCTCAAAGTCCTTCTTGCTTCTGAATGGTGACCACATCTCATCTTCAGATCTTTCGGACTGTACAACGTCCGTAGTGACCTTCCCGCAGTGGGGTGCGTCGTCGGTATCGGTAGTCCAACCAATGGTGTGCTTTCCTCAGTGTCTGAATAATTAAGACTTTCACGTCCGAATCGGCAGCGTTTACGTAGAGATCGAACTCATTTGCTTCAATATTCGTTTCAGCCGTACTAAATTCTTCCCCGAGTAGATTGGAGGTTAGGTCAGAGTCGGCAGGCTGGGGATTCGTGCATGCCGTTCTTCGTCGCAAATAGGCTGTACAAAGTCAAAATGCGCTGTTTCCATATGCTTCCGGTACCATGTACTTGACTTGTATTTTCTTCTGCAGTACGGGCATTGAGACTCTTGTACCATTCTACAAGAAATTAGATTTGATACACAGCACAAAAGAGACGCGAAAATCAAACTTACTTTTCGAGACTGATCTCACTGTGCTTGAACGCATGTGGTAATTGAATAACTTGTTCTTGACCGGAACTGTGCTATAGATAGATGTTATTGTACGCAAAAAGGTGCAAATAGGACGAAATTCGTCGTCACACTGTCTGTTCAGTAAATTCGAGATATTTCAAGGGATAGAAAAAATATGAGAACTTGAAAAACTTTCAAGGTGTGTTGTGTGGCCTGTTTGTAATTCAAAGGCCAACTGTTCGGGTCGGTCTCACCTTCCCCTGAGCAGGATTGTACTAGTACTCGTACTTGAATACGTTTTGCGGCTCAAAACTCCCTTTTCACATTAGCTTTCAGACTAAATCCAGGTAGGGCGTTCTAGGTCCTGCGGGCATGAACATGAACGACGGCCCGGGCCACGACAGACTCCTACAAATCTCGAGAAGACCTTACATAACACATATCTACGATTACTTTTTAAAAAATGATAAGCAACGTGAATTATACCCTAAACCTCAGGTGTGCTTTATTCGGCGTATTGCAGACTTTGAGAGGGCCAAACCTAATGGCAAGCGCTCATCTACCATACCCTAATATTCCTTATCCGAACCCACACCAAGAAAGCAGGGGTAGTCACAAGCCTGCCTATTACATCGTTGTACCTTAAAGCACTCTTGAAAAGCTTGTTCATGTTTGTTCAACCCACCTTTTCAAGTGTACAAGCTTACCTTGTTACATGTTTGCCTCACGGCAACTGTACATCTGTACTTTTTTGTACAGGCACAGAAGGACGTTCTACGTTCAAGTTGAGACGTTTAACAGTCTCTTTCAAACTGGTCTGAGTTGTTAGAACTCTTGATACTACGACAAACAGCTTGAATAGTACGCTCTTCCTTATATAAACCCCTCGCTACCCCGGGATTTTCCTTCTCCACTCCTTCATTACCTTCTAATCAATCTACAGCTTCTCATCGTCCTTTTTAGTCC
>NESQ01000738.1:0-16207 GCA_003070745.1 Tuber borchii
CATCTATGTACGAGGCGAGGCCTAGGAGGAGTTGGGCGGAGGACCAAAGTGGGGAGTCAGACTCTACCGAGAGCACACCTTGGAGGTGGCGGACCCTAGGGTTGGCTTTGACTTCGCAGCGGAGGACGGCATGACTGAAAGTCTCATTCTCTTCACCACATAGGGGACAGAGTGGGGAGAGATCAGGTTGGGACCAGGTGGGATGGGCGGCCAGATAACTCTTCTGGGCCCGCATTTGATGAATTCGACCAGCCATGAACTTGCCTAGGCCCATGAATGGGTGCGGAGTAATAGAGAGAGGGAAGGAATAGTAAGGCGGGGGCAAGGCAGTGGCTTTCCATGAGTCTAACATCATGGCCCGGGCCCTGCGTTGGAAAGTGGAGTAGGAAGCCCGTATAAGGGGTTCTGAGGGGAGGGATGGGAGGTCCGGCAATAAGGCCAAGCCCAACAGGGGGAGAGGCGAGGAGCCTTCCGTGAGGGGAAGGACGAGGTGGGCAAGAGCGTCGACTGGGAGGTGGGTTCTGACCGGGGGTTTCCGTTCGGGGGTGGCCCAGAGGAGGGGCCTAACGTTAGGGTCGAGGCCTACACATAGGGCCCTCAGATTCTCCGAGCTGCGATTAGGAAGGGCCGAGGGAAAGGACGAGTGGAGACGGGCAGCCGCCGGGTTGAGAGTGGGAGGGGAGCAACAGAGGCGAAGGGCCGCCATGCGGCGCTTGTGGGCGAGAAGTACAGCGAGGGGGGGGAGGGAGGCCTCCGCAGCTAGGATGGTGGTGGGAGTCGCCCTAAAGCAGTTTGTGACCCATCTTTGGACGTGATGCCAATGGATGTCCATTCTGTGGAGCAGTCATTTGGTTGGGACGAAGAGGTCGGCCCCGTACGAAAGGATGGGAAAGATGAGTGAGTAAGCCAATTTGTAACAGAGGTGAGGAGAGACCCCAGAGCCTGAGCCGGACATTCTCCTAACCGCCGCGAAGGCGGCTTGAGAAAGGGCCAGGCGTCGGGAGAAGTGGGCGGTGGTTGACACATTGGGGAGAAACCAGTAGCCCAGCCAGCGGAGCTGGGTGGCAGGGAAGAAGACCTGGCCGTCCAGGGCAATAGGAGGGGGTCCTATTGGAGACCAATCACGGCTAATTAGATACATTTAGTTGAAATCGAGGCATTCTAGTGCCAGGTCACATCTAGTTTATGAGAGCAAGAACATGCTTGAGGACCTGTATGACTTCTCGCAAAAACCACCAACTGAAATAAAGGCGCGAGTTGCCTATTTGCCTGAAAATGATCGGTTTACATGCCGCACAGGTAAACAACAAGTGAGTAAACTCAGATCGTCCCCGCTGAGACGAGATAAGGCTTACCCAGAGAGGACTGTTGTTGGCGCTTTTCTGCCCCAGAGATAGCAAAACTCTTGTTTCACAAGTGGTACCGGGGTTCGAGAATGCGAAGGAGGACCGATAAATCATTTCTTAATCGTACTAACGAGGTCCTGATATGCCTTACCATGGCATGACTGGATCATTCTCTGAAGGCTTGGAGTTCCGGATTATTTGTTCAACCTCCAGATTTTTCCGCTCTGACTGCACAAAGTTAGTATTGACTGGTTTAAAAGTTCAATCCGCCGTTGTAAAGCCTATCGTACTCACCAGAAAACATAGATGTCTATATTCGACAGCGTGCTACCTGGCAAAGGATGCCGGCAGGAGTGCGAGATAAACTCGTTGAAGATACAAGAAAACGCATTAAGAAAATACTGCCGCAGGGCGGATTGATACCGGATGATCAGACTCGTGCCCCACCAGAGGACAGAGAAGCCGCAGGATGTTTAGATTTGCAGATTTCAGGCGATGAGGAAAGCGAGGTGGAGGTGGATCATTCAGATCCCGAAGCGGGTGAGGCAGTTGAGACTCCCGAAGAGGAGTTGAATGGGGATCCGTAACGTCCTATTTGGGACAAATGTAGATTTAAATAAAATAAACAAATAAAAGAGCTTATTATTATTATTATTATTATTATTATTATTATTATTATTATTATTTTAAATATGCCACTTACAGTTAGACATCAACCCAGTTTGTAAAATAGACATCAGGGGAAAGTCGTTGGGGCCGAAGGAAAGTCCCAAAGAGGCATGAAGAAGGCAGTAAGGCGAGAACAGTGCAGGAATAAGCCAGGGCAAGGCCACGCATCATTAAATAATGGACGGTCCTCGTCGCAAAAGCGACGAATTGTGTCCACTTAGATATTGTATACACGGAGAAATTATTGGAGCTGGATTAGGTCATGGGGCAATGGCAAGGAGGAAGGGGAGAAATACGCGAGAATTAGGAAAACAGAAGAACTAAGGGGAACAATGCATTGCGGACGGTCGCAGTCGCGAAGAGTTTGTCGTTAGGAAATTCAGAACAGGATGTTTGGATCAACAAGGGAACAATGCGTGGTGCCAGAGGTAATGCCGGATAAACTATAGGGGAAAGGTCAAAGCTGGAATGGACCAGACAACGCTGTATTTGGGCTGTTGGGAAGCATCATTGTGTGGTGCGGGGGAAATCCTGAACAGAACAATTCCTGGCGCGTGAGGTAATGCCGGATGAAATACAGGGGAAAGGGTCAAAGCTGGAATGGATCATATAACGGCCTGTTTGGGTTGCGGGGAAGCATGATTGAGTCATGGGGCAGAAATCCATAACGGAACAATTCCTGGCGTGAGAGGTAATGCCGGATAAACTAACGTAGAAGACTCAAGCGCGGATGGACCGTGCAATGGGTCCAAGAGGATGGAGCGCGTCCGGAAAACGTTGCATGACAACGAAATTACCGACGCAAAAAAAAAGTGCCTTGTAACCCAGGATTTATTCCGGTGTTATGGGGCATGGACGAGAGATACAACAACTTGAGTTTGATAATTTGGCCCCCCATACCCCCTATCCCTCATGAGGTATGGGGGTCAAATGTGAACTTGTGCTGATGTGGCGGATTTAGTACCCAGGACTAGTGGTAAGGAAAACAACCGCTGGTATGTACATCGTAGGATTGATTTAGAAACATTTAATAGAATTTATTGAAAATGTTACAGCCGAAAGAAAGAAACAAAGAATGGTATGAAGGGGACGTGTAGCGGTGTATTTTGAGACACGTAAGGATATCGATGGTGAACTAACCAAGGCGACAAATATGAGTGGTACAGAAAGGCAAAGAGAATCATGAATGTCAGGAGAAGGACCAGGGAAGGCACAAAAGATATGGGTTTCAGTGAAATAAAACAGATTTGGCACGCATACTTTGGAAACAGAAGGCTGTGTGGGGCCTGTACATGGGTAGAGAAGAGATGTTATGACCTGAAGAACATCCCCCAGGGGACGCAATCCATAACGGAGAAATCAAGGGGAAGAGAGAGAGAGCAAAGTGCGATATGGGACGCTGAGAGAGACGAGGTTGTTCCGGACGCGCACCAGGGGTAGAGAGTGCATGTTATAACGTGAAGAACGTCCCGAGGTGGACGAAATCTATAACGGAGAAATCAAGGGGAAGGGAGAGCGCTAAGGGCGTGATGGGGCGCTGAGACAGGCAAAGTTGTTCCCGACACGCACAGGTACAAAGTGGACGCAAAACAGACAAACCTGCCTTGATAGAAATGCAAAAAAAAACAGGGGTCAGTTAAGCGAGACCTCCTTGCTAGTGGAGCAAGCTAGGGGCCACCTGCAAAAGAGGACGATAAATGGCACCGAAGGCATGTATGGGGCTTTCAGAAGGCCTGTTGGGTCTTTAGGAAAGGCGGTAAATCTATGAGGGACAGGAGGGACCGGGGGAGGTGGTATTACTAGCAGATACCGGGAGATATGTAGGTAATACATGAGGGAGAACTTTTTTTGCTGATGGTCCCCAACCGACCGTTCACAAGGAGAAAGTAGTACGAATAATATTCATTGCAATCAGAGGTGCCCAGCCTGGGAAGGCTCGCCAGCTCCCATGGATAAACTATGGTACTAACGCTATACCAAACAAGCGTTGGCTGGCAGTTCTGAGGCACTACACCTTACTGGAGCTCGGCGAAGTTGCATGTGGGTAGATAGCAGACGGTGATCACCCCCAGGAGTTCATTCGAATTCTCCACGACATTCAAGGCCTGAATGTCACCCCTGATAGCGCCCATCAAATCGAGTTGATTGCCGATGATCAGGTCAATGCCTGGCTTCGTCTCTCCAGGTGTGCAACCCTTACTGTCGCCTGCTTCCTCCACCGAGCAGCTGTTGGCACTCCTGATGGTGGAAACCTTGTTCGTCCCAATATACCTCTTGTTAGGCACAGCCGGAACTATCTCTTCCCCGGCCAATTCGATGTCACCGAGTTCTACACTGATCTAGAATCTGACTCTGATGATGTTGAAGATGTGGAGCGCCATCCAAGGTGCAAAAGGGCCTTTCCTAGGTCCCACAATAGCTGGTAGAGGAGAATTCTGAGCAATGATCCTAGGGTTATTAGGTTCCAGACAAACTCCCAGGAACTGATTTCGCGCGCTCGAGCGAGGCAGGGACTGGCCTATATGAGTCTATATTCAGGACGCGATCTCCCTCAGGTGACTCTTCCCCCGTGGATCCCACCTCCCGGGTGTGAGGTCTCAGTACATGACGCTATTGAAGATGGCGCTGATGATAAGGCTTGGGGTAATGGGCGTAATGGGCGTAATGGGCGTAATGGTGGTAATGGGGGCTATGGGGGCAATGGGGGCAATACCTAGGGTTTCTTGGAGCAGGCAAAGTCTTCTTTGGGCATTTGGGTGGGTTTTTCTGTTGTTTCGCTGGCTTTCATTGGTTTTGCTTTCATTTCTATACATGGGTTCAGAGGCGGGAGGGGTTGGGGCATTTTTGTGCCCGGTAGTGTCATCTGGGATCTTTTGGGTGGGCTCTCTTTCGTTTCATGGATTTTTTCTTACTTTGTATTGTTCTCGTTTCTATCTATTTGTTGGGTTTTCTGAGACTGATTTTGTTCTGAGCTGTGTGTTCTTTGCGTCTTTGGGTAATTGTTCTTTGGTTTTATGGGCTTTGCTTCTTTGCTTTTGCGTTGCTTCCATCTATTAATTGTTGTCTTAATCATGTTTGCGCTGTCATCTGGCTTTCCTATATTTTACCCAGTAGTCTTAGATTTTCATCGTTTTCGTAGTCATTTTATTTTTAAAATTAGTTGAGTGTAATAGAAAGCTTGTCTGGGACGCTTAACGTCCCTTTTATCCTTTATCCTATCCTGGTATGTATAATCCAATCTTTTGAAATGATAACTTATATTTATCCAAGCCCCATATATGAAATCCTGTCCCAGTAATGCCGAATAGTGAGTCTCTATTCAGCTTAGCACGAGCTGTGCAAATAGCCTTTGAGACATTTGGAGGGCAAATGGCTGTAGGATAGTCTGAGCTCAGGCCAATGGTTGTCACAGACCTGGGGTCATAGCTAGGTGTCCGTGAAGTAACAATAACATAAAGCTTGTTCATCCGCAATATGCTGCTCTTCCTCTCCAATACGACACTGTGAGTTCGATTCCTGTCGGACCTTTTTTCTCTACCTCTAATTCCTTTTTCTCCTCTAGTTCTTTCATATAAATGGGCAATGATGAATGGAAATACAAGCAGTGGTCAGTCACACCTCCCGGAGGCCAATGTGAGCTCTCCCAAGACTTAAATATCCAATTCTTGACCAGAATAGTAGGACTAGCACCCCGTGCCCAGGCATCATCGTCGAGACTTCCAGTAGCCTTCACAGATATTTAAACGCCAGCACTGGAAACACAACGAGGAGTTCATTTTGAGGAAGAGCAACCTACAGATGTTGACCATGATGACATTCCTCCTAAACCTCGCCGATGGGATGAACGATGTCCTGCTCAACCACTCCGGCATCCACTTCCACAGCGAGTCAGGAGCTGGTTAAGTTATATAAGTAAATGTAACAATTTTTTCAATTGACATGTCTATAAGAAAGAGTATGGAGGACACCCCAATGATGGTTCTAAATTGCCCTTCACAGGGGGTTCTAAATAGCCCTTCACAGGGGCTTGCATCACAAGAGCAGGCAGCACACTTACATTCTGGCCATCTCAGAGACGATTAATTACGATTCTCACTCTATATTCCTGATACCCCTGAGGAGGAAGAAATTATGCCGTCCCATTCTCGACATAGTATAGCTGAACCAGACTTTCCAAAGTCTAATATCGGGACCCATATAACAGTATCGGCAAAAAGCAATACATTGCAGATTGAGGCGAGAATAATCTTTGAGAACACTGCAAATACTGTTAGGTATCATATGTAGTTTTTTAATCCCTTTGTCAAGCCTGCTGAAAATGATACCCTTCGGGAAGGTTATTGGGTAAAGGCAGCTAGAAAGTTAGGTTCGGGAAATATGCTAATGGAAAGGCAGGCAATTAATTTTGTAAGTCCTTTAATTAATGAAGAAAGTCCTATTGGAGACTGAACACGGATAATTAGATACATTTGGTTGCAATCGAGGCTGTCTAGTGGCAGGTCACATCTACTTGCAGAGAGCAAGAATATGATTCAGGACCTGTATGACTTCTCACAAAAACAACCAGCTGAAATAAAGACGCCACATGAGCAAAAGTTCACATTTGACCCCCATACCTCATGAGGGATAGGGGGTATGGGGTGCCAAATTATAACACTCAAGTTGGTGTATCTCTCGTCCATGCCCCATAACTGCGGAATAAATCCGGGGTTATGGGGCATTTCTTTTTTCGTCGCTAATTTCATTGGCATACAAGGTTTTCTGGACGCACTTCGTCCTCTTTGAGCCATTGCACGGTCTATCCGCGCTTGAGTCTTCTACTTTAGTTTATCCGGCATTCCCTGTCGCGCCAGGAATAGTTCCGTTATGGATTGCTGCCCGACAACTCAATCCTGCTTTCCCACAATCCAAACAAGCCGTTGTCTGGTCCATTCCATCTTTGACCCTTTCCCATGTATTTCATCCGGCATTACCTCACGCGCCAGGAATTGTTCCATTGAGGATTTCTGCCTCACGACTCAATCATGCTTCCCAACAGCCCAAACACATCGTTGTCTGGTCTATTCCAGCTTTGACCTTTCCCCTATAGTTTATCCGGCATTACCTCTCGCACCCCGCATTGTTCCCTTGTTGATCCAAATATCCTGTTCTGAATTTCCTATTGACAAACTCTTCGCGAGTCCAAACGTCCGCAATGCATTGTTCCCCGTAGTTCTTCTGCTTTCCTAATTCTCGCTTATTTCGCCCCTTCCTCCTTGCCATTGCCCCATGACCTAAACCAGGCCCAATAATTTCTCCATATATACAATATCTAAGTGGACACTATTCGTCGCTTTCGCGATGAGGACCGTCCATCATTTAATGATGCGTGGCCTTATGCTGGCTTATTCCTTCACTGTTCTCGCCTTCCTGCCATCTTCATGGCACTTTGGGACTTTCCTTCGGCCCCAAGCGACTTTCCACTGATGTCTTTTTCACAAACTGGGTTGAAGTCTAACTCTAAGTGGCATATTCAAAATAATAATAATAATAATTATAATAATAATAATAATAATAAGCTCTTTTATTTGTGTATTTTATTTAAATCTACATTTGTCCCAAATAGGACGTTACGCGTCCCCATTCAACTCCACTTCTGAAGCCTCAACTGTCTCACCCGCTTCGGGATCTGAATAATCGTCCTCCACCTCGTATTCCTCGTCGCCTGAAATCTGCACAACAAAATATCCGGCGGGTTTTCTGTCCTCCGGTGGGGTACGAGACTTCTGATCCGGTATCAATCCGCCCTCCCGCCGCATGTTCTTAATACGTTTTTTTGTATCTTAAACGAGTTCATCTCACACTCCTGGCGGCAGTCTTTGCCAGGTAGCACATTGTCGAAGATAGACATCTAAATTTTCTAGTGAGTACGATAGGCTTTACAACGGCGGTTTTGAACCTTTAAACGAGTCAATACTAACTTTGTGCTGTCAGAGCGGAAAAATCTGGAGGTTGAACAAATGATCCGGAACTCCAAGCCTTCAGAGAATGATACATATATGCCGTGGTAAGGCATATCAGTACGTCGTTAGTACGATTAAGAAATGCTGTATCGGTCCTCCCTCACATTCTCGAACCCTGGTACCACTTGTGAAACAAGAGTTTTGCTATCTCGGGCGCAGAAAACCGCCAACCACAGTCCTGTCTGGGTAAGCCTTATCTCTTCACAGCGGGGACGATCTGAGTTTACTCACTTGTTGTTTACTTTGGTGGCATGTAAACCGATCATTTTCAGGCAAATAGGCAACTCGCGCCTTTATTTCGGTTGGTGGGTTTTGCGAGAAGTCATACAGGTCCTCAATCATGTTCTAGCTCTCTGAAACTAGATGTGACCTGGCGCTAGACTGCCTCAATTTCAACTAAATGTATCTAATTACCCGTGATCAGTCTCCAATAGGACGTTCTTCGTCAATTACAGGACTTACAAAAGTCATTGCCCGCCTTTCCATTACCCTATTTCACCAACCTAACTTTCTAGCTTCCTTTACCCAATATCCTTCCAGAAGGGTATTGTTTTCGGCAGGCTTTACACAGGGATTAACAAACCACATATGATACCGAACCATATTTGCAGTATTCTCAAAGATGATCCTCGCCTCACCCTGCAATGTATTCCTTTTTGCCGATAGTGTGATAGGGGTCCCGATATTCGACTCTGGAAAGTCTGGATCAGCTATACTACGTCGTGAATGGGATGGCATAATTTCTTCCTCCTCAGCCGTATCAGGAATATAGGGTGAGAATTGTGATAAATCGTCTCTGAGATGACCGGAATGTAATTGTGCTGCCTGCTCTTGTGATGCAACCCCCTGCGAAGGGCCATTTAGAACCCCCTGTGAAGGGCCATTTAGAACCGGCGTTGGGGTGTCCGCTGTACTCTTTCTTATAAACATATCAATTGAAAAAATCATTAGATTTACTTACATATCTTAACTGGCTCCTGACCCTCCGTGGAAGTGGCTGGAGGAGTGGTTCAGGAGGACGTCCTTCATCCCATCGGCAATGTCTAGGAGGAATGTCATCATCGTAAACATCTGTAGGTTGCTCTTCCTCCAAATAAACTTGTAGTTTTGTTTCCGGTGCTGCCATTGAAATATCCGGGAAGGCTACTGGTTGTCTCCAAGATCATGCCTGGGCTCGGGGGCTAGTCCTACTACTCTGGTCAAGAATGGGATATTTAAGTCTTGGGAGAGCTCACATTGGCCTCCAGGAGGCGTGACAGACTTCTGCTCGTATTTCCATTCATGATTGCGCGCTTATATGAAACAACTATAGGAGAAAAAGGCATTAGATGTAGATAAAAGTGCCAACAGGAATCGAACTCACGGCGTTGTATTGGGGACGACCAGCGTCATATTGTGGACGAACAACCTTAAAGTTATTCTTACAACACTGACTCCTAGCTATGACCCAAGGTCTGTGAGCATCATTGGCATGGGCTCGGACTATCCTACAGCCCTTTGGCCTACGAATGTCTCAAAGGCTACGTGCACGGATGGCTCTGAGCCGAATAGAGACGGTCTATTCGGGATTGCCGGGACAGGATTTCATATGCGGGGCTTTGATGAACATAACTTATTATTTCAAAAGATTGGATTAGACATACTAGGATAGGGTAAATGATAAAAGGGAAGTTTAGCGTCCCAGAAAAGCTTTCTATTGCACTCAACTAATTCTAAAAATAAAAAGAATACTAAAAACATTAAAATCTAAGACTACCTGGTAAAATATAGGAAGGCCGGATGACAGTGCAAACTGGATTAAGACAACGATTAATAGATAGAAGCAAAGGAGAAACAAAGAAGCAAAGCCTGTAAAGCCAAAGAACAATTACCCAAAGGCTCAAAGAAGACGCATCCTGGCACAAAATGAGTGCCAGAAAACCCAACAAATGGATAGAAACGAGAGCAAAACAAAGTAAGAAAAAACCCGTGAAACGAAAGAGAGCCCACCCGAAAGACCCAAGAAGACTCTACCTGGCACAAACAAGCCCCAACCCCCCCCCGGCGCCGAACCCATGGATAGAAATGAAAGCCAAACCTAAGAAAGCCAGTGAAACAAAAGAAAAAACTACCCAAAAGCCCAAAGAAGAAGCTGCCCGGCGCAAACAAACCCTAGGCATTGCCCCCATTTCCCCCATTGCCCCCATCACCCCTATCACCCCCATTACCCCCACTGTTATTATCAGCGCCTTCCTCAATAGCATCATGTACTGACACCTCATACCCGGGAGGTGGGATCCCCGGGGAAGAGCCACCATTGGGACATCTTTTCCTGCATATCGGTTCATTTACGCCGGCCCCTGCCTCACTCGAGCGCGGCAAATCAGTTGCCGGGAGTGGGTCTGGAACCTAACAACCCTACGATCATTGCTCAGAATTCTTCTCTGCCAGCCGTTGTAGGACCTAGGAAAGGTACTTCTGCGCCTTGCATGGCGCTCCACATCGTCATCCTCATCAGAGTCAGATTCTGGCTCAGTGTATAACTCGGCGACGTTGAATTGGCCGGGGAAGAGATAGTTCCGGCTGTGCCCTACAAGAGGTGTATTGGGAAGAACAGGGTCCCCACCAACAGGAGGGGCAACAGCTGCTCGGTGGAGGAAGCAGGCGACAGTAAGGGTGGAGCACTGGGAGAGACGAAGCCAGGCATTGACCTGATCGTAGTCGATCAATTCAATCTCGTCGGCGCCATCGCGAGTGACATTCAGGCCTTGAATGTTGCGGAGAATTCCAATGAACTGCCAGGGGTGCTCGCTGTCCTCTACGTACCGCCAGGCAGCTTCGCCGAGCTCCAGTACAGTGTGGTGCCTGAGAACCGCCAGCCAACTCTTGTTTGGCATAGCGTTATTACCACGGTTTATCCATTGGAGCTGGCGAGCCTGCCCGGGCTCGGCACCTGTGGTCGAAATGAATATTATTTGTACCGGTTTCTCCTCCTGAACGGTCGGTTCATCAGCAAAAAAACAGCCTGCCCCCTGTGCCTAATGTTATTGAGTTTTATGTATTGGCACATCGTGAGTCCTATGATCACAATATTAGAAATCCCGTTAGTTTGACTATAGAAGATGATAGTAAATCTGTTTTCTGCAAAATATAAGCAATTTTTATTCAGAACTCACGCACCTTTTGCATACTGAAATTGAGACATTTGAGTTCATAACATACAACTTTGCAATGTAAAATGTCTATGAGATATTTATAAAAATAGCTCATATTTGGCTAAAATTAAGATTTGTATCTGATCATTAGGGGATACAATCGGAAGCATCGTGATTAACTGGGGCCACTCGCAATTAGCCAAAACTTAAAACTCAACGACCTGGCTCACAGTGGAGCACAAAAGACAGATTGTCTTTTTGCTGATGTTTGGGATGAGCAACGGCCCTTTCGTCTCTCGATCTTGATCCAGATGCACAGCCAGCGCCCCTATCTCCCCCCTCTTCCTCGGCATCGGAATTAATTCTGGCATTCCTACGAGAGTCAGCTGGGTTCTTCAGGACGTACATGATGAGAGCATCCAGAACAACGTGGAAGGCCCGATGTTGGCCGTTGCAGTGGGAGTGCAATTTGGCTCGGAAGCCTCTGAGAGCACTGTGTGCGACGGTCTCCGTCCTAACTTCGTTCCACAAAGTGTCACCGGCCTGCGTGCGAGAGGTGATATTCCTCTCCTTGGACTTCTGGAGAATGTATATGTGAACAGTGCGGTATCTCCTCCCTTCCACAGTTCGTTGCTCACCACTGAGGTTGAGCTCATTCCGAAAGATGGCAGTGGTGACACGACCACGACCAGGAATCGGAGGCATGCTAATAACCAATTAGATTCTCTGTAAAAAAGACTAAATGGGACACGCAGAAGACTAACCTGAATTAGGCGAGGATGTTTTATCGTGCAGAAGAAGACAGGAAATCCCAAACAAATCTAGCAAATAGTGATCAGTAATCATTCAATCTTGTGAATGGTGCAAATGAGACAAACAGAAGACTAACTATAGGGGAGGATAGCTAGCGAAAACGGGGAGCCGCTAGTGTATCTAGAGAATAGTGGTCAGCCAGCGTTTCACATTAGGGCTTTTGAAGAGCTCGTACGAGCCGGGCACAAGTTCATTCAAGAACTTACGCAGCACTTCATCGTGCCCCAGAAGTAAGTGAGACAGACCAGGTCTCGGGTTAGTATCTCTAGGAGGCTGAAGAAGGAAGGAAAGAGACGAATTGTGGCACAAACTTACTTTTAGTAGGTAGAAGCGATCGAAAAGCTTCGCTTCAATTAACAATAAGTTACAGGTATTCTATGGATATCAATCAGTATAGCCTACGAAAGGGCTGAGAACAGCTCCTTTCGGACGTTCGGAACCGCAGACGAGACATACCGGTATAGTTGGTGTGAAATGTGAGTGAGACTGTATAATCGGGGAAAACAGTTCTCGTTTATATATAACGTATCGTTGTGAAGGGAAAAGTTCCTTTTGGAGGACAAGGCAGGACGATGAGAAGCTGTAGATTGATTAGAAGGTAATGAAGGAGTGGAGAAGGAAAATCCAGGGGGAGCTAGGAGTTTAAATAAGGAAGAGCGTACTATTCAAGCTGTTTGTCGTAGTATCAAGAGATCTAACAACTCAGACCAGTCTGAAAGAGACTCTTAAACGTCCCAACTTGAACTTACAACGTCCTTCTGTGCCTGTACAAAAAAGTAGAGATGTACAGTTGCCGTGAGGCAAACATGTAACAACGTAAGCTTGTACACTTGAAATAGTGGGTTGAACAAACATGAACAAGCTTTTCAAGAGTGCTTTAAGGTACAACAATGTAATAGGCAGGCTTGTGACTACCCCTGCTTTCTTGATGTGGGTTCGGATAAGGAATATTAGGGTATGGTAGCTGAGCGCTTGGCATTAGGTTTGGCCCTCTCAAAGTCTGCAATACGCCGAATAAAGCACACCAGAGGTTTAAGGTATAATTCACGTTGCTTATCAGTTTTTAAAAAGTAATCGTAGATATAAGTGTTAAGTAAGGTCTTCTTGAGATTTGGAGGAGTCTGTCGTGGCTCCGGGCCATCGTTTATGTTCATGCCTGCAGGACCTCTAACGCGCTACCTGGATTTAATCTGAAAGCTAATGTGAAAAGGGAGTTTTGAGCTGCACAACGTTATTCAAGTACGAGTAGTAGTACAATCCTGGTCAGGGGAAGGTGAAACCGACCCGAACAGTTGGTCTTTGAATTAGAAACA
This sequence comes from Tuber borchii, assembly GCA_003070745.1. Lineage (NCBI taxonomy): Eukaryota > Fungi > Ascomycota > Pezizomycetes > Pezizales > Tuberaceae > Tuber > Tuber borchii. The sequence goes on from NESQ01000738.1 coordinate 13,278, forward strand.
GGCCACACAACATACCTTGAAAGTTTTTAAAGTTCTGATATTTTTTCTATCCCTTTAAATATCTCGAATTTACTGAACAGACGGTGTGACCAAGAATTTCGTCCTATTTGCACCTTTTTGCGTACAATAATATCTATCTATAGTGCAGTTCCAGTCAAGAACTAGTTATTCAATTAACACACGCGTTCAAGCACAGTGAGATCAGTCTCGAAAAGTAAGTTTAATTTTCGCCTCTCTTTAGTGCTGTGTATCAAATCTAATTTCTTATAGAATGGTACAAGAGTCTCAATGCCCGTACTGCAGAAGAAAAGACAAGTCAAGTACATGGTACTGGAAGCATATGGAAACAGCGCATTTTGACTTTTTATACCCTATTTGCGACGAAGAATGGCATACGCGAATCCCCCAGCCTGCCGACTCTGACCTAACCTCCAATCTACTCGAGGAAGAATTTAGTACGGCTGAAACGAATATTGAAGCAAATGAGTTCGATCTCTACGTAAACATCAGCAAAAGTTCACATTTGACCCCCATACCTCATGAGGGATAGGGGATATGGGGGGCCAAATTATAAAACTCAAGTTGTTGTATCTCTCGTCCATTCCCCATAACTCTGTAATAAATCCGGAGTTATAGGGCATTTTGTTTTACATTGGTAATTTCATTGACATGCAACGTTTTCTGGAAGCACTTCGTCCTCTTTGAGCCATTGCACGGTCCATTCGCGCTTGACTCTTCTACCTTAGTTTATCCGGCATTACCTCTCGCACTAGGAATTGTTCCGTTATGGATTTCTGCCCCACGACTCAATCATACTTCCCGAGATCCCAGACACGCCGTTGTCTGATCCATTCCAACTTTGACCTTTACCCTGTTGTTTATCCCACATTACCTCTCGCACCAAGCATTGTTCCCTTGTTTATCCAAATATCCTGTTCTGAATTTCCTATTGACAAACTCGTCGCGACTCCGAACGTCCGTAATGCACCGTTCCCCGTAGTTCTTCTGCTTTCCTAATTCTCGCTTATTTCTCCCCTTCCTCCTTGGCATTGCCCCATGACCTAATCCAGCCCCAATAATTTCTCCGTGTATACAATATCTAAGCGGACGCTATTCGTCACTTTCGCAACAAGGACTGTCCATCATTTAATGATGCGTGGCCTTGGGCTGGGTTATTCCTTCACTGTTCTCGCCTTCCTGCCTTCTTCATAGCTCTTTGGGACTTTCCCTGTGCCCCAACCGACTTTCCCCTGATGTCTTTTTTCACAAACTGGGTTGAAGTCTAACTCTAAGTGGCATATTCAAAATAATAATAATAATAATAATAATAACCTCTTTTATTTGTTTCTTTTATTTAAATCTACATTAGTCCCAAATAGGACGGTACTCGTCCCTATTCAACTCCTCTTCGGGAGCCTCAACTGCCTCCCCCGCTTCGGGATCTGAATGATCGTCCTCCACCTCACTTTCCTCATCGCCTGAAAGCTGCAAATCCAAATATCCTGCGGCTTCTCTGTACTCCAGTGGGGCACGAGACTCCTGATCCGGTATCAAAGCACCCTGCCGCAGCATTTTCATAATACGTTTTTTTGTATCTTCAACGAGTTTATCTCGCACTCCTGGCGGCAGTCTTTGCCAGGTAGTATGCTGTCGAAGATAGACATCTAAATTTTCTAGTGAGTACGATAGGCTTTACAACGGCGGTTTTGAACATTTAAACGAGTCAATACTAACTTTGTGCTGTCAGAGCGGAAAAATCTGGAGGTTGAACAAATGAGCCGGAACTCCAAGCTTTCAGAGAATGATACAGACATGCTGTGGTAAGGCATATCAGTACGTCGTTAGTACGATTAAGAAATGATTTATCGGTCCTCCCTCGTATTCTCGAACCCGGGTACCACTTATGAAACAAGGGTTTTGCTATCTCTGGCGGAGAAAAGCGGCAACCACAGTCCTGTCTGTGTAAGACTTATCTCGTCTCACTGTGGGCGATCTGAGATTACTTACTTGTTGTTTACTTGGGTGGCATGTAAACTGATCATTTTCGAGCAAATAGGCTACTCGCGCGTTTATTTCGGCCGGAGATTTTTACGAGAAGTAATACAGGTCCTCAATCATGTTCTTGCTCTCTGAAACTAGATGTGACCTGGCGCTAGACTGCCTCGATTTCAACTAAATGTATCTAATTAGCCTTGATCAGTCTCCAATAGGACGTTCTTCGTCAATTAAAGGACTTACAAAAGTCATTGCCGCCTTTCCATTACCCAATTACCCCAACCTAACTTTCTAGCTGCCTTTACCCAATAACCTTCCAGAAGAGTATCGTTTTCGGAAGGCTTTACAAAGGGATTAACAAACCACATATAATACCGGACCATATTTGGTGTGTTCTCAAAGATTATCCTCGCCTCACTCTGCAATGCATTGCTTTTTTCCGATAGTGTGATAGGGGTCCCAATATTAGACTCTGGAAAGTCTGGATCAGCAATACTACGTCGTGAATGGGACGGCATAATTTCTTCCTCTTCAGGCATATCAGGAATATTGGGTGAGAATTGTGATGAATCGTCGCTGAGATGGCCGGAATGTAATTGTGCTGTCTGATCTTGTGATGCAAGCCCCTGCGAAGGGCCATTTAGAACCCCCTGTGAAGGGCCATTTAGAACCAGCATTGGGTATCCTCCGTACTCTTTCTTATAAGCATGTCAATTGAAAAAATTATTAGATTTACTTACATATCTTAACGGGCTCCTGACACTCCGTGGAAGTGGCTGCGGGAGTGGTTCAGTAGGAAGTCGTTCGTCCCATCGGCGACGTCTAGCAGGAATGTCATCCTCATCAACATCTGCAGGTTGCTCTTCCACAAAATGAACTCGTCGTTGTGTTTCCGGTGCTGGGGTTGAAATATCCGGGATAGTCCTGAGGTCTGA